>OZ014522.1:518949966-519549966 GCA_963966055.1 Lathyrus aphaca | reverse complement strand
CGACGTTAATGTGTACGCAGGTTGATGAGTGTTTGATACTTGGTCGGGGGAGCAATTTCTGTATGACGGACTTGTTGTTTCCTTTCCTTTTAGTGCTCGCCAATTTGGACAGGATATCTGCGCGGGTGTTGTTTTCCCGCGGAACGTGTTTGACTTCCACACTCTTAAACCATTTTATTTCGCCTTTTACGAGGGCCAAATATTTGGCCATGTTATCATTTTTGGCCTGGAAATCCCCCCGGACTTGGCTTGCAACCAATTGGGAATCCGTGCAGATCGTGATCTCTTCTGCTTCCAGATCGGTTGCGAGCCGTATGCCCGCTAGGAAGGCTTCATACTCTGCTTGGTTGTTAGAAGTGGGGAAAGATAAAGTCAGGGACACTTCGATGACGTTCCCTTCTTCGTTTTCCAAAATGATTCCGGCTTCACTTCCCGTCGGGTCAGATGCACCGTCCACGAAAATAACCCACCTGGACGAAACTTTCGGGTCTTGCTCGGTGAACGTAAGTTCAGCCACGAAGTCGGCCAGCGCTTGAGCTTTGAGAGCCTGTCTTCCTTCGAACTTGATATCGAACTCAGATAGTTCTAGTGACCATTTTAACATTCGGCCAGCCATGTCCGGTCGACCGAGCAACTGTCTTATGGGTTGATCGGTCCTTACGATGATGGTGTGAGCCAGAAAGTAATGGCGTAGCCTTCTAGCTGCGAGAAGGAGGGCCAAAGCGACCTTTTCTATCTGAAGGTATCTAATTTCTGGACCGTGAAGTGCTTTGCTCGTGAAATATACAGGTTTTTGTCCTTCGGGTAGGTCGCGCACGAGTGCCGCGCTTACTGCTTCATTTGCGACCGCAAGGTAGAGATACAGTGTCTCCCCCTCTTCTGGTCTGGATAAGACTGGAGGTTCACTTAGTGCCTTTTTCAGGTGGGATAGTGCTAGCTCGCATTCCACTGTCCACTCGAAAGTTGCCTCTTTACGGAGGAGTTTGTAAAAGGGGAGAGCGTGTTGAGCTGATTTTGCCACGAATCGAGCAAGGGAGGTGATGACCCCGTTTAGTGATTGTATGGATTTTTTGGACGTGGGAGTTGGGAACTCTGCGAACGCCCGACACCTGTCGGGGTTTGCCTCGATGCCTCGTTCAGTCAGATAGAATCCGAGGAATTTTCCCGCTCGGACACCAAAGGTGCATTTTTCAGGGTTGAAGCGCATTTTGCACTTCCGTGCCTAGTCGAATACTTTTCGCAAATGGGATGCGTGGTCCATTTCTCGTTGAGATTTGACGATCATGTCGTCCATGTATACTTCGAGCATGTCTCCGATTTCGGCTCGGAAAACCTTATTCATCATGCGCTGATATGTTGCTCCCGCGTTTTTTAGACCGAAGGGCATAACGTTGTAAAAGTAATTGCCCGATTCGGTCATGAAGGCCGTGTATTTTTTGTCAGACACGGCCATGGGTATTTGATTATACCCCGAATATGCGTCCATGAAGGATAACAATTTGTAACCGGACGAATTGTCGACCAACTTATCGATGTTAGGTAAAGGGTATGCATCTTTCGGGCATGCCCGATTGAGATCGGTATAATCAACGCACATCCTCTATTTTCCACTAGATTTTTTCACAAGTACAACATTTGAGAGCCAGGTCGTATACCTGGCCTCGGTTACAAATTTAGCCTCTAGGAGGTCTTTAACAGCAGATTCGGCAGCTTCGGTCTTCTCGGTCGACTGCTTTCTCCTGCGTTGAGCGACCGCTTTATGTGTTGGGTCGATAGAGAGGCGGTGACAAGCTGTTTCGGGGTCGAGCCCTGGCATTTCTGCGGCGCTCCAGGCAAATAAATCTGCGTTCCCTTTGAGGCAAGCTTCCAACTGTCGCTTCACTAATTCGGGCATATGTGCTCCGATTTTAACACACCGGGCTGGATCCTCCCCCAAGGGAATTAGTTCGAAATCTCCGTTCGGTATTGGTCGGGAGAAGGACTCTACTGGTCTCTGGACGCTCTCGCTACTATCTTAAAACCTACAGTCCAGGTCAATCGAATCTACCTGAGGGAAAGCCTTGGGCACATCCGGCGAATCCAATGTCGGGGGACTTGGTTGGTATGATATCGAGCTAAGACCTTTTGATGCTGCCTCGAAACATCTGCGGGCAGCGTCGACGTCTCCGTGCAATGTGGCGACTCGACCTGAAGTGGTGTAATACTTCATCTTCAGGTGGACGGTGGACGGCACAGCGATTAACTCGGCCAAAGTTGGTCGTCCTAGTATGCATTGGTACAGCGACGGGCAATCCACAACTAGGAATTGGACCCTAACTGTCCTAGCTGTCTCGCCTGCCCCGAAGGTGGCAAATAGGTCGACATAGCCCCATGGTCGGGATACTGCTCCTTTGAAGCCTTGCAGGTCTGATCCGACGTATGGAGTTAGATGTGTTTCGTTTAGTTGAAGTGTTGAAAATAGTTGGGAGTACATGATGTCGCATGAACTACCTTAGTCCACTAATATCCTCCTTACATCGAAGTTTGCCATGCGTGCTCGGATGAGTAAAGGGATGCTAGCATTGGGCGCTCCTCCTAGGAGTTCTTCCCGATAGAATGCAAGGGGTATGGAACCTTCCCTCGGTGGGTCCAGGGTGGCGTTTTGCGCGGGCCCCTTGGCGATTAACTGGTCGAATTTTCTTTTCACGGAACCGACCGTTATTTTTATTGAAGCCTCCTCCTGATATGACCATTGCCGAAGGAAAAGCTTCCCACGGACTATGGGAGGATAGGTACCCCGGACTCTTGGTGTGATCTGGTAGAAAGAAATCTTCCGGGCGATAAATGCTCAGGGCGACCTGCATGTTAGTATCTGCAGGGATGGGTACGGCTTCCTCGACTTTCTGGGTCTCTTGTGTATCCTGTCGAGGGTTGTCTCTGGACTTGGTGAATTGCTTCAGGTGCCCGTCTTTGATGAGGATTTCGATCGCGTCCTTGAGGTGGATGCAATCCTCTGTGTTGTGCCCGTGGCTCTTGTGGAATCTGGAGTATTTCGTTTTGTCCGTGCCGGGCTTGCTAGGTTGTTGCCTCGGAAAGCGTACTCCTGCCTGTTTGAATTCCGAATTGGCGCACTCAGACAAAATTTTCTCCCTGGAGGCTAGGAGAGGCGTGTATTCGTGGAATCGACCAATAGGTCCCCGGTGCTCCCGCGGTTCACGGGAGCGATCATCCTTTCTTTTGTCTCCTCCCCGACGAGACGTCGAGGGTTCATCAACTCGATGTGGTTTGGCGTCTTCACGGCGTCGGGCGTCTCTTACTGAACTGGCCGCTTGCTTTTCTTCATATTGGATGTAAGCTTGGGCTTTTAGCAGGAACGCGTCGAGGGTGGCCGGGGTTTCAATGCCGACCGCCCGATGGAAATCGGTCGAGGGACGTAGCCCTCGTTCCAGCAAGTATTTTTTCATGTTGTCGGTCGTGGACACCTGGACCGCTTCTTTATTGAACCTTTCGATGTAAGTTCGTAAAGGCTCGTCCCTCCCCTGGATTATTGCTTCGAGCGAAGCCTCTGTCTTAGGGTGCCGTCTTGATGCTGTAAAGTGCCTGGAGAACGTGCGTCCAAGCTGTTTCCATGAGGTGATGGATTCAGCCTCAAGGCTTTTGGACCATGTCATTGCCCCTTTCCTTAGCGTCGTGGGAAAGAGTCGACATTTAATTGCCCCTCGTACGCCCCGATAGTCGAGCAAGGCATCGATGTTCTCGATGTGCTCGTCTGGGTCGGTAGTCCCGTCGTACGAGCCTAATGGAGGGGGATTCTCCAAGCCTCTTGGGAGCTTGGCCGCCATAATTTCAGATGACAAGGGACCCCGAGTGTCCTCGTCGTCACTGGAAATAAGCGATGAGGATCTGTGATCATGCTTCTTTGTTCTTCGAGGGGAGGCGGATCTTGATCTGCTCCTTCTTGATTTTCTTTTAGGAGAGGGTCGTGGGGAAGACTAACGAAAGCGTTTGTTGCCTGTTGATTCGTCGGTGTTTCCTCTCCTCTTCTTCCTTGTAGGAGACGGAGTATGTTCCCCTTGGGGTCTCTTGGGAGAATGAGGTCGACGAGAATTATCTTCAAGTCGGGCGATCTTTTCACCATGAGTGAGGAGCAACAAGTTCGTTTGATTTAGGATTTCGGCCAATGCGGCGAAATCTGACCCTGAAGGAGTCGAAGGGAAAAGAGTTTTCGGGTGACTCTCCAAGGGTTGGTCGCGATCGGGTGAAGGTGATGTCGCCTTCCCTTCTGGTCGGTCGTGCACTGTCTCGTCATGTAGGGGAGGCTGGATATTTCTCTCACGTTGTGTGAGAATCATACCATCATTTGATCGGTTTTCCTGGTTGTCCCGAGCAGCCATGGATCTTGTTAAAACTTTGGTTCTTTGAGGATCTTGAAAGAAGAACGGGGAAATCACTTTCCCACAGACGGCGCCACCTGATCGTACCTGGAGATCAGGATCCGATGCGGCTGGTCTCGAGAGCGGACGAATATGGTCGTTGAGGAGAAAAAGGGTTGTACCTGCAAGGCACTCCGATGCTAAAGTAAGTGACCGAGCAAGGGTGAGCAAGTACAAGTATCAGGGTTAGAGAAATTGAATACCTGACCCTCTCAAATGAGAGGGTTTATATAAGGGACCAGCTGGAAGATCATTGGCTCGTTTTGCGAGGCGCGGATCGAGGGATCCGTGAAGATAGGTAACGGTCAATACTAGCCGTTAGAGGGCCTCATCATGACTGGATTATTTGTGGTCGGTTGAGGACCACTTTTCATGATTGCGCTCGGCGTCGAGCAGTGTTATTGGATCAGTCTTCTTGGCCCAATAGTAAGAATTGGGCCGGTCCAGAACAATAAGTATAATCAAGATAATAGGATCCTTTACATATACAAAGTTGGGTAAAATATATCTCTGGCTTGGGCATAATGCGTACTTATAAGATTGCATAAAGCCATAAATGAATAACTATGGGAATGCAAAAACTTTTACATAAATTTAGACCATGTAAAGGTATAGGAAGAAGACTGTATCACAACATGACACATTTCAAATATATATGGAATTTACAATGGCCGAATACCACATTCTTAGATCATAATTCGTATTTGGGGGGCTTATGTACATGCCAAATATATTTTCAGTCGAGCTATATAGTCGACCAAGACCGGGCATAAATCTAGTTAGTACTAGGCCCTGTTATCTGGCCGAGTTGAATACCTGGCCTAACTGTCTCACCGAGTTGGTACTACGCCCAGTCTGGCCGGGTTGGTACCAGGCCCAATTATTTGGTCGAGTTATGTCTAGATGAGTTGTGTTGGTCGGGTTAGTACCAAGCCTAGTTATCTAGCTGAGTAGTGTTGGTCGGGTTGGTACTAGGCCTAGTTATTTGGATGAGTTGTGTTGGCCGGGTTGGTACCAGACCCAATTATCTGGTTGAGTTATGTCTGGAAAAGTTATGTATGGTCGATTGTGCTGGCTGGTTTGGTACCAGGCCCAACTATCTGGACGAGTTATGTTTGGTCGGGTTGTGTTGGATGGGTTGGTTAGTTATCATGTTCAGTTACAGAACTCAAGGGATAGTGATTACGAATTAGTGATGGGATAATTACACCTGGTTAAATGGAAGACATTACAGTACTTATGGTGGACGGTTACAAACGTTAAGAGGTGGTTTAATGACCATTATATCAAGAATAACCCTATATAAATGGTCCTAGAAGAGGGATAGAGGAGGTTCTGCTACGTTCATAAGCATACTATATTCAATATGCTCATATATCCATATTGGGGCTCCTGCATTAGGGATAAGCAAGACATTCCTTATCGAGACACATACACCACTTGTATAATCTCTCGAATCCGCAAAGCTACTCACAAATCTTTTTTGGTATAGATTCCTTCACCTAAGAGGGGGAGTTGTATACCTTTGGTGTTCAGACCATTTTTGGTAGGAACATATATATATATATATATATATATATATATATATATATATATATATATATATATATGTATATATATAATAGATAGATAAAGAGAGAGACTAGTAACTGGTTATGCAAAACCTGTAACCAATTACAACCGACACAAAAATAATTCTCCTTTAAGTGGTAACCGGTTACATTCAGACGTTATCAGTTACACACGCGAAGTTTTACCTATTTTTTCATCTCATAAGTGACTTTGGCCTTACTGTATCTGGTTACACCCTAGTGTTAGTCAATTACAGTACTTGAATTACTAAAAAATAATTTTAACACACCACTTAATTCAAGTGTTTCAAGTCTTCCATGCTCATGTTCATCTTCAACCTCTAGAACACATCATTTGTGACTCCCTTAGTCAACAAATCATCCACTTGGTCTTCACTTCTTCAATATCTCAATCTTAAATTTCCTTCACTAATAATCTCTCTCAAGTAGTGAAAAATCATCTCAATGTGCTTGCTCTTCCCATGTGCAATTGGATTCTTAGCAAGATTAATCATGGAAACTTGTCAACTAGGAGTGTAATAACCTCACCCTCATTAATGCTCAACTCATCTAATAGATGTTTTAGCCACACGAGTTGGCACACACTTAATGAAGTGATAGTGTACTCGACGCCATAAGACATGATTGTAACTACCAGTTCCATATTCTAACACCATGAGATTGATGTTGCATCGATAATAAAGATGTATCCAGCAGTAAACATTCAATCATCTTTATCTTTGTACCAATTAGAATCAGTAAAACCGAGAAAATTGCATTTTCTGCTCGTATTCATTGTATGAAAGATAATTTCACAACCAACAAAATCTTTGAAATATCTTAGGATCCTCTTAACTGCTGCCAAGTGAGACACATTCGGTCTCCCCATGAATCTACTCATAATAACGACAATAAATGCCAAGTCTAGTCACGTATTGCACAAATAATGCAAGAATCCAATTAACCTCCTATATTGAGTTGGATCAACATATTTCTAGTCCTCAAAGTTTAAATCACACATCTTCTTACACCAATATGCTTCTTACCAACTAATAGATTAATAAAGTTCCAAGTATTATTCTCGTCAATATATTGCATCCCTTCCTTTATAGCATAATTCCCATGTAAATCACTTAAATCCTCTTATGTTTTAACAGGTTCAGATTCAGCTATAAATACAAAATGGACTAAATCACCATCATCATTGACTTCGTTGTCTCTGAACAACTCACAATCCCTTATAACCTCATGTGCAATCCCTTATTGATCACAAAACCTCTCAAAGTATTTTGATATATATTCTCCTCCACCATCCATTCTGAGCACTTTGAGTTTGTGATCACTTTGCCTCTCAACCATGGACTTGAACTTATTAAACACTTCAAATACCTCATATCTTATCTTGATTAGGTATGTCTATAGCTTTCTACTATAATCTTCAATTAATGTGACAAAATATCTATTGTTGAATTTACCTTTATGTCGCTTCTCTTGCACACATTCTTCATAAATTTCAGCCGGTATGTTGATCAATGGCAACCACGTTACCAATCCATTCTGTTACAAGTCTTTGAAATCTTAGAAATTAAGATGCCCAAGATGATAGCTCCTTATATAATTTTCTCGACTTGCCATTGTATTAAGACGTCTATGCTTTATAACCTTCACTTTAACCTTGAAGGTTCTATTGGCAGCCATAGGATCTTTAAGGATCAAAATCCCATTTACATCTATAGCACGCATCCCCTTATTATCCATGTGAATCTTGTAACCCTTCTCAAGAAATTGGCCAATATATTGAAGGTCATATTTAATTTCTAGAATGTACAATACATCTTTGATTAATGAATGTCCATTATCCCTTCTAATGATCAAAACATCACTAATCTCATTGGCCACTAGAGTGGTGTCATTTGTGAACTTCATTTTTTTTCATGACACGATTGATTTTAAGAAACCAATCCTTCTTCCTCGTCATATGAGTAGAGCATCCTGAGTCCAAATACCATTCCTCATTGCACTAAACTCCTTCTCTCACAGTCAACACGACATTTTCTTCTGCATGTAACCTGATAATGATTTCATGTAACCGATTACATCTTATTTTTATAGCATTCTGAGAATTATTTTTGTTGTTGCATTCTCCTTTTGTGATCATGACCAATAATGTATTCTCTTCATCAAACTCTTGTATTGCAACCTTGGTTTCATCTCCTTGATGTTCCTTCTTGTTTGCATTGCACTCTATCACAAAATAATCAAACCTTTGACATTTAAAGCATTGTTCTTTGCTTTTGTCAAACCTCTTCTTTTCACCTCTAAAGTTGCTTGACCACCATTTTTGCTGCAGCTGCTCTAATCCCTTTGACAAGTCAAATTCTTGAAATTTTGGGACTCTCTTCCACCCAAATTCTAAAACATTCAATTTATTCTTCATGGGTCATTTTTCTTTTGATCTCTTGTCATTCCCATTGAAGCGAGTTTGCACCGCTTTTGCCTTATCATTATTTATCTCCTCCATCCTTTGCTCATGAACATCAAAAGAGCTTTGCAGCTCCTCTTTGCTCATCGTTGTAACACCTCAAATTCGATTGTTTTATTTAATTGAATTATTTTGATTTTTTATTTAATTATTTGGTGTTTGGCCCGTCTTTAAATAAAATTATATGATTATATGTGTTGGTGGGGGTGTAGTGGCAATAATAGGGTGTGGTGAGAATGTAGTAGCTTGGTAGAATAAATTAGAAAATAATTAGAATAATTAGCATTTAATTATTATTAGAAATAAAATGAGAAAATCGGTAAATAGGCAGAATTGGGCCAGTTGTGTGAATTGAGAAAAGTATGAGGTGATAAGGGAGAAGCTAAAAAATTGATGGGCAATAATTATAATTAGGCAAAAATGATTAGAAACATATAAATTCTAAAAGTTTGGAGAAAATTAGGATTTAAGAGAACCTTTTGTTAGTACGTGAAAACAAGGAGGCTAGAGACACAAGAACAATTGGAAGGAAAGTTAGGTTTTGAAGGGTGAATCCATAGGAGATGCTTGTTTTGTTATTGTTGATGGATATATAAGGTAATAGGGAGAAATGGCTCTCAATATGTGTTTATTTCATGATGGGATAGAGAAGAGAAGTCCTTACTCTCATTAGGGTTTCATGATTTTCTTTGATGAATTTTTGTTGTGTAGAAGTATGAAATTTAATGCCTGATTATGCATGTGCTTCTATGACTGAATTTATGTTTGAATATGAACATACATGTATAAAATCCTTTCTTTGATGAATATTTGAATGTATGAGTTCTGTTCATGATTTTTGATGAAATTGTTGTTGAATTGATATGAATCATGATGAAAATAGATGTTGTAACATGTTGATGGTTGTGGTAATATAATTCACTGTTAAATTCATGTTTTGGGTCACTTGATTTTGGAAAAATTGGTTGGAGTCATGTAGGGAGTTTTGGGGATGAAGGGGGTGATGAACGTATAAAGAAAACTTATTTTTTTTATAGAAAAATTGAGGATGACAATCGATTTTCACTATGGTGTAATCAATTGCATCAGCGTATTTTTGAAAAATAAAGAGGATAACAATCGATTGATTTGTTGGTATAATCGATTGGTGCTTTGTATTTTTGGAAAACTAAACCAGGATACTTGAGCTTAAAATGGATGTTTCCTAAACACGGGTCCTCCCAAAAGGAAGTATGCAAACTTGGCCTTAATTTTCTAGCAATGCCATCAGAAAACCAATCAAAGCTGCTAACCTCTTTAGACCTAATAAGAGATATATGTTTCCACCAGGAAGAAGAGGAGAGAAAATCCATAACCCTACCTCATATATGAGAGGAAATAAACATATATCCATATCTAGTTATCATGACCTCCTTCCAGAGCCCGGAGCCCCTAACAAGAAACATCCATATCTATTTATCCAAAATGGTAAGATTAACCAGTTGAAGATCCCTCATTCTAAGCCCCTCTTATCTCGTAGGATTACATATATCCTCCCAATTTCCCAAAGGAATATTAGAATTGTTCTCCCCCTCCCCCAAGGAACTTTCTTTGTAACTTCACAATTTTTTTTCATACCTTCATAGACATTTTAAGAAAAGATAAGAAGAATATATGAATTGAGTCACCGAGTTCAGAAGACCACTATACCCCAGACTCACATATTTATGCTTATAGGAGTTAAATCTTTTTCTAATATGGAAACCAAAGGATCCCAAGTAAACCCAAGGCCATCTTTGGCCCCTACTGAAATTTTGAGATACTTAGAAGGGACATAAGATATCTTACATCGGAGAAAGTCCCAAACTGATGATAAAAAGTCAGGATCCATATTAACCCCAATAAGACAACTCTTAAAGAAAGTAACACGAATACCTGATTCCCACTCGAACCATCTCAAGATAGCCTTAATACACCATAAATTATCCATATAAGGATTAACCACCAAAATAATATCATCAACATACTGAATGTGAGGAACTACCAAGTTGAAACTACTAAACCTAAAACCAGAATAAGCCCACTAAGCCCATATACTACAACAAGAAAAAGGAAAGGGGCTAAGATATCTCATTGTTAAACCCCTTATGAATTTTAATCTCTTGGTTAGGACACATATTAACCAACACTGCAAGATTCCCATAAAAACATAAGCTTTCATCCAAGACCTTTATTTCTCACAAAACCCAAATCTGATTAGCATATAATCCAGGAATTTCCAACTTACTAAATCATAAGCCTTTTCAAAATACACCTTAAAAATCAAACAAGATCTTTTAGCTTTTTTTGCCAAGTCAACCACTTCATTCAATGCCACTACTTTGTCTACCAACATTCTCCCCTTAAGAAATGTTTATTAGTTAGGAGAAATAAGCTTCTCCATCATCGTTTCAAATCTATTGGCCAACCTTTTGGCACAAACTTATATAAATAACCAACCAGTGAAATAGGCCATAAGTCTCCCAACTATGTAAAAGTTAATCTTTGCGACAAGGTTCACAAAGTAAGAATCACAACTACGGGGTAGTAATGCAAAATGATAAAATTGATCAAACATGAATCTAAGGTCAGCTCAAAGAAGGTTCCATAATCTTTTAAGAAAGGAAAAATTAAAACCATATGTACCTAGACTTGTATTACCCTCACAATGAGACACTGCCACATCAAGTTCGTAGAAACTAAAGGGAGCTGGCATAATAATGTTATCATCTTCTAAGAGAGAGCGCAAAATGCCATTATCCATACGAGGTCTCTCAATGACAGACTCTTGAAAATCATAGTGAAATGATTCACTACCTCTCTTCTAATCTCAAACACTTATTTAATCCAAACTTCTACAAATTTGAAAGCTAAAATAAGATTCCTCTTACTCCTACTTTTACAAACGTATGAAAAACTCCAAAGTTACTATCACATTCCTTAAGCCATTTAGATCTAGATCTATAAAATAGTTGGGCATATTTAATACTAAGGAGGGAGCAAATGTTTGTCAGTGCTAAGTATCTAGTCTCTATATTCTCATCTGATAAGACTTTAAGATCAGTCAAAGAATCAAACCCGCTAACAACCTCTTTCAACGAATCAATATGGTTATCAAGATTACCAAAAACCTTTTTGATCCAAGATTTTAAAACTACTTTGAGAGCTTTAAGCGTTTCCAACAAGTTAAGGGATTTTCAACCCCTAAACTCACTATTTAACCAGAAAGAAGTCACTAACTCAAAAATGTTTTCATGAGCTAACTAGTGATTATTAAATTTGAAAGGTTTTGGACTTCAAAGTTGATTGCTATACTTTAGAATGATTGGAAAATTATCAGAGACATACCTTTAAAGAGCCCATTGGAACCCCCCCCCCCCCCCAAATTGTCCTACCACCCACTAGAAACCAAAACATGATCAATCCCACTAGCTGCCCCTCCATAAGGTTGAAACCAAGTGAACTTTCTACCAAAGAGAGGAAGGCCAATGACCTCTATTTGAGAGTTAAAGTCATACTCCAGACAATTTGATCTCACAGAAAAACTAAAAGAAGTCTCACTCCTACCCTCTCAGCAGTAGAGTGGGTGGATTAAAAATCCCCCAATACACCAGAAATCCCCCACCAAAACTAGCTTTCCTAAAATAAAGATCTGCCTACATAACTATTCTATTAGCTAAAGAGCATTTTGAGTAGACATTCACCATAAAACACACAAAATTTGAGGATCCCCACTCTAAAAAAGTACCTAGAAAACCAACACTAGAAAAAGAAAACATAGATCTTCCTTTCGAACTACACTAGATTGAGAGAAAACATTCACTTCTACCCAAAGAAGGACTAAAACTCCACTTGCAAAATTGATTATCCCAAAGAGAGTGGACAAGGTATGAGTAATATCCGAAAACTTAGTCTCTTGAATAACTATAAATTATAAGAAATAAGATCTGGTGAGATCCCTCACTTTGGCCTTTTTTAGCCACCCCTAGACCCTTACAATTAAATGAACAAGCTAAATTAACAAGAATCCCTAGTTGATCGAGCTCTCTTTAGAGGTATATCCCTCTTCTCAATATCCACAAGAATTTCTTATTCATATTCCTCCTTCCTCGCCAAAGTACAACTTAATTGTTTGCTCAACTTAAGAGCCTCAATTTCCATTTTTCTCAAAAGCATTAGAAGGTCGTACTAATGATGGAGTCAGAGTAAAAAATATAAAAGGTTGTAAAGAAGAAATGCCTTAAAATCAAACAAATAAAAAACATGTGAACTCAAGCTTCCTTTTGGTAAAGGAATGGGAATATTATCCTGCATACAAAAACCAATATAAGTGCAAGGTTCGGTTATACATGGTTTAAGAGGCGGAGAGGATAAAATATGCGACACCTGTTCTGGAATTGAATAAGAACTCGAGTTTGTTGCCCGAACTTCACAATGAGAAACCAAAGTCACTGGGTCAAAATTATAAGGGTCCATTGAAGATTAAGAAGTAATTCCCATCAATAGAGCATCCTTATTGATACATTATGATACTTCAAAAACAAAAGAACTAGTGATAACCCCCAAGCATTGAGGTAGGGGTGTCAAATTAATTCTAAGAGCTTAGCAGAGATGAGGACCAACAACATACTCAAAATAATTCTCTTATAAATAACTAAATATAAAGACCAAGCAATCCATATAACTGAGATATTTGTTGAAATTTGGCGATTTTTTTTACTATCCAAATGGGTGCCATTAAACATATTAAGGGATGCAATACTTAATTACTCCCCTTAAATAGCGGTCCTCGTAAGACCCTGAAGCAACCTGGCCCATAAGGAAATGCAGTTTGATTGGTCCACCTACCTTACTTTCCAAAAAAATCCAAGACATTCTAAATCAGATTAAAAGTTTTCTTTTACTTGTAGTTCATACACCTGAAGGTGTGAAACCAACTGGATATATATATATATATATATATATATATATATATATATATATATATATATATATATATATATATATATATATATATATATATATATATATATATATATATATATATATATATATATATATATATCTGTGTGTGTGTGTGTGTGCGCGCGCGTGTGTGTGTGTGTGTCTTTTTTGTGCTAAAACAAAATGAGAATGATGAAATCATGAGATACAAGCATAAGATGTTTTTACAAAGATCTAAAATTGATTTTGATGAGACATATTCTTCTGTAGTGAGTTCAAGTCATTTTTAATATTTAATTAGTCTTGTATCACATGAAGGGATTACTTTTCACATGATCGATATTGTAACAATTTATTTGTATGACTCACTTGATAAGGACATATAGACGAGGCTCTTTAAAGGGTTTAATTTATTTGTATGGCTCACTTGATAAAATTATGAAAAAAATTATCCAAGAATATTCTATAATAATTGTCTAAGTTGATGACATAAATATTATTGAAACTTGTGAAGAGTTTCAAAAAACTATAATATGCTTACAAAAAGAGTTTGAGATTAGGAAAGATGAAGTTCTATATAGGATTACAAATTGTGAATTTGAACAATGAATTTTTTTTATATCAATAGAAAAAGTGTTAAATCATTTCTATATTGAAAAATGTCATCGGTCGTATATCCCAATAGTTGTTAGAATTGATGTAATCGGTCGTATATTGAAAAGTTCCTTTTGAATCTTGATAAGAAGACGGATAACTATTAGATCCTGAAATATTGTGTCTTGTGATTCAAGCAACAATATATCTTTTTAATTATATACGTCCTGATGTATCATTTAATGTCAATCTATTAACAATATACGATTCTTCAACTGGATGAAGACGAATTGAAATAGAACCAATGATTACCAATATGCGGTTCTTTGACTGGATGAAGACGAATTAAAATAGAAACAATGATATACTTTGTAAAGTTAGAAGTACACTGAATATGAGTTTCTTTTATCCTAAAGTATCAAAATTATAATTAATAGATTATGTATATGCAAGTTAGATGATAGACTTAGATCCTCATTATACTAGATCATAATGAGATAATTTGTTTACTTTTGATGGTATGACCATTACAATAACTATTAAATTATACATAAATTTTATCACTATACAAGACAAGTCGAAAATTGGCTTGAATTAGGTCTCTAATTCAAAGTACGCAAAAGACTTTTGATTTTCCTTTCAAGGGAAAAATGCAACTAAAAATGATTTATAAAGCTGATATTGCATGTATTGTTCAATTGAAAATTGAAAATAGGGGTAAAAATAGGTCAAACCGATAACAGGAGTTTACGGTTTAGGTTTATATAAACTCGGGTCAGGTCAAATTTATTTTGTAAATAGAAAATACATAGGTTTTTTTAGTCGCATTGGTTTTTTAGTTTATTAGTTTATTTAAATATTATTTTAATTGTTTATTTACATACGTCTAAAATAATAGGGTTTTATGTAGACTAATTAGTCTTTAGAAAATGTCAGACCCAGATCTAATAATAAGTCTATGATATGTTGAGAATCAAGTGTGAGGAAGAAGTCTCACATTGATTAGAAAATGTAAGATTGAACAATATATAAGTTAGAGAACCTACACAACTATAACATTAATGTTTTAGGTGGATATGTGGTGTGTCTCTCACAAAGGTGTGTCCCAAATAAAAATACTCCCTCGTTGATCCTCCTGAATCGTCCAAACATGATAGATTACATGTCAGACATAGACTTCGGTATTTTGACAGAAACCAAACTTAAATTTGACAAAATCTAATTCGATGTAGCATATTTTCACCCGATGAATACAACGAAGGAGTTTGACCGTAATAAATTTCTCCAACAACAAAAATCACTCATGATGTTTAACTATTGTTTAACTACTTTATCTTTTCATCATGAGTTAGAATCTTAGACAAGTAGATTTTAAATGATGCTTCTAAGTTCCTAATGGAATTTAAGAATTTCATGGGCGTGGTCTCCTACCGATCATGCACTAAGTGTGTTTGCTCTCATTGCAAATTTAATAGTGGTCCTACAATTAGGGGAAAAGTGGAAGTCACATCTATTTTTATTTATTTATAAATAATTATTTTTGCCTTTTATTTATTCATCATTGCCAACATTCTTACACAAATAGTTTTCTATGTTTAAAATTATTTATGAATTAAGTATTTATCTTGCTAATTTTTTCAAAGTTTACAACAACTCCAATAGTACCTAAACCTCAACTAATGGGTGCATGCATCATAGTAATATCTTATTTTAAACGATACGTATCTTTAGAGTGTCCCATACTTTTCCACATCAATGGGATTTCATATATACTACCTTTCCAGCTAGATATGTTGGTGTTTTTAAGACTTTATATGCAAAGTGTAATCTAATCTTTCAAACTCCACCACCATTAAGCAGACAAATCCCTTTTTATATTCTCATTTCAAGCAATAATTCTAATTGCATGACGTCATTAAAATGGGCCTACCAAATATATATTCATATGATAAAGTTTGAGACAAATTGGATACTTGAATATTATATTGATTAATCCCTTTGTAGTAACAATTTGATAATAATGACTTTCTTTGATAGGACATAGATAATATTAATATAAATTATACAATACTTGACCAGTCTTCCTTCACACTATAACTATGATAAAAGAAAAAGTTTTGTTAACTTGTACTAGTATCTAAAGGCATGCATTAAGAAATTTTAAAAAAATTAAGAAAAAGATATTTTAAATTTTAAAATTGAATGTATTTTAAGAAAATACATTATGATTTGAATTATGAGACTTTCTCGAATTTACTAAATCTAGTTAAATCTAGTATTTTGTTCAAAATTATGGGGAAAAAATAGACTAAATTTAATTCAAATATTTAGAAAATGTACATTTGGTTTGTTTGGATTCGAAAAGAAAGTTGAAGGAAAGAAAATGAATAGAGAGAAAGTTAAGAGAAAGAAAATAAAGTGATTTTTGAATTATGTAATGTGTGGTCTTGTGTAATGTTGTTGAATTAATGAAAGATGTGTTTGTAATAATTTGTTTGTGAGATGAATTTGACATAACTTTGCTTGTAATATTTAATGTTGTTGATATTTGTTCAGATATATCCGAATAGGTCCTCGTGGTCTTCAGTTGGGATTGCGATGATGTTGGTAGGAGAGGGGGTGGTGTACCTACAAGGTACTCCGACACTCAAGTAAGTTTTAGGGTGAAGCAAACCAAAGCGTTAAGAAAGGAAATGAGTGGTTAGAATTGAATACCCGACCCTCCAAAGATGGATGGTATTTATAAGGGCACCTTACCGTGATTCACGGGCGCGTGGCCGTTGGAGGAAGTCCCCAACGGATACATCCTAACGACTCTATTTCCTAACGTTCATGTCTTCGTGAATCTCTTGTTGGGCTTGTGCCCACAGGTATGCTGCATTGAGCCTCAATTGGGCGTAAGGCACCTGCTAGGGCAGTCCAGAATAGGAGCCCCCAAGTCATTGTGTTCGAGCAAGGATATTGACTTAAGGCATCGAGGATTCAGGTCGACGTTATCCATATCTAAAATTTTGCGAGCAAGTAAGCTCCTCGAAGCTTTAGTTATTGTAGCGGGCAACTGTCTGTGGGGAGAAGTTATACAGGCGTTGGGGAAATACTGTTTTGAGAAGACATAACGTTTTGCTTTAGTGACACGTGTTGGAATGCAGAACAAATTCATTTATGACACCTGAGAGCTAACCCTAGGCCATAATTATTTGGCTTTTGCGTTTCCCCACGCGAGCTTAAGACGCTATAAAAGGGGCAAAGTGATGTTCATTTGGTTATTACCTACAAACTCTTCCTTTCACCGTGAAATCTTCGCTCAACAACTTCTCGCCGGAAACTTCATCATTGCCGCCGTCAACCTTAATGGACTCTGCCATGGATCAAAGTAATCTTTATCTTCTTCCCTTTAAGTTGTTGCTTGAATGATGAACATTCATCAGTTTTCTCATGAAGTTCATGGGGCCTTCATCATTTCTGGGAATTCCCATGAATTTCTGGAAAACTTGATGAATGTTCATCAAGAGCGTATGAATGTCAAGAAGAACTAGGTTTAGGTTTCAGAAGGTGAATAAACTGATGGAGTTGTCGTAGATAATTTAGTGTTAGTGACCGGGAATTAAGCTGTCGTAGATAATGGTCGTGTAGATGGAGTTGTCCCCGATAGATATCTCATTCTTTAGTTCGAGGACAAAGATGCTTTTAGCGAGGGCGAGCCCGACATGTAGGGATTGTTTCCTTTAGTTTTTTATCTAGACAAAGGGGCCGATTTGGGGACATTTCCTCGGACCTAATCGTCTCCCTTTCACTTGACTTGCAGTGGAAGGATGGATTTGAGATCGTCGAATTCACTATGTTTCCTCTGCTTTTCAGGTGAAGAGAGCTGGAAGGCCGATCATGGACTCGAAGACAGCCTTTCGGGTGATGCTAAGGATGTCGCGGACGTCCCTGATGCTGATAAACTGTGGATCATGGATGAGCTGCTCGAAACAGCTTCTTAATTCGTCGTAAATAACTCGGATGTGTGAGGTAATATCGAGAAGAGGAAAAAGGTGGATCCCATGAACTGATGGGCATTACCTCCGAAGCCTGATCAGAGGATATGCTCTTCTTTTCCCGCTCTTCGGTTCCCCATGTACGACTTCGCGTTTCGCAAAGCTGGGTACCGCTTGCCTTTCAAGGACTTCCAGGAGGCTGTTTTCACACATCTTGAGCTTGCACCCTCTTAACTGCACCCAAATGCCTTAGCGTTTGTAACACTGTGGGAGAACTGATTTGGGTGTTTCTGTTTCCAAAAACTATGTTGCGGATAGCAAGAGTCGCCACTAACTTTTATTTTATCCAATAAGGAAAAGGAATAAAAGAACAGGAAAGACCTTTAAGAAGATTTGAGTTCGGGGGGTAAGTTATACAAAAGGAAGGTGTTAGCATCCTTTGTATCCATGGTTTTCCATGAGCTCTTAATTACTTAGCTCACTTTACTTTTGTTTGAAAAATTGTGTAGTGTGTGATTAGAAAATATTTTCATAAGTCTTTAACTTTGCAATGATCCTCGTATGGATGTATACAAAGTGTTTAGTTTTGAAAATGTTTGAAAAGTGGGGTGTAAATAGTATTTTGAAAGAGTGAGCAAGTATTTAAGTGCTACCTACCCTAAGTTTGTAAGGTCTTTCTTGTTATTTATTTATTTTAAGGGTAAGACTGTCCTTACTATTAGTGAGTAAGTAGTCTTTACCTTGGATGTTTGAAGGGACGAGTGTAAGGTCATCGTATGGTCATAGAAGGAAACCTGTAGGGGTATCTTAGTAATTCGAAGGGACGATCATCATTTTCGTAGGGTGATCGAGGGACGAGATCATTTATTCGTAGGCAACTCGAAGGGACTATGATCTTTTGAAGGGACTTGATGATTTTTTTATTCGTAGGCAACTTATACTAAGATACCCCCACGTTCGAGGGACTTGACCATATTTTCGAAAGGCAACCAAGAGGAGAAACCCTAGGAGGTGCAGATGGCAATCATATAACGATCGACTTACGTGTGTGAATATTAATTTCAGATATTTATCTTTTGGATTATTGGGCTAAGTCCAATTTGATTTTGCATACATATCTTTTCACACCCTATTATTACTAACCACACAGTTTAATTATTTTGCGGTAATTAAAAGCTGCAAATAAAAACCCTAAACTATTACATGGCTTTGGGAGAGATACATAAATAAAACCTAACAGAAAACGTAAAGTGCGGAAAATAAATTTTAAAATTATTACAAGGCTTTAGCAGTTACATTATTTTTAGAAATCATAAAATAATAGAAACAAAAAGATCGGAAGAATATTGAGTCTTTGAGATGAGAGGAGGATATTGTTTTTATCATGCTACTAGAAGAATAAAAAAAATAAACAGAGTCAGATAAAATCACTACAGATTTTAAAATAATGGAAAATAAAAAAGCGATTAAAATAAAATCTAAAAAATATTAAAACGATGCTAAAAATCTAATAAAATCAAATAAAGAGCGCACAAATTTTTTCAGTTTTTTTTGAAAATATGGAAATAGAAAATAAATAAAATAAAATAGAAAATAAAGAGGAATTTGCGATTTTGAGGATCAAAATCTTTTAGAAAATTATTCTAAAAGAGTATTGTTCTTCAATTTTTTTCTGAACTTCTGGAAAAAAATTGGAGTAAATCAAAACAGTAGCACTTACCTGACTTACCTGTCAGACTGGAATTCTTATCACTACTGCAACCTTCAAAGTATCGGCAGAAACAGATTACAGCAGATTAACCAACAATTTAGTTCTCCATGGTGCCCTAACAATGGTGTTGTTCGAAACCTGCATCATAACTAAAAAACAAATGATCAAAAAGCATCAATACATGATTATAAACAATATTATGAAAATAAAACGTATTAAAATATTATGAAACAAAAGATTTGTGATCAAGAAAAAGTAAGAGGCGACATGTGTTCATAGGCTGGCCTCCTGGAAGTTTATTGATGATGATTGGATGAAGAAAGAGGCTGGAAACTTGCTATGAAGTATTTTTTGAAATTTGTTTAGGTTTTTTTTGTGTAAGATTTTTTATTGTGTCTTTGGCATTTGGTTGTGTTGTGTATTTATAAGTGATGGAATTAGGTCAAAAAGTTGGGCTTGGGTGAAAAATATTTGATTTGATATTCAATGGTAATTTCAATCATTCTATTTTTGCATATTTGATTATGATACACTTCCTCTTTGGTATTGCACAAATTTTGGACACTTTCAATCATCATAAATATCAAATATTTGATCTTCCATTTTTAAGTTATGAGCTTTGGAAGAAGTTGACTTTTTGTTAACCTTTAAAAGGACCTGTAATGTCTTGGCTCATATCTCTCAAATGAAGCATTTTTGGCATTGGCTTGTGAGACACAAAGTTGTAGAGAATTGAACTTCCTTCAAAATGAGATTTGTATGGGAAATATTTTATGAAGTATGTGAAAGTTATGGCTGGTCAAAGTACAGTTGATTTTTCCTGCACAAAACCCTAATTTAGTAACTCCTGATTCTTGATGATTCTGAGGTTTCTTTGATGAATCATGATCAACCCTTGATCAAATGATGAATTTCACCTTATAATATTTGTGTTGACCAAAAATATTGAAGTTTGACTTTGTGTTGACCACAATTGACCTTAGTTGACTTTCTGATCAAGTTAACTAATTTTTAGGTATTTGAGCATCTGACTGACCAAACTTGTTAAGAAAGATTTGAAACTTGACATGAGGATTCTTTAAGGTATATAGGATGTTATGAAGTCCACTTGAGGCTTTGGAAGTCCATTTAGCTTGGGGAAACTAAAAACCCTAGTTCTAAGATCCATTGTTCATGATAAGGCTTTGTCTGGTGAAACCTTCAATCCTTTTGACCAATTGAGATTCTTGTGACTATTAAGAGGCATCTTGAGACATATGGCCTTGAGTATGGGAGTACAAATTTTGGGGTATAACAGCGTTCATAAGGGTTTTTCAGTTGGTGTGTCGTTACCTGGAGATAGGTGCAATCGTAAGCCTGTTCTTCATGATCTTCCATCTCCAGGGGAAGTCTCAAGAGGTTTGACACAACTGGGTATCGTTGAAGCAGACAAGAAGGCTCTTCAAATCATACCTGGAATTTGTTCGCGATTTCAAGTATCGATTCTATGTCATTCAATTGTGCACACAGATGGCCAAGGAGAGGCTGGTGGCTTATTTTCTATTGGAGTGGGTGGACGTCCATTTTCATCATGCTAGTGACCATTTCATAACAAAGCCCGAAGATCTCAGTGCCGATGACATGGTGTCATACAACATGCAAGTCAACTTGGTCTCTAGTTTCTGCCCTATGGACCTCATGGATTCAGACGGGCATATCCTTCTGAAATCTGATGGAACGCCGGCCACCCAAGCCAGGTTGATTAATTTAAAGGCATTGCTCAGCTTCCCAAATGATGATGCAGCGATGCGGCTCTTAGGTGGAGTTTTAGTTTTTAGGTCTTGTATCCAAAAATTTAATCAACAACTGACTTGTTTATTTTTGAATTACAGATAAAATTGCCGAGATGCGTGAACGCTTGGTGAAGGCCAATAAGGGAAATCTGAAGAAGGGACCCAAAGGTAAGGTCGAGGTTGTCAAAGACCAGGCCACCTTCGAAGGGTTTGTTGTTACGGGAAATTCTACTCCGGGGAGCATTCTGACAGGTGGATCTCCGCTAGGGAAAAGGCTGAGGGTCTAAGAGAAGTCCTCTCCTTCGAAGACACTTGTGTTGTCTTCGGGCACATTTGTTTTGCCTCCGTGTGTGACCCAAAGCTCGTTATTTGATGATGGGTCATCTATTCGGGTTCCTGACTTGGACGCAGCGACCGTTCTGACTACTGGTAGCAAGGATCTGAGGTGGGATTTGTGTCGGGATGCTGCAAGGATAATTCAGATTCTCGAAGTTGCCCTTACCCTGAATGATGCTGACAATGTCCCTCACAAGGATCTTCAAAATGTTAAGGATAAACTTTCTGAGCTGGAAATTGAAAATTCCAAACTTGAGAATGATCTTCTTCAGGCGAAGGGGCATTACGAGAGTAAGCTCGAGTGAATGAAGGAAGTTAGCGAGATTAGGAATAAGTTGGCGGACCTCACCACTGATAACGAGCGCCTGAAGAAGCAGGTTGTGGAGGAGGAGAGCAAGTTGACCGTCGGGGAAGATGAGACTAAAGAGGAAGTCATGATAACAACTAGGGCCGAATTGATTGCTCGAATCCGCTTGCTGGCACAGGACAATTTGGAAATGGCTTCGTTTGGCTTCTACAGCGTTGTTGAGAAGCTTAAAGTGAAAAAACCCAGGGTGGAGTTGGTCGTGGAAGGTGTTAGTCCTCTTCATTGCGTTGAGAAGGGTGTGGTTGTCCCTCCTGACGAGGAATGAAGCTTTCTGGCCTGCGTTCCATTTTGATGTATTTTTGGTGTATGCGACTTAGTCCTTTTTTTTATGTAACTTATGACAATGTCCGACCTTATGGTCAGTATTTTTGGTTAAATATAATTATTTCCCTTTTACCTTGTTTGTGCATTGTTATTGTGATCATATGTATGCTTTAAGTGTTTAAGATATAAAACTGGAGATATGCAATATGTGTTATGATGAACTCGACAGTGTATGGAACTTGTCGAGGAGCGAGATTTGTTTTTGCTAAAGGGGGTCAAGGACTCAGTCGAGTTCCTTACTCCCCTAAGGCTTAGACCTTTCCCATCGCAAGCTGGGGGTCTCCCATGCTGGTATGGCAACAACGAAGCTCATTCGAGGTATCCCCGTTGGGCGAATCATTTGTCCGTCAATCGGGTGAGAGTTAGCTTACGTTTGCGTTTAAGGGTTGCATCTATACCACGATACATCCATGTGGTCGGGTGTTTCCCCTTTGTTAACAAAGTCTATCCACCGACAACTATTTCACGCGTTAGTTGGACATAATTTTAATATTGTTTTAGCTGGACTTAATTGTAATATTGTTTAAGCTTTCGCGCTCATGTGTCGGTTTTTGACTTGACCCGATATGGGCCATCCTAGTTCGCTACGAGCTTGCCCTTGCGTGAATCTTTCTAATTTCTGCATATGACAAGAATGCCTACCTGGATTTCTTGTTTGATGATCTTGGTGTCGTAGCGCGGTGCGATCTTTTGTTGTAGGAATTCTTCACGGAGAGATGCCCCTGAGCGAATCTCCTTGACTAAGTCGAGCTCTTCCCTCAATGCTTCATCGTTGAGCTCTTCTTCCAGGGGAGACTCTATTCGTCTAGAGGGTTCTCTAATATCTATAGGGATGACTACTTATGTTTCATACGTCATTCGGAATGAAGTTTCCCCACTGGTTGAATGTGGGGTTGTCCGGTAGGCTCAAAGTACGATGTGGAGCTCCTCGGCCCATTTTTTCTTTGCCTTGCCCATTTTTCGTCTTAAGCATCGTATGACTTTGTTGGCGGCTTCTACTTGCCCATTCATCTGAGGATGCTCAACTGATGCGAGGTGCTTCTTGGTGCCCTTCTTGGCGACAAAATCTTGGAAATCCATGCCTGTGAACTGAGTATTGTTGTCTGTAATCAAGGATTGAGGTACGCCAAACCTGGCTAGGAAGTTTCTTTCGTAAAAACGTAAAATGTTGAATATTGTGACTCTGGCCAGGGCCTCGACTTCTATCCACTTGGTGAAGTAATTGACGACCACAATCAGCTATTTGTTTTGAAACGATCCTACTGTGAAAGGTCCAAGGATGTCCATGCCCCATTGTGCGAATGGCCATGGCGAGGACATTGTTTTTAGCGTGTCCCGGGGGCGCGAGGTGCATCGCCCCATTGTAACACGGTGGGAGAACTGACTTTAGTTATGTTGCGGATAGCAAGAGTCGCCACCGACTTTTATTTTATCCAAAGGAAAGGCATAAAAGAACAGGAAAGACCTTTTAAAAGATTTTTGGGTCCGGGGGGTAGGTTATGTAAAGGGAAGGTGTTAGCACCCTTTACATCCATGGTTATCCATGGGCTCTTAGTTACTTAGCTCACTTTAAAATGTTTTTGAAATGTGAAGTGTGTGAATAGAAATTTTCTTAAGAGTATTATAATGATCCATGTACGGATGCGTATAAAACCTTTGTTTTGAAAATTGTTTGAAATGTGTGAAGTGTTTGAAATGTTTTGAAGAGTGAGCAAGTATCTAAGAGGAACCTACCCTTAAGTTTAAGTCTTTTCTGTTCTTGAATCCTTTGAATGGTAAGACTATCCCTATTATTAAGGAATAGGTAGTCATTACCTTGGATGTGTGAGGGACAAGTGAAGGGTCATCTGTTATTTAGGCAACTGTGGGGTGTATAAGCAATTCGAAGGGACTTATCATCTTTATTCGAAAGGGACAAGATCATTACGAAGGCAACATTCGAAAGGGACTTGATCTTTTATCTGTTAAGGGACTAGATGATGTGAGATGAGGGACTTTTGCTTTATACACCCTACTTGACCTTTTTGTAATAGGCAACATGAGAGGTATCCCTAAGGAAGTGAGATGGCGATCAAAGATCGACTTACGTGTGTGAGTGTACAATTTTAATATTTATCTTTAAATTTAATGAGCTAAATTAATTTTAAATATACAAACATGTTGCACTCCCTATTTTTACTAACCATAGCATTTAAAATAAATATTTAAACATTACTACTAAATATTACATCAAAGGAACAATTACATGATAATAATAAAATAAAATTAAATAAATAAGCATAAATAATAATAATAATATAATTGGGTTAGTGAAATAATAATAATAATAATAATAATAATAAATCACAACGGGGTTAGTAATAATGAAATACATATAAAAATAAACATAGTTAATAATATAAGCAAAAAATATTAAAAGATCAATGAACAATTATTTTTTAAGATTAAGAATAAAATATAAACAATTGTATACTAATTATTATGAAATTTTAAATTATACATAAGTTATAGAAATTAGGTTAATTATAAATAAATTATATTTACAAATTTTAATTATTTTTAAACGTATACTAAAAAATTATTTACATACAAAATTAAATTATAAACAATTTATAGAATATTTACATATTATGAAAATAGGATTAATTATAATTATATTTACAAAATTAAATTAAGAATTTTAATCATATTATAAGCATATTTATATACAAGAATTAAATTAAATAATAAAAATATGGACATAATCAATATTCACATGAAATAATTAGGATTTAAAAGTATTATTAGGGTTTATAAAAATTATTAGGGTTAGAAATTAATCTAAATATAATTAATGAAATTTTATATACAAAAAATATATATATACATATTAATAAATATAAACATAAAAAGCTTGAGACAATAAATTATTATATTTTGAAAATATGAGATTTTAAGAAAATATTAATAATTTATTTTAGAAATTATTTAAATTGAATAAAATAAAAAAAGAGAAAATAAATGTAAATAAATAAAATAAATGAACAAAGTACTAAAAAAAACAGGACCTGGGATTTGAACCCAGGTCCTTTACCTGGCTGAAGGACTCCCAAAACCAGCTGAGCCACTGCGCGCAGCTGATAGTACTCCACTCCAAGTTGGTTTTGTTGTTATCCTGTAAAACAAAATAAATCAAAGCAAAAAAATTTCCTTTGGCTGGTTTCGAACCCAAGCCCTTCATTAGAATATACGCGCACCAAAACCAGCTGAGCTACATGCTCATTGTGAAACATAAACGCAACACATATAATATAAAATAAGTAAGCATTTTCATTCTGGATTTCGCGCCAAGACTTCATCTTCCCCATTTGAATTTCCTGCGAAAATTTATATGATTTTTCCTGCGAAATTTCCTGCGTGTTCATAAACCAGAAATCCTAGGTTTTTGAAACATCAAGCAAACCTTAATATCAATACAAATTAGTAACCCAAATCAATTATATGAAGTTTATATGTTATGACCATGTTCTTAGAATTCATTTAGATGCCTTAAACATTAAGATCCCGAATTTGAATCTCAAACCCTAACAATGGCATCTATCGATTTAAGCCATGAAACTCCAATTAGTTTATCCAGAAAGCTTCTATACATCAAAACAAACACAAATCAGCAAACAAAATCAACTATTAACACATGAAAGTATGGAATCGAAAAAATGTAAAAACATGAACAAAAGTGATTCGGTTTGTGGTTATGGGCATGATTATGATGCTTTTAAGGATAGGGATAGGTTCAATGATGTCCAAGGATCCTCTCCATGTTCTTAAAATACCTTTAAATGCCTTGCAATAGTGAATCTGAATTTGAGTTTTTGGACCAATTTTGTGAAGTTTGAATATAGTTTTGGAGGCTGTGAATTCGTCCCCTCAGCATTGCTATGTGTTCATGTATATATAAGGATTGAATTAGGTCAAAAAGAATGGGCTTTGTATCATGAAAATTGATTACTTGATTATGAAGAAATCTCCCATCCAAAAATATCAAAAAAATCCAATATATCCTTACTATCTTGGTCTAGCACGAATTTGGATATGAATAATTGGTATTGAATGGTGTTTATGACCTTCTAGAATCACAATCTCTTCCAAATATATGATTTTCATATTTTATTTTAATTTAATTTGTATTTTAATGAATAAAATTCAAATAAATATTAAATAAAATATAAAAAATCAGAAAATGAATGGGTTGGGTCGTGCTTGATGTTTTTATAAAGTTTGGATGGCAATTTGGTGGGCTCATTTAGCAAAAATTGGTTTTAAGGCCTTATTTGCTTCATAAATTCCCCAAAAATTTCCCAACTTTACAAGGGCACAAATCCTTAAATTTTAATGCTATGAAGGTGTTCTTGGACATTTTGGAAAGCTTAGAGAGTCCTATAACCAACCCCATTGGTTTAATGTCCATATCATTTACCATTCTCAAGTTATGCCCTTTTGAAGTTGTTGACTTTTTGTTGACTTTCAAATGGACCTATAATGTCTTAGCTCATACCTTCCAAATGAAGCATTTTTGGGCTTGGCTTGTGAGACACAAAGTTGTAGAGAATTCAATTTCCTTCAAAATGAGCTTTGGATGGGAAAAATGTGATGAAGCATGTGAAAGTTATGGCTGGTCAAAGTTCAGTTGACTTTTCCTAAGGAAACCCTAATTTAGAAACTTTTGATTCTTGATGATCTGAAATGTCCTTGATGAATCATGATCAACCCTTGATCAAATGATGAATTTTACTTCATATACTTGATGTTGGCAAAAAATCATGAAGTTTGACTTTGGTTTGACCACAGTTGACCTCAGTTTGACTTTTTAACTGTTTTGACTGATTTTGACTTATCTGATCATTTGACTGAGCAAACCTTTGAGAAAAGTCTTGAAACTTGTCATGGGGGTTCTTAAACACATATAAGATGTTATGAAGCTCACTTGAAGTCTTGGAAGTCCATTTAGCCTGATCAAAGTCAAAACCCTAGTTTATGATGCATTGCTTAAGAGGATGCATTGTCTGAGGGAATTGTCCAATCTTCTGACCAATGATGAACTTTGTGAACCTTGTGAACCTCATAAAGTGTCTTGTGAACCTTGTGAACCTCATAAAGTGTCTTGTAGACTTCATGAACCTCATGAAGGGTCTTGTGAACCTTGTGAACCTCATAAAGTGTCTTGTAAACTTCATGAACCTCATGAAAGGTCTTGTGAACCTTGTGAACCTCATAGTACACAAAGTCTTGTATTGTGAGGGCAAATTTTGGGGTGCAAAAGCTGCCCCTGTTCAATTTTCTGAAACCTGAGGGGTTAGATTGGTATATTTGCCAGTCGTGACCTGGAAGGTTGAAGGGGATTGAACACAAATGCCCTAAAATTTGCACTCACCGGTGCGTAGAGTGATACTGATGACTAGTTGAATATGCTTGAGTGGGCTTAAAGATGCCACTTGGAGAAAAATTCTTCAGATACATTTCTTGGAGGATAAAGCAGTCCAAAATATGAAGATATAATGATAGCTTTCAGGAGGATAAACAACGTCCTGAGGTAATGATATGCTTTCAGGAGGATAAACAACGTCCTGAGGTAATGATGATAGCTTTCAGGAAGATAAACAACATCCTGATGTCAAGATAGCTTTCAGGAGGATAAACAACGTCCTGAGGTAATGATATGCTTTCAGGAGGATAAACAACGTCCTGAGGTAATGATGATAGCTTTCAGGAAGATAAACAACGTCCTGATGTCAAGATAGCTTTCAGGAGGATAAACAACGTCCTGAGGTATGATGATAGCTTTCAGGAAGATAAACAACGTCCTGAGGTAATGATATGCTTTCAGGAGGATAAACAATGTCCTGAGGTAATGATGATAGCTTTCAGGAAGATAAACAACGTCCTGAGGTAATGATATGCTTTCAGGAGGATAAACAACGTCCCGAGGAAATGATGTAACCTTTGGGAAGATAAACAACGGCCCAAAGTCTTGATATACTTTCAGGAAGATAAACAACGTCCCGAGGAAATGATATGCTTTCAGGAAGATAAACAACGTCCTGAGGAAATGGTAGCTTTCAGGAGGATAAACAACGTCCTGAGGAAATGATGTAACCTTTGGGAAGATAAACAACGGCCCAAGGTAATGATATGCTTTCAGGAGGATAAACAACGTCCTGAGGAAATAGTATAACTTTTGGGAAGATAAACAACGGCCCAATAGTCACAAGTTGTTGATGAAGTTTATCTGCTGGAGAATTAATCTGAAAAACAAGATTATAACATTCTGTATGATAATATTAGCTTATGCATTATGTATGCATGTATAATATGATGCACTTAAGTATGTGTATGTTATGATATAAATGATGTATGTATGATATGATGCAGCCTGAAGCGTCTGGATATCTTCGTATAACAACTGTTGGCCAGGGAAAATAAATCCCAATTTGTTGCTGGAGAATATGAGGAACTCGTTCCCGTTTTGTCAGATAATATAATATATATAACCTCCCGTCGTCGTTTGATAGTAGAGTATGCATAACCTCTCGTCTTCGTTCGTCGTGCTCCTATTGGAAAATAAATTCCCGAATATCCGTATGAGGATAAAAGAGATGGATATAAATTACAGGGGAGATGTGACTTGAAGTATTTATGAAGATGGATTTGTCCTACTGGGGATTTGTAACTGTCTTGTAGGGATGAACTGGTGAAGCTTCATTGAATTCCTTCCCTCGTTCGTCCTTAGTAAATACTATTACTGCATTTTCATGCATTTCTGGTAAACATCAATCATATTAAGCATTTATGCATTTCTGGTAAACATCAATCATATTCAAAAGCATACATACATTCAAACACAACCAATGGACGTTTCGCTTATGTAAATAGGGTAAAAGTAAATCTGGATTCAGAGGGAAAAGTAAAGCTGAACTTGAAAACAAAAATCGTTTCAACTTCGAGAGTGTATAACCAATTGGATTTGGAGCTCCTGAAATTTTTAACTTTCCTGAATACCTTCCCAGAAATCCTCATAGCTGGATCTGAAGACATGATACTGACACCATCTGATACTACTGGCGTAGACAATTAATTTCCATCATGGTTTCAGTTGAGAATCCAATATCAAGGTAATACAATGAGAGGAATGTGTCTTCAAATTGTGATGGACCATATACGCTCCGGGTATTAGATTTGAAGAGAAAGCATTGCCCCTTGGTTGAGGATGAATTGTCCCATAAAGGAAGTATCTGAATGTAGTTACCTCAAGAGAAATAAACAGAGTGCCTCACAATAATATGCCCCTGACATCATGAAATTCACATATATGAGGAGAGCTGTCTCTGGCTATTAAGCATTGTTGAATCTGGACCTGATTGCCCCAAATGAATTGAACAGTAATTTGGTATGCCCCTTGACTGGGAAACAGTGACTATGCCCCTGGCATTATGAACTTTGTAATGTTACCCTCGGTAATTTAGACAGATGTGGAGATCTACCCCTGGATACTTAAACATAACTGAATCCTGTCCTGATTGCCCCACATGAGTTAGGCAGTATCATGGCCTGCCCCCTTGATCGGGAGATAATGACTATGCCCCTTTGTATACATGGACTTTGATCCAGGAAGCAACTTTGTTCATCGGAAGGACTTTGGTTCATTGAACATTCATCCTGTAAGTTTCTCCATTTGTCAAACACTCAGGTATATGCAAACAAATATATTCAAAAATGCAATGCTTATGTCTGTCTTGAAGTTTTTTGAAAAAGAATTATTTAAATTTTTTTTTTTAGAAAACTGTGATATTAACTCAAGTTTTATAATAAGCCCTAAAGGAGTCAGGATACCTTTTTGTAGCAGTACGCTTTCGAATTAACCATGCTTCAGTTAGGACTTTTAAAGGGTTGTAACGTGGCCTGGTTCACGGTTAAAGAAACAAAGGATAAAGGCTCAAATTTTATTTGTACCCAACCCAATCTCCATGATGTTCTTCAGTCCTATGCTCAGTTAACTTATGCATTGAGGCTCCAAAGTAGTTTGGAATTGTAACACTGCCATTTGTGATGGTTCAGAAACCAAAAATTTATTTGAACATTCAGTCATCTTTCTTTGTTGAGGATTCATAGTGACCTCTTTTTTTTTGGCTTTATTATCCCTTCCTGAACTGTTTATTTCAAGGTTACAGCCAGCGGGATGTCTTAATTTTTTACTAAATCTCCTTCATAGGTTTTGACTTAGCAAGCTCTTCTTTGTCTAGATATTGATTGTCAGGTTTAATGATTACAGAGAACCATCATTAGTTGTGTACAACGCAGATAATTGGCATATTTGAGTTAACCGAGTAACTACCCTGCCCCGGGTTATGAATAAGGGTTCTAATTTGTGCGAGAATAAAAACTCCTACTTCATAGGCTCAAAAGGGTTGACTAGGGATTAACTTCCTTATATCTCCACTGTTTAGGAATTGAAAGAATGTCTGTACATCGTCAACATAGTTTGTTCAAAAGCATACTGCCTAATATTATGGTATTGTTTTCGTCATCCTCCCTCTACAGACTTATAGCTTTATCAGGAGTTAAATATCACAAGATAGAAATAAGAAGCATAATTTTAAATATAGTGAAACGAATGGATTAATTCAAGACAAACATATGCAATGCATCAATGAAAACAAAAGTTTAACATAGTAGTAAGTGTTTAAACAAAACAAAAGAAATTACAAATGAAAGCTCAAATGTTGTCCCATCCAGTTGGCTGAATGTCTTCAATTGCAATCTGTGAACTTTGAGGAGCAGTATACTTCACCATGAAATCAAATTTTCCACTTGGAGGTCCCAAGGTGCCCCATATCTCAACAGGAATAGGTAGGCTTCCTTTCTTGCTACCTTGGGCAACTTGTCTTGCAGCTTCGGTGTTTGATGGACGATAGTAGAACTCAACTTGACCTTCTGGAGTAACCTCTAGGATTCCTTCGTCAATTAGATCTTGGATCTTCTTCTTCAATGTCCAACAACTATTAGTATCATGTCCAGGACAGTTGGAGTGATACCCACACCTTGCCTTGGGATTATAGCGAGGAGAGGAAGTTTTAGGATTTTGAGGAGGATTTTTCAAGGAAATTAGTTTCATCTCCAACAAGCATTGCAGAACTTGTGACATTGGAGTGCTGAATTTGGTAAACTGTCTTCTACATCTCTTGTGTTGAGGTGGATTAACTTTACCATGTCTTTTTCCTTTAACTGAAGAACAATCAGTGGTAACTGGTTTCTTACCTTCTTTTATCTTCATCTTCCTTTCAACCAAATCAGCTTGTTTTAACGGAGGTTGATTGACAATTAGATTCCTGACTTCATTACTTTGAAGTTTTTGGACAAAGGTTCTCAGCTCTTCTTGCCCCTGAGCTAAACTTTGGATAAGAGCCACCTGGCCATTCATCTGGATCCTCATTTCTGTTATCTCAGCTTGCAATTGTTCCAACTGACCATCCTTGTTGTCCTCAGGACTCTTCTTCTTAGCCAGCAGTGTCTTCAATTCATCCTGCCCCTTGGACAAGTTCAGGATCAGCTCTTGGAACTGTGCATTTTGTGCCTGGAGATCCTTAACTATTTGTTCAAGAGCCATTGCTGAAATAAACAGCGAGAAGATAAGAAACCTGTGCATAATAAACCTGTGATGCAATGATATGATATGTTAATGTATATGCAATGTTTTCAAGGACCGTAGGATTTAAATTTGCTTAAACAAACAAGAAGGTAAACTTTTATTAGTAATAAATTTGTTTTGCCTCTTGGGCTTACAGAAAATGAAATAAATACAAGAGATGGGGTTTTAAGTCTCTCATGGATGTTTCCTCTTTGTGTTGAGGTATGAGTTGAGATTTCGTTCCTCGTGAAGTTGCTTTGTTAGTTCCAGGATTCTTTCTTGGCTTGTTTTGTAATGAGCCTCGAAAGTATCCCTTTGCTCCTTCAGCTGGATCCAGGATCTCTGTAAGTCTTCCATGTCAGTAGGCATGTCTGGGTGAAGGATGGTATAAAAAGTATCTCCTTCAGCAACAGGTTCCATGGTAACTGGCAGGATAGCAGGATATGGCATCATGAGAGTCTGAGCACGAGATCGTACCCATCTGAGATAAGCTTCAATAGGAATAGTGTACTTAGGCTCCAGAGTCTTGCTGTCAACCTTGTTCACTTTTCCCCATGCTCGTATGAATCTCTGACGGTAGCCTTGAAGATCGTTGTCGTAGTCAAACACAATACCCTGAATCAACATGTCATGTGGGCCATCACTCCGAGCGTAACCAAACTGTCGTAAAGCTAGAGAGGGGTTGTAGGTAATGCCTCCTCTTATGCCTAGAAGTGGCACACTAGGAAACTCCCCACAACGGTCAATGATAGTGACATTCTCCATAGATCTGGAGCACCAATGGATATCTGAATGAGAGAGTGACATAATCCTCTTGGACCACCTGAACCCCTGTTCATTCTTCATCACTGAGCGAGGAAGGTGAGAAATAAACCACCTAGATAGCAAAGGTATGCAACACATCAGAGTTCCTCGTGCCTTTGTAGTACGAGTATGAAGAGAATGCAGGATGTCTCCAAGTAAAGTAGGTACTAGATTGTGACTCAGGAATATGTTGATGGCATGAACGTCTATGAACTGATCAGGATTGGGGAACAACACTAAGCCATAAATCAATAAGGCTAAGATCTCCTCAAAAGCATCGTAGCTCATAGCCTTCCAGAACACTTGAGCTTTATCCATTAATACCTTAGCAAGAATACCTTTAACTCCGCTTCTTGTTTCTAGAATAATGTCAGACTTCTTCAGATGTAGAGCTGCAGCAATAACCTCTGGTTTAAGCTCCTTCTCCAAGCCTGTGAAGGGTCTTTGATCAAGAACAGGTATACCCAGAAGTTTAGAGAACTCTCCCATTGTAGGAACCAGCTGATAGTTAGGGAATGTGAAGCAATGGTGCTTAGGATCAAAGAACTGAAATAGGACACTCATCATGTCTTCATTGAACCCTGAGGTGACTAGATCCAATAGGTGACCATGTCTCTTGATGAACTGGGAATGATCAGACACTTGAGAAACTAACTCTTTAAGCTTAGCAGGTACCCTTACAAAGTTGATCCTGATAGTGTTTCTACGAGCAGAAGCCATGACCTGCAACAAAGAACAAAGATAAATCCTTTGGTCCTTGAAATGGTTAGTGAAAATGCTATGCTTATGATGCATGATGATGCTATGATGTTATGCTCAATCACAAACATGTGGCACACACAAACAAGTCACACCATAGCCCTAGGTTTAAAGGCTTGCATGAGGTTCAAAGGTAAGTACCCTCCCCTGAAGTTTAGATAGTTCATCCTGTCCTATGAAAGTAACCAGGTTCTAAGGGATCTCAATATCATTGATCCTTCACAAGGGTGGTTGTTCAGTAGGCAACTTACTTGCCGACCAAAACCCTCCGAGTTTAAGATCTCAATGAGCGTAGTATCGAGTATCAACCAACTTCAGTCTTCACCAAAGCCGGTTATCTCACTACTTTCTAAAGGCCAAGATGGGATAACTAGGGTTCTAAAAGTTAGTTAGTGCATTGACAACATATGGCAGCCTCATATTATCCTCACCTTGACTTAAGGAACATAAGCACCAACCAAGAAGTCACACTAACTATGGCCACCAGATCAACCATATCGGTATACGCCGTACAGTTTCCTTGGTCTATTGCCATTTACCTAAGGTACATAAGATAAATTCTTGTCGATTCCGCCATGTTCGGTCTCGTTTTGTTCGGGTTATCATCCATGTTATGATAGTCTCTTTTCAATTTTTATCTCCCACGTGGGATTAAATCTTGTCGATTCCGCCATGTTCGGTCTCGTTTTGTTCGAGTTATCATTGTAACACGGTGGGAGAACTGACTTTAGTTATGTTGCGGATAGCAAGAGTCGCCACCGACTTTTATTTTATCCAAAGGAAAGGCATAAAAGAACAGGAAAGACCTTTTAAAAGATTTTTGGGTCCGGGGGGTAGGTTATGTAAAGGGAAGGTGTTAGCACCCTTTACATCCATGGTTATCCATGGGCTCTTAGTTACTTAGCTCACTTTAAAATGTTTTTGAAATGTGAAGTGTGTGAATAGAAATTTTCTTAAGAGTTTTATAATGATCCATGTACGGATGCGTATAAAACCTTTGTTTTGAAAATTGTTTGAAATGTGTGAAGTGTTTGAAATGTTTTGAAGAGTGAGCAAGTATCTAAGAGGAACCTACCCTTAAGTTTAAGTCTTTTCTGTTCTTGAATCCTTTGAATGGTAAGACTATCCCTATTATTAAGGAATAGGTAGTCATTACCTTGGATGTGTGAGGGACAAGTGAAAGGTCATCTGTTATTTAGGCAACTGTGGGGTGTATAAGCAATTCGAAGGGACTTATCATCTTTATTCGAAAGGGACAAGATCATTACGAAGGCAACATTCGAAAGGGACTTGATCTTTTATCTGTTAAGGGACTAGATGATGTGAGATGAGGGACTTTTGCTTTATACACCCTACTTGACCTTTTTGTAATAGGCAACATGAGAGGTATCCTTAAGGAAGTGAGATGGCGATCAAAGATCGACTTACGTGTGTGAGTGTACAATTTTAATATTTATCTTTAAATTTAATGAGCTAAATTAATTTTAAATATACAAACATGTTGCACTCCCTATTTTTACTAACCATAGCATTTAAAATAAATATTTAAACATTACTACTAAATATTACATCAAAGGAACAATTACATGATAATAATAAAATCAAATTAAATAAATAAGCATAAATAATAATAATAATATAATTGGGTTAGTGAAATAATAATAATAATAATAATAAATCACAATGGGGTTAGTAATAATGAAATAAATATAAAAATAAACATAGTTAATAATATAAGCAAAAAATATTAAAAGATCAATGAACAATTATTTTTTAAGATTAAGAATAAAATATAAACAATTGTATACTAATTATTATGAAATTTTAAATTATACATAAGTTATAGAAATTAGGTTAATTATAAATAAATTATATTTACAAATTTTAATTATTTTTAAACGTATACTAAAAAATTATTTACATACAAAATTAAATTATAAACAATTTATAGAATATTTACATATTATGAAAATAGGATTAATTATAATTATATTTACAAAATTAAATTAAGAATTTTAATCATATTATAAGCATATTTATATACAAGAATTAAATTAAATAATAAAAATATGGACATAATCAATATTCACATGAAATAATTAGGATTTAAAAGTATTATTAGGGTTTATAAAAATTATTAGGGTTAGAAATTAATCTAAATATAATTAATGAAATTTTATATACAAAAAATATATATATACATATTAATAAATATAAACATAAAAAGCTTGAGACAATAAATTATTATATTTTGAAAATATGAGATTTTAAGAAAATATTAATAATTTATTTTAGAAATTATTTAAATTGAATAAAATAAAAAAAGAGAAAATAAATGTAAATAAATAAAATAAATGAACAAAGTACTAAAAAAAACAGGACCTGGGATTTGAACCCAGGTCCTTTACCTGGCTGAAGGACTCCCAAAACCAGCTGAGCCACTACGCGCAGCTGATAGTACTCCACTCCAAGTTGGTTTTGTTGTTATCCTGTAAAACAAAATAAATCAAAGCAAAAAAATTTCCTTTGGCTGGTTTCGAACCCAAGCCCTTCATTAGAATATACGCGCACCAAAACCAGCTGAGCTACATGCTCATTGTGAAACATAAACGCAACACATATAATATAAAATAAGTAAGCATTTTCATTCTGGATTTCGCGCCAAGACTTCATCTTCCCCATTTGAATTTCCTGCGAAAATTTATATGATTTTTCCTGCGAAATTTCCTGCGTGTTCATAAACCAGAAATCCTAGGTTTTTGAAACATCAAGCAAACCTTAATATCAATACAAATTAGTAACCCAGATCAATTATATGAAGTTTATATGTTATGGCCATGTTCTTAGAATTCATTTAGATGCCTTAAACATTAAGATCCCGAATTTGAATCTCAAACCCTAACAATGGCATCTATCGATTTAAGCCATGAAACTCCAATTAGTTTATCCAGAAAGCTTCTATACATCAAAACAAACACAAATCAACAAACAAAATCAACTATTAACAGATGAAAGTATGGAATCGAAAAAATTTAAAAACATGAACAAAAGTGATTCGGTTTGTGGTAATGGGCATGATTATGATGCTTTTAAGGATTGGGATAGGTTCAATGATGTCCAAGGATCCTCTCCATGTTCTTAAAATACCTTTAAATGCCTTGCAATAGTGAATCTGAATTTGAGTTTTTGGACCAATTTTGTGAAGTTTGAATATAGTTTTGGAGGCTGTGAATTCGTCCCCTCAGCATTGCTATGTGTTCATGTATATATAAGGATTGAATTAGGTCAAAAAGAATGGGCTTTGTATCATGAAAATTGATTACTTGATTATGAAGAAATCTCCCATCCAAAAATATCAAAAAAATCCAATATATCCTTACTATCTTGGTCTAGCACGAATTTGGATATGAATAATTGGTCTTGAATGGTGTTTATGACCTTCTAGAATCACAATCTCTTCCAAATATATGATTTTCATATTTTATTTTAATTTAATTTGTATTTTAATGAATAAAATTCAAATAAATATTAAATAAAATATAAAAAATCAGAAAATGAATGGGTTGGGTCGTGCTTGATGTTTTTATAAAGTTTGGATGGCAATTTGGTGGGCTCATTTAGCAAAAATTGGTTTTAAGGCCTTATTTGCTTCATAAATTCCCCAAAAATTTCCCAACTTTACAAGGGCACAAATCCTTCAATTTTAATGCTATGAAGGTGTTCTTGGACATTTTGGAAAGCTTAGAGAGTCCTCTAACCAACCCCATTGGTTTCATGTCCATATCATTTACCATTCTCAAGTTATGCCCTTTTGAAGTTGTTGACTTTTTGTTGACTTTCAAATGGACCTATAATGTCTTAGCTCATACCTTCCAAATGAAGCATTTTTGGGCTTGGCTTGTGAGACACAAAGTTGTAGAAAATTCAATTTCCTTAAAAATGAGCTTTGGATGGAAAAAGTGTGATGAAGCATGTGAAAGTTATGGCTGGTCAAAGTTCAGTTGACTTTTCCTAAGGAAACCCTAATTTAGAAACCTTTGATTCTTGATGATCTGAAATGTCCTTGATGAATCATGATCAACCCTTGATCAAATGATGAATTTTACTTCATATACTTGATGTTGGCAAAAAATCATGAAGTTTGACTTTGGTTTGACCACAGTTGACCTCAGTTTGACTTTTTAACTACTTTGACTGATTTTGACTTATCTGATCATTTGACTGAGCAAACCTTTGAGAAAAGTCTTGAAACTTGTCATGGGGGTTAATAAACACTTATAAGATGTTATGAAGCTCACTTGAAGTCTTGGAAGTCTATTTAGCCTGATCAAAGTCAAAACCCTAGTTTAGGATGCATTGCTTAGGAGGATGCATTGTCTGAGGGAATTGTCCAATCTTCTGACCAATGATGAACTTTGTGAACCTTGTGAACCTCATAAAGTGTCTTGTGAACCTTGTGAACCTCATAAAGTGTCTTGTAGACTTCATGAACCTCATGAAGGGTCTTGTGAACCTTGTGAACCTCATAAAGTTTCTTGTAAACTTCATGAACCTCATGAAAGGTCTTGTGAACCTTGTGAACCTCATAGTACACAAAGTCTTGTATTGTGAGGGAAAATTTTGGGGTGCAACACCCATGACGTTGGCATTTTTCACACTTCTTCATGTGATCTTTGGCGTCGTTCTGCATGGTTGGCCAGTAGTAGCACGCCCTTAAAGCCTTTCGAGTTAAGGATCTGCCTCCCATGTGTTGTGAATTTATACCTTTGTGTATTTCATATAAAATGTTCGACACGCTTTCTTCCTCAATGCACTTGAGAAGTGGGATGGAAAATCCTCGGCTGTATAGCTTATTGTCTATCAGGACGTATGAAGATGCGTGATGTCTGGTGGCGATGGCTTTCTTACTATCTTCGGACAACTTACATGTTGTTAAGTAGTGGTATATTGGAGTCATCCAACAATTATTGTCACCTATGACGTTGACGTCGATGACTTTCGAGGATTTCTCGATGCTAGGTCGTGGAAGTGTTTCCTGTATGATGGACTTGTTTCCACCTTTCCTTTGAGTGCTTGCTAATTTTGATAAAACATCTACCTATGAGTTGCATTCACGGGGAATGCGGTGTACCTTCCAGGATTTAAACTCTGCCAACTTTCGTTGTACCAATGCCAGATACTCGACCAAATGATTTTTTTTCCTGATATTCTCCTTTGACCGACGAGGTGATGAGTTGGGAATCAATGTAGATTTTTATTTCCTACGCGCCCATGTCTTTGTCCAATTGGATTTCTGCCAGGAAAGCTTCATATTCAACCTAGTTATTAGATGTTGTGAATGAAAGTACTAGGGATACTTCGACCACGAGCCCCTCTTTTTTTCCGAGGATGATTCCCACTCCACTGCCTGACGGGCTAGATGCTCCGTCAACGTAAATGACCCACTTATGGGCGCATTCAGGTGTAGCTTCTGTTGAGGTCATCTCGGCCACAAAGTCGGCCAATGATTGAGATTTTATGATTTTGTAGTGCATATCGAATTCAAACAGTTCTAGGGACCATCTCAGCATTCTCCCAGCCATATCTGGTTGGGTAAGTAGTTGCTTGATAGATTGGACAGTTCTTACGACCATGGTGTGTTCTAGGATATAATATTTTAGTCTTCTGGCCGTGTTCATGAGGGAGAGCGCAACCTTATCTATTTGTTGATATTTGAGCTTCGGTCCTTGCAGCGCTTTACTCGTAAAGTATACAGACTACTGCCTATCTAGATTTTCTCTAATGAGAGTTACATTAATGGCCTATGTATTAACAAAAAGATACAACTAGAGGACTTCCTCGGTCGTTGGCCTGGACAAAACCGACGGTTCTAACAATGCTCACTTGAGGTGTTGTAGGGCGTGCTCATATTCCTCTACCCATTCAAACGTTACTTCTTTGCGGAGTAACTTGAAGAAGGGTGAAGAATGTTGGACAGATTTTGCCACAAAGCGTGATAACAACGTGAGCATGTCGTTCAAGAATTGAATCGACTTCTTTGAGTTAGGCATAAAAAATTCTAAGAAAGCGCGACACTTGTTGGTATTAGCCTCGATTCCTCTTTTCGTAAGGTAGAAATCGAGGAACTTTCCCGCCCTTACACCAAAGGTGCATTTGTCGGGGTTAAAGCGCATCCTGCACTTCCTCACCTGGTTGAAGAACTCCTGGAGATGAAAAGTGTGATCAGATTCTTGGGTGGACTTGATGATCATGTCGTCCATGTAAACTTCGAGCATATCCCCATTGTGGGATTGGAAGACCTTGTTCATCATGCATTAATATATGGCTCCCGCGTTCTTCATCCCAAAGGGCATTACATTGTGGTAGTAATTAATCATCAGGGTCATGAACACGGTATGTCTCTTATCTTTCTCGACCATGGGTATCTGATTGTACCCAAAATAAGCATCCATGAAAGATAATAGTTTAAAACCTGCAGAATTGTCTACCAATTTGTCTATGTTAGGCAGAGGTTAAGAATTTTTCGGGCAAGCCTGATTGAGATCGGTGTAGTCAATACAAAGACGTAATTTCCCATTATTTTTCTTTACGAGTACAATGTTTGAGAGTCAGGTTGTATACCTGGCCTCAATTACCAAATTGGCCTCTAATAGGTCTTTAACTAATTTCTCAGTAGCTAAGGTCTTCTCCTCGGACTGTTTGCGCCTACACTGAGCAATTGCACGTGTTGATGAATTGATGGTGAGTTTGTGACATGCGAACTCAGGGGAGATATCAGGAATATCGGCGGCGTTTCAGGCAAAGAGATCGGCGTTACTACACAGACATTGCATCAGTTCCTCTTTCACATCATCGGGAAGCCCTGTACCGATACGAACTCCTATGTCTGGGTTATCCCCGAAGGTTATGACCTCGAACTCACCTGCGGCCGAAGGACGCGGGCTGGCTGGATTGTTTGCAGATGTGGTATCTTCAGAATCTACCGGAATGTGGGAGTCAAGGTCGATTGTTATGATCTGAAGAGTTGGCTTTTTCTCTGGTTGGGCCTCTTCAGCGGGTTTGTCCTTGTCTCTTGGGCGTTTGTTACCTTTAGACGTGGTCTCGATCACGGTATGCCCTTTGATCACAGCCTCAAAACATCTTCGTGTGGCCTTAATGTCTCTGTGAAGTGTAGCTACATGTCCTTGTTCCGTATAATGTTTCAGTTTGAGATGGACGGTGGAGGGGGAAGCGATGTGCTCAGCCAATGTTGGCCTTCCCAAGATGCATTGGTGGAGTGACAGGCAGTCGATGACCAAGAAATGTATCTTCATGGACTTGGACGCATCTCCTTCCCCAAACGTGACCATCAACTCGACATAGCCTCAGGGTTTAGCGGTAGCTCCATTAAATCCTTGCAGATCAGATCCAACGTACGGGGACATATTCTTTTTGTCGAGCTGCAATGCTCTGAAGAGGAAGGTATACATTATGTCGGTCGAGCTCCCCTGGTCGACGAGTATCCTGCAAACATACATTTTTACCATCTGGGAGCGGATCAGCAAAGGGTTGTGGGAGTTTGGAGAGCCACCGATGAGTTCTTCCATGTAGAATGTAATCGATTAGGATTTACCCCTAACTGTCTCGAGGGATGAAAGTTGGTTTGGTGATGAATCGACCAAATGCTCGAGCCTTCTTCTAACTGACCCGAAGTTCATCTCATTGTAGCTCCACCTGAGATGAGCATGGCAGATGGGAATGCCTTCCAGGGGTTGTGTGTCGCAAAATATCTTGTGCTTCTGAGGAGTTGAGGAATAAATAAATCCTCGAGTATGGTGATTGACAAGGCGACTGGCATGGGAGCAGCTTCTTCAGAGACCTCGTCAACTCTCTTCGTTTCCTCCTGTCGAGCAGCTCCGTCTTTGACATACTTCTTAAGATGCCCCTCCTTGATGAGGATCTCAATAGCATCTTTGAGGTGGATACAATCCTCGGTGACATGTCCATGACTGCAGTGAAATCGGAAATATTTACTTTTGTCGGTAGTGGCCTTAGAAGCAGTTGGTTTGGGGAAGCGAACGCCTCCCTGCTTGAATTTAGTATTGATGCATTCAGTCATAATCTTCTCATAGGGAGTCTTGAGGAGGGTATATTCTAAGAAACAACCAGTTGGCCCTCTGCTCTCGCGAGGACGGTCATCTTTGTGTTTTTCATGTCGAGGAGCTTCAGTGTCGTTTCTCTGCTTGTGAGTCCGTGAATTCCCCTAATTTCTTGAATCTCTTGTCTTGTATACAACCTCTTTCTCTTTATATTGGATGTAGACTTGAGCCTTTTGGAGCAGCTCGACGAGGGACTGGGGAGGATCGATCCCCACAACTTTATGAAATTCGTTGTTAGGATACAGACCCTTCTCCAGGATGTACCACTTCATGTAGTTAGTAGTGTGTACTTCCACGACTTTTTTGTTGAACCTGTTTATGTACTCCTGCAGAGGTTCCTCTTTGTCCTGTATGATTTCTTCGAGGGTGGACTTGGATTTGGGATGACGTTTGGATGCAGTGAAATTCCTAGTGAGCTGATTCTTCAAGATTCTCCATGATGTGATAGATCTCGCGGGGAGGTTTTTGTACATGACATTGCGCCTTTTAGCAACGTAATAGGGAAAAGCCTACACTTAATGGCTCCTTCCACGTTGTGATAGTGGAACATGGCCTCGAGGTTCACTATGTGGTCGTCGGAGTCGGTGGTCCCGTCATAAGTGGCCAATGGAATGGGTTTCTCGAGGCCACGAGGGATGCATATTTCCATAATCTCGCGTCTTAAGGGCCCATGATTGTCCTCATCGTCGCTACTTACAAACAAAGGATATGGGGACCTGCTTCGGCGAGGACTCTGGCTACGCGGACGGGGACGGTGGTCCTTATCGTAACGAGACTTCTTACCTTGATCTATGTTGTCTGGAGAACGCCTTGTACTTCGGGGAGTAGATCAAGTGTGTTTCTTGGCCTTTTCTGGATGTGATCCTTCCACGAAGGAGACCGTGAGCGGCATGGGGGAGTGTGAGAGTCTCTGCGGAGAAGTCTCTAGGAGAGAGAATGGGAGCATCGATCAACTTCAAGCATCTGGATGCGCTTGCTCTTCTAGAAGAGAGTGAGGTTTGCCTTGTTACGGGCGGTGGTGCGAGCTTGAGTGCTAGCATCGGCGTCGGACGGGACGAGGATTGGTTCGAATACGTGATCTCCATGAATGACAAATGGTTGCTTCTGATTGTTAAAAGTTGAGGAGGGAGGATGCCCCTCGTGATGATCGGTATCAAAATGGGTTGTTCCATGGTTACCGATGTTGTCTCCGTCACTGAGGAAGATGGTGATAGGATCTTTCACAGTCGCATTGAGCTGGGAAGCCATGAAGACGAAAATAGAAGAGATGAAATTTGATCTTGCACTGAAAAGAAAGGATCTTGTTCATAAAAGATGGGAGAGCTACTATTTACCACAAAAGGCGCCACTGTTCAAATATATCCGAATAAGTCCTCATGGTCTTCATCTAGGATTGCGATGGTGTTGGTAGAAAAGGGGGTGGTGTACCTGCAAGGTACTCCGACGCTCAAATAAGTTTCAGGGTGAATCAAACCAAAATGTTAAGAAAGGAAGTAAGAGATTAGAATTGAATACCAGGCCCTCCAAAGATGGAGGGTATTTATAAGGGCACCCAATCGTGATTCATGGGCGTGTGGCCCTTGACTAGGTGTGACTGCTTCCAGAAGCTTCGGAGGGTAGTTGTTCGCGTGAAAAGGCGTTAGAGCGCGTATGAAAGAATTCCCCAACGGCTACATTCTAACTGCTCTATTTCCTAATGGTCATGACTTCACAAATCTCTTGTTGGGCTTGTGCTCAGAGGTATGCTGGATTGGGCCTGAATTGAGCTTAGGGCACCTGCTATGCTAGTCCAGAACAATATTATTCTTAGATACTTTATTAGTTTTGCTCTTGGGCTTATTATATTGATATTGGGTGTCGCGGTGAAAATCGGATGTCAAACTATTAATTTAACTTGAATCACAATTATTAAATGTTCACCATCGACTTTAATTTAATCCAAAGGGAAAAGGGAAAAAGATCGTAAAAACCATAAATGAGGAGAAACTAGGTTCGGGGGTTGGTTATACCTAGGGAAGGTGTTAGCATCCTAAGCATCCGCAGTATTCTACAGGAACCTCTTGTTAATATTTGTGTTTTTGTTATTTATTGCTTGCTAGTACTAATGGGAACCTAAGATTTTTATTTCTAATGGTGCTCGCACAATATCGCATTGATGCCTACATATCGAGAATAAAATCAGAGCACTCGTAGTTCTCCGAAGGATTAATGAATACTTGGTTGCACTCAAGGTTTGCGGGGGAAAGTAAGTGTTATGTAAAACATTCACGTGACTTTAGCAAAGTCACTAAAAATTTGTAAAATAAAAAAGACTAATGGCTAAGGTCAAAAAGGAAACTAGGGATGACTAAACTACCTAAGGGCTCAATATGTAAATAAATGGTGGTAGAGCTCGATATGTGGATCGAGAATGCGCTCACGTAAAAAATATCATGAATTAAAAAATGACATACATGGTAAAACATCGTGGAAAAGTGATGACAAAGATTATCTAAGTCACTGACCCATCAGACTGTTTGTCACGCGTGACAACTGCTTGTCGGGTGTCAATTCTATACAATGAATCTACTTTGATTGAGGTCATCGTATGGATCCAACGACAAAAAGCATCTCGTGGACCCACACTACGAGACCATCGACACTAGGTTATCTTGACAAGGGTAACAAAGAAAAATCTTCAAAGATTATAACAAGATCTACATCGAGCCGAAACTAAAAAATAAATCGTAAAAGGCTAACATCTATTTAATACTTTTTTTTAATATTTAAAAATAAATTAACTAAACAAAAAAACACTTAATAAATTTTTTTAAAACTAAACAAAGAATATTTTTGGATTTTTAATATTTTAACAAACTAAATAATAAAAAGAAAATCTAATAAAGATAGATAAATAAAATAAAATGTTTTTTGAGTTATTTTTGTAAAAAAAATATTTTTACTAACTATACTATATGTTAAACTAAAAGATTCTAACAATAAACTTAACTAACTAAATAACCTAAATATAAAATTAAGCTAAACACAAACCTAAAACTAATTAACTAAACTAATAATAACAAATAAAACATATTTTTGATTTTTTTAGTTATTTCTAAAGAAAAAGTAAACTCTTAAATATAAAGATTTTTTTTAAAACTAAATATTAATGACTAAATAATAAAGTTAATTTAATTTTATGAAAATATTAATTTATTACTAAATAAATTTAAGGTAAAAGAAAATACATCTAACTAAAATAAAATAAAAATAAAAACATAATATTCTACACATTTTTGAGTCTGAAATTAAGTCATTTAAATTAGAATTCCATTAAAACATGGCCTAAAATGGAGCCCCCAACTCAACAATATCATAACCCTAATTTGTAGAAATAAAATAAACAAGTCTTAATAATAATAAAGAAAATAATGAGGAAAGAAATTAAGAATTAAATGGAGAGGAAACCTTTAGATTACCCCTAAACTAAATCATGAAAACAAAAGTACCGTTCTTCTCCTCAATGGCGATTTCAAATTCTCAATTACGATCTTTCGGTCTCTCTGTGCATTTTGTTCTCGTTCACGAGTCCGATGTTCTCGGCCATCTCCGTTGCATTTTCTCGACGGTTTCCAGATCCCATTCGCCGAAATCCTCTATTTGTAGCAGCTCACAGTATGGGTTGAGGGTGATGCAGTTTTGGTTGGGTTTTGGTGGTGGGTTGGATGTGTGATTCGTATGGTGGTAGCGGTAACAGAGGTCAGTGGTGGAGTGCCCTTACTGATGAAGATGAATGTGATCTTAAGGTGATGGTGATTGCTTTGTGCGTACAACAGTAGGAATGTGTATGTGTGATTTTTGGAGGGATGAAGTTGATGGTAGAGGAAGATGATGGAAAACAAAAAGTTGTGGTTTAAGAGGTTGTTTTTTTTGGAGTATAAATGAAGGTTGGTAGTGGTGTGTTTTTTGTTTGTGAGTGTATATGGTGATGGGTTCCAATAATGGTGATTGGTGTGAATTTGAAGGCTTGGAGGTTTATGGTGTTTTCCTGAAAAGGAGTATGAAAGTGTGGATTTGATTATAGTGTATGTTATCTTACACTCAGTAATGAGGATCAATGTTGCTGGAAAATAAAAGTGATGGAAGAAAAAAATAAGGCAAAAATGGTCTATTGTATCTTTTCAAGGGTGACACTGATATTGTATTTCTCTTCCTCTCATAAAGCAAACTAAATTCTATATCATTAGGTAAACAAAACAAAACAAAAATTGAAAAAGAGCTTTTTAAAACTTGCCTACTAAGTGTTACCAAAAAGGGTAAGAAACAACATATTAAATATTAAATATATAAACAATAATAATAATAATAATAAGATAAAAACCACAAAATAACTTTAAATTAAAATTTTGATTTAAAAATAAAGATAACTAAAAAGTAAAATAAAAAAAACATTTTAAAATGATTAAATATCTGGTACCGAAGTTGCCGAAAAAATAAAAATGAATGCACCAATATGATCAACACAAAATATACGTATCGGAAAAATACAATGTTAATAGACCGGTTAAGACAACTCAACTAATCGAAATGCAACTAAAAAATTGCCGAAAAATTAAAATGAGCATGTCATGTTAAACTACACAAAACATAGATTACTGTAACAGATGTCTGGAAGTTCGGTTTTAAAACTTTTCGTTCAATGATTTTTTGCATTGTTGACTTGAATTTGACCGAAAATCGACTGTAAATCCAACAAATTTATTTTTGTTGATAATTCAGACATTATGCATGATAAAATACATGATATGCTATGCAAATGATACAAAGTGAAAATAGAGTCAGATAAATGAAATTTTGTGATTCAGGGTCAAAATTAGGGTGTGATAGTTGTCCCTATTTAAATATCTTCAACCAGAGAATATAAAGATGATTAATCTTTGAATGATCGTAGTGGGAGATTATTAAATATAAAAAAGATGCGAATTTTATCCATGAATGCAGGTTAACTGATATGATAAGCAATGTTATGAATTCATGAGAGACTCTTTTTGTTTTGCTGGGGATATGACATATGAGATGAACCCTGACATGATTTTTTTAATGATGAATGATAAATATGCTTGTGGGAAATGATGAAGATATATGGTAATGGTGATCCACAAAAACAATATTGAGGGTGAAAACTCACTGGGGATAACAACATGTCAACTCACAGGTTGAGAAAGTAAAGATAACATATCAACTCAAGGGTTGAAGGGATAAAGACGACATCTACTCATGGGTCAAAAACATAAATAAATAAAAACAATGACTCAAGGGTCAAAGACAAATCAACTCAGAGGTTGAGGAAATAAAGACAATATCGACTCGGGGATCGAAAATATAAAGGAAATAACAATGACTCGGGGGGTCAAACTTAAACAGATATCAACTTGGGGGTCAAACATAATACAACAACATTGACTCGGGGGTCAAGAGCAAAGATCACAATATTGACTCGGGGGTCAAGAACAAATATGACAACATTGACTCGGGGGTCGAGAACAAGTCAACTCAGGGGTTGAGGAAATAACTAAAATGACATCGACTCAGAGGTCGAGAAAAGCAAGGAAATATTCAAAGTTAACGCGCAATAGGTTCAAGACCGGTTAACACTAAGAATAACAATACAAAGTGAAAATATTCAAAGCGATTGAGCAGTGGCTCGATGCTACCAACTGACAATGAGAACAAAGAAGAAAACATTCATAGTGACTGAGTAGTGGCTCTATGCGACCAACTTCCACTAAGAATAAAAGATAAGATACATTCAAAGTGAATGCAAAAAGGGTTCAAGACCGGCTGACACTAAGAATGGCAACAACCAAAAATTATTCAAAGTGAATGCGCGATAGCTTCAAATCCGATTGACACTAAGAATAAAAGATAAGATACATTCAAAGTGAATACGCAACGAGTTCAATACCAGTGACTCTAAGAATGGCAACAACAAAAATATTCAAAGCATCCAAAGTAATAAATCAACAAGTTCAAGTGTAACTACTGACACTAAGGACAAAGAAGACATTCATAATGATTGGGCAGCGGCTATATGCGACCAACTGACACTGAGGACAAGGAAGAAAATAATTCACAGTGATTGCACATCGGCTTTAGCCGAACAACTGACATTAGGGATAAAAGGAAAAGTATTCAAAGTGATAGATCAATGGCTCTATGTAACCAACTGACAATGAGGATAACAATAAAATATATTGGAGTTTTCAAACAAGATAAAACATCCTTACCCCTGGAAATTCCTTAGATTAAGAGTTCGTAGAAGACCTTCAGGAACCATCAGGAAAAATAAACTCTTCTATATGTGCCAAAACAACTGGACTAGACCGCAAGAAAAAGGTTTCACGACTAGTTTCTAACGGGTTTATGCCAACAACAAACTGGACTTCAAGGGGATATTGAAGGTAATCAAGTCCAATACTAACCACAATTGGGTTTTCAGACAAAATGCTAGTGATAACTAGACTATATATTGTGCCAATGATGATTGAACTTTACAAAGGATACCAGTAACAACTGGATTTTGAAAAGAATGCCAGTAACAACTGAACTTTAGGACAATGCTAGTAACAACTGGATTCTTTGGTCAAGGGATAACAATCAACAACGAGACCTGAGTTAATGCAAGTGAGCTTGAAGAACCCTCTAAGGTTATGCATGATTTGATTTTGCATGATATATGAATGATCATGATATGCCAATGCTGACTTATGCAGACTGGGAGTTATGCAATGACTCGATGGTTTCCAAAGATTCCCCTGTATGGATATTTGATGGAAGAGGTCTTTTTTTGCATATGACTTTCTTTAGGAGGAGGTAAAAATGATAACCTGATTCTCGAGACTCATCTTGAACTTAAAAGTTGAGGAGGTATGGTCTGCCTGAGTAGCTCGGAGGCATGGAGAGGGTCTGCCCCTATGTGACTCATCTGGTCCGAATCAATAGGTTTTGAAAATTTCTCCTCAGGAAAAGTTTGGATGCAACCTGTCATGACATGACCTTTGAAATAGTTGCCCCAATGCTTGAATATCGGAGATTTTCCCCTGGTTATCTGATCCTTGGGATGTGAAACCTCTATAATGATTGGCAATTGAACTCTTGAACTCTTTGTGATAGCTCACTCTAGTCCGAGTCTTGAGAAAAGGTTCAACCTCTGAGTAGTCGACTCTTGAAGAGATTGATCCAGATTGATTGATTCCCAAAGTTATTTGCCCCTGTCTGGACTTCTTTTACCAAGTTAAACTCCCTATTTGACTACATTTGTTGGGATTCCCTTGATGCTGAATTGAATTGCAAAACAAACATTGTTCATTTAAATTTTTTTGCCAATTTTAATGCAATATTTATGCAAATTTTGAAATCACAATTTATTGATATGAGAGTGATACAGTGGAATGGTCAATGATCAAACACAAAGTGGGTCTAGCCATTTGCAGAATGGTAGATGAGATGATCGATACAAATAGATAGCAAAGATCGTTAGGAGTCAGGTTATCACAACCTTGTTGTAGTATGCTTTTGAAACTAAATATTAATGACTAAATAATAAAGTTAATCTAATTTTATGAAAAAAAATAAGTTATTACTAAATAAATTTAAGGTAAAATAAAATGCATCTAACTAAAAAAAGAAGAAGAGTATTCTTACATATTTTTGTGAGTCTAAAATTAAGTCATTTAAATTAGAATTTCATTAAAACAGGGCCTAAAATGGAGCCCCCAACCCAATAATATCATAACCCTAATTTATAGAAATAAAATAAACAAGTCTTAATAATAATAAAGAAAATAATGAGAAAAGAAATTAAGAATTAAATGGAGAGGAAACCTTCAGATTATCCCTGAACTAAATCCTGAAAACAAAAGTGTCGTTCTTCTCCTCCATGGCGATTTCAAATTCTCAATTACGATCTCTCGGTCTCTCTGTGCTTTTTGTTCTCGTCCGCAAATTCGGCTTTCTCGACTGTCTCCGGTGCGTTTTCCTGGTGGTTTCCGGATCCCGTTCGCTGAAATCCTTTATCTGTAGCAGCACACAGTGTGGGTTGAGGGTGATTCAGATTTGGTTGGTTTTGGTGGTGGGTCAGATGTGTGAGTCGTATGGTGGTGGCGGTAGCAGAGTTCAGTGGTGGAGTGCCCTTACTGATGAAGATGGTTGTGGTCTTAAGGTGATGGTGATTGCTCAGTGCGCACAACAAAAGGAATGGGTCTGTGTGAGTTTTGGAGGGATGAAATTCATGGTGCAAGAAGATGATGGAAAATAGAAAGTTTTGAAGAGGTTGTTTTTATGGAGTTTAAATGAAGGTTGGTGGTGGTATTTTTTGTTTGTGAGTGTATATAGTGATGGGTTCCAATAATGGTATTTGATGTGAATTTGAAGGCTTGAAAGTTATGGTGTTTTCATGAAAAGGAGTATGAAGGTGTGGATTTGATTATAGTTTATGTTATCTTCCACTCAGTAATGAGGATCAATGTTGCTGGAAAATAAAAGTGATGGAAGAAAAAAATGAGGCAAAAACGGTCTATTGATATGTTTTCAAGGGTGACGTTGATACTGCATTCCTCTTCCTCTCATAAAGCAAACTAAACTATATATCATTAGGTCAACAAAAGAAGAAAATTGAAAAAGAGCTTTTTAAGACTTAGCTACTAAGTGTTACCAAAAAGGGTAGGAAACAACATATTAAATATTATATATATATATATATATATATATATATATATATATATATAAAATAAAAATAAGATAAAAACCACAAAATAACTTTAAATTAAAAATTTGATTTAAAAATAAAGATAACTAAAAAGTAAGATAAAAAAAACAGTTTAAAATGAATAAATCTCTGATATCGAAAAAATACAGTGTTAATAGACTGGTTAAGACGGCTCGACTATGCGACTAAAAAATTGCCGAAAAATTAAAATGAGCATGTCATGTTAAACTACACGAAACATAGATTACTGTAACAGATGTCTGCAAGCTCTATTTTAAAACTTTTCGTTCAATGATTTTTCGCATTGTTGACTTGAATTTGACCGAAATCGACTGTAAATCCAATAAATTTATTTTGGCTGATAATTTAGACATTATGCATGACAAAATACATGACATGCTATGCAGATGATGCAAAGTGAAAATACAATAAGATAAATGAAATTTTGCGATTTAGGTTAAAAATTGGGGTGTGACATTGGGCCTCTTAGTCTCTTAGGTATCATGACCAATCGCTTTATATATATATATATATATATATATATATATATATATATATATATATATATATATATATATATATATATATAGCCTGTTTCTGTTTGTAACTAATAGTATTCAAAATTTCATTCTTCACATTTTTACATTGCATTTCCCTTTACGAACATGTTCATCTTCTTCCTTGCAGCTCAACTGCAAATGTAATATGGTATAAGTAGATTATATCTCATTCCTTCATCGTTTTTGTTCCTCTTAGATTTTACTTTTTCTTATTCTTTCCATGGCTTCTGATGCCGAATCCGAAAATCCAATGAAAAAGAAGATCCCACAAAACAAGATGTAATACCTCGAAATTTGCCCTCATTATTTATTACCTTAACTGGATTACCGTTTCGCATTCATCTGCATTCCTCACTAGGTCATTAACATCATATTGGTGCATTTCATGGATTCATAGGGCATGTGATCAAGGCCCTGGGAAATTAGGGTTTTGTACCTTATACGTATCTGGCAAGGATTGAAACGACAGAGAATATTCACTGGACTATGATTCCACTTCAAATGCGGTTGCTCAGTTGTGTCTCAATTCAGATGGGAGTTTGACTTAGTTATGGTCAAACTATCAAAAGATTGTTGCAACTGCAAGATTATTTGGGCCGTTGGTCTATTTCTTAGACAATGCATATTCAAAATTCAGGTTGTCGTGTGTTGAGATTCATCAGTTTATCAAGCAGTGTTTCGTGTGAAGTTTGGTTTGAGTCTTCAGTTTAACAGTGATTCATCTGGATTCGAATGGTCATGGCATGTTTCAGACGATTCAAAGGGGTGTGACTTATCTGGAAAATTATTCAATGGTTCAGAAGTGGTCGTGTTCATAGGCTTGTGGGAAGATTTCAAAATAGGCTTTGGGCTGAAATCGAGATTTCATATCCATTCATTGCTTTGCTTTGTTCTCATTTTCATAAACCATTCCCGATTATTCCATTCCACTTTCATTTTTTAAATTTTCATCATTCTCATTTTTCAATTTCTTCTATTCGTCTTTCCATTCATTTTGTCCATATCCAATTACCCATATAATTCTCCTTTTATAAATTCCGTTTTTGTCAATATTCACAACTATCACATTTACCACAAACTCATTCCATTTGCTTTTAAACTCATTTATTCTCTTTTACAACCACAAGCCCATTATGATTAAAGTCTACATTTTTTTTCTTTTATGTCCATTAGAGCCCATTCTAAATCATCACCATTAAAAATTGTCTAAACATCTCAATGATTCTAATAAATAAAAAAACCTATAATCCATTGTTTGAGGATCTCATTAAGAAGAAGCCAGGCACTAATCTTTGGTTATTGGATGCATTTATTCTGGCAATAAATAAGGCTCTAACTTTTGATGATGCTCAGTTGCGTGTTTGCGTTAATCAATATGAGGGCCAAGTAATCAATATGAGGGCCAAGTTTATGTGTTAATACTGTTGCCAAGGAACGAATGAGACTCAGGGCAAAATATTCAGTTTCGCAGATTGTTTCATGAGACCGTTATTGAGGCAATAGTTCAAGATGAGTTTGCACCATTGGTGTTCTCAAATTTTATTTCGATGGCCAGATTACAACCGGGACTAATTCAGAGTTTTCAAAAGAACATCACAACAAAATTCAGTAAGAAGTTCATTACATGAAAAATAATTCTGCATCAATCTCTCTCAATGTTCATGACAGAAAAATCCAACTGATATTAAAATCAGTTAAAAAGAAAAAGTGATGGCAGAAGGAAAAATCTTAACGAAAAAACAGTTGCATAATAGAATCCCAAACCGCCCCAAGATCTTGAATCAGTTTCATCACAAATCATCAAGAATCTTCAACACAAGATGGGCTAATAATTTCGTTTTATCTCACCATACAACCATTCTCAGGAGCATTATCAATTTCAAAATCCTTCGCGGGAAGTTTATCGTAGAATGGATCATGAGGAGGATTAGCTTCTGCTACATACGGTCGGGTGGAATCCTGTGATTCTGTTTCAGCCAACATCAGTTCTTCATCACAAGGGATTGTGATCAAATCACCTTCTGGATCCAGACTTAATCCAGCAAAAATAGCTATAAACAAAGGATCAGAGAAAATTGTACAGGGGACTAACAAATGATCGACAACAGCACCACCTACATATCACAAAAAAAAGGGAGAAAGAGATCAGTTTCAAAACCTCATAACCTGTTAGCAGAAGAATGATCCTAACTAACTCATAACCGAATTTTAACCGAAAAATAACAGACTTACAACAAGTTTCTTCTGGAAACTTCATCCAACATCCTTTATAAATCAATCCTTCACCATAACTTTTCTTCTTCTTCCCATTCTGTTTTCTGTTTTCCATAACCGTTCATTTCACAATTTCTCAACCTCAATACATCTTCTATAAGAACATAATCCTCTCCTTCACCAAAGACCTCTTGAACCATTCCCCAATCATTTTCCAGTCTTCCTGCAACTTCTTCTCCTTCAACCTTCTCTTCCATTCTCTTCACCATTCTCTTCACCATAATTCCAGCCTCTTCCAAATCCTTCTTCTTCACACAACTTCACTCCTTCAACCGCAACCTTCAACTTCTTCTCAAATCCTCTGCAAAGTTCTTCCCTAATCTCTCCTCCCCGTCAAAAACAGCAACCATCATTAATGAGACTGCATCATGATTGCTGCAAGCCGCAAAGAAGAATGAGGGATCAACACCGTGATTCATGAATCCGTCAACAACATTATAACTCCTGCAAATCAGAGATATTTCAGAGTCTATTACAAGAAAAATAACGGAAAAAGGATCGCGATTCTAAGGTTTACACTTGAACTATATTCTGGAGATTTGTAATCTACCTTCAATCGGGGATCACACAGCACTTACGGTTGCCACCGAAACCGTCACGGAGTCGATAATCTTTTGTGATTTGCGTTGTTCAACACCATCGTCTTCGATCAACCTTCACCAACCTTCATCAGTCCTTCATCAACTTTTCGTTTCTTGTAATCAAGAACGGACTCTGCATCCTCTTGAACTAACCTGCAATAGCATTCGAAAATGGTCACAAGGAGATCGACACGGGATTCACAAACTCTGAAATCAAACAACAATGCAGTGAATTTCGAAGGGTCCGACTGATGCTTCGACATAGCCACCATCTTCTCTTGCGAGCTTCATCATCGGCCGGCTATTAGTCACAACCGCGAGGACTTCGTAACCTATCATCGATTCGCGGACATCGAGCTCACCGTGTAACCGCCGCTCATTGTTCTCCTCGGTTCACAGGTACGCAAACACCAATCTGTAATAGAGTAGATGAAGCGTTGGATTTATGAAATTGGTTGAGTTTTTTTGTTTTGTTAGAATATTAGAGGTGGTGATTGGAAGATCTTGTTGAGGGTGTGTGGATTTAGGTTTAGTTTTTGTGATAAGGTTAGATATCAGAGGTGGTGATGTTGGGAAAGGGGATAAAGGTGGCGGAACGGGGAAAAGGAAAGGTGATGTCTGGGAAGAAAAAGATGATATAATGGTGGTGAGTTTGAAGAAGGGGTCGTGAGCGGTGTTTGAGAGAGGGGAAGAAAATGATAGGGTTTAGGTTGTTAGAGTTTAAGAGAAAGCAGGGGAGGTGACGGCGGTGAACTGGAAAGGGAAGAAGAAGAAGTTGACGATGAGGACAGGGCTAGGGTTATGAGCTGCGGCGGCATGGGGGGAAGAAGAAAGGAATTAGGTTTTTCTAGGTTTTACGTTTCGGATTTGTGTGTTTTTATGAATCTGATTTTAATTTGAATAATGTAAAAAGCATTAAAGTTCATTAATTTGTTTTAATCCTCATTCAATCTCACAATTAAGCTAATCCCCAAAGAATATTGCCGTTAGAATCTAAAGAGGAAATTGGGCCCAAGTTCTTACTTTTCGCACCTCCTCCTTAGGCCCATAACAAAAAAAACAAGTGAAAATTATGTTGTATGCACCTCCCATTCAGCCCGCGAAACTGGGCCTCTTTTCATTGCTTTTGACACCCCAGTTCAAGGCCCACCAGCAAAGTGAACTGAAAAAATGATTCCTGCACTCCCTCTTATCATCCAGCGCATTGGGCCTCTTTTCCCCTGCTATCCGCACCCCTGTTTTAGGTCCAGTTAAAAAAAATCAACTAAATAAATTTCTCAATGAACCTCCCTTTTATTTCTTTTTTAGAATTTTAATTTTTAGTTAATATAGTTTAGGAATAAATCATGAAAAAATAGGAAAACTCATAAGAAAATTCCATAAAAATTTCAGTAGATTTTTAATTCGTATTAGAAATAGTTGGTACTTTATTTTCCTATTTTTTCTGTAATTTTGATTTTATGTTGATTTTTCATGTAAATAATTCTTAATGAATTTTCTTTAATTGTACATAATTTTGTGGATTTTAGTTCTTAACTTTCCAGTAACTTTTTTTGACCATTCTTTTTACTGTAGTTAGATGACTCATAATAGTACTTAGATTAATTTTTGTGGATTTTTTAGATGATTTTATCTTAGGTTTTAGAGGCTAAATCCTTAGAAATTAGAGGTTAATTTTTAGGTGTAAATAAGCAATTTTTAGGCATAGTAAAAATTTGATTTTTTAGAATCCCCTTTAGCACAATGTTATAGATAATCTTAGGACCCTATAGATTAATTTTCATATTTTTTTCCAGAAGTTTAGATATTTTTTAGAATACTAGTTTTTAGGCTTTGTTACATGTATTTTCCATTAGTTTAGGCCATGAAAATAAAGTTCAATATAAAAATATGGTTTAGTTTAGATTTAGTCTTAGAATTTCACATGGACTTAGGTTAGTTTGGATGTTGATTTTTAGAATAAAATACTAAGTAGGACCTTAGATTAGAATTTAGGCTTAAGTTTCATTTTAAGTAGAATTAGAATAAATAAATAGGACTATTTTAATTCATGCCTTTAAATGTTTTTGTTTTGAATTCTATTTTGTCATTCAATTTTAATATTTTGTATGTGGGTCAATATATCACTTGTTTTAGGTGTTCCCTTTGCTTTAGAATCAACTTATCTTCCTTAGGAAGTAAGTTGCATTCTATTAGTTCTAGGTGTTTTTCCATTAGGTTTAGAAAACCCCACAAACCATAGGATTTCCCATGTAAATGATAAATAACTTAGGGTTGTGTCTTAGTCCCTTAGATTTTGTCCTTTTGCAACTTGAGTCATTCTTTCTCATCTCATAAAGAAAAGCAATAAAACACTTAATAAAAACCGAACAATCTTGTGCGACACGAGACTTTGTTGCGGAGTGTTTATACGCGTCCTGTTTCGGGGCGAGGTATAAATATTCACCGCGATGGATAGGTCTTAGTACAAGACCGTTCACAAACAAATTCAAAATATTTCTCTTAAAAGACCAAAAAACAAATAACAAGCGACTATCCTGCGGGAACTTCTCTTCTCATCTCATTCACTCTCAACGCGAACTCGCGACAACTTGTCTCATTTGCAAGACGGTAAACGCACTCGTATCAGACGAGCCTGCAACACCTGAGCATAGACATACGCAGTTCCAGCTGTAAAAAACACAAACAAATAGTTCCCGCCTAGGTTAGGCGAACTACGTCGACTCTGATCCTCATTATCCCGATGAGGTACGTAGGCAGCGGGGTAGGGCCCGTTCGAGCACATTCTTTATTTTCCCTACATTTCCCCTTTCTTTCCATTTCCTTTCTCATTTCATTCCATTCCAGTTAGCGGTTTTATTCAGCAACATCTTTATTTCTCACCCTTTGAAACAAACAAGCAAGCGTGGATCCCGTCGGGTACGACGGACGATCTGGGGTGCTAATACCTTCCCAGGTCGTAACCGACTCCCGAACTCAGATCTTTGGTTCGCAGGACCTTGTCCTTTCCATCTTCCTTAGGTTTGTGCAACATTACCTTTCCCATTCTTTCGGGATAAAAATGTCTGGCTGGCGACTCTACCTTTTCCGCGCCACTTTCGCGTTTGTACTAGGATGAAAATCCTGCGACTCAGTTTTGTGGTCTGGATTTCTGGTTTTAAGATATGGATCCCGGATCAGAGGGATGGTTATTGTGATATCTGGATTTTGAGATCTTGCACCGACGCCTGATTATATGATTAGCACATCGCAGACACTTCACTGATCACATGCCTGTTGCATACATAACATCATAGCATTCTATCATACATGTTCGGCTATTTCCAAAGATCCTATGTTTGAACCATGTCATTATATGTTCCTATATCCAAATTGGAATCAAAGCAGATGGATCCCTTGGAAATAATCGAACATGGCATTTGCATGCATCCTTACTCTCATTACAGGTGTCCGGGGACAGATTCTCATCCTGATTCGTTTACTCTTCAGAATGGCCAATTTGAATCACAGTCATCAAGAGATGGATATGGAACATTGCCGAGCAGAAATAGTTGAAATGAAAGTCCGAATGGATCAACTTTCGGAGGACATGCGGACCTTGTACCATGACTATACGCTATTGATGGAGAAAGTCTACCAACTGAAGAAACAAGAGAACCAAACCAGAGAAGCCCCAAAGCTCCAAGAAGGGCACCATCTCCCCTTTATTGCTGCCGAAGTGGGTGGTCGTCCCAGTTCAGTGATTTTGTTCCAAGATCAGGAAGCGTTTCACGGAAATTCTCCTCAACTTTGGGATCCTAAGCCTCCCAATTTGCAGACTCTTCCAGTTCATCAAAGGGAAGGAAAAGGCAAAAGCCACAGACAAATGCCAAAGACATTTGAAGCCAAGTTTGATCTGATTCCGGTTTCATATACGCAGTTGCTTATTTGTTTGCTCGAGCTTAATCTGGTTGAACTTGTCATCGTAACAGCCACACCCAAAAAGATTCCTCCAGGTTTTGATGCCAATGCCAGGTGTGTTTTCCATTCTGGGGCACCTGGTCATCATGTGGAAAACTGCAAAAGGCTTAAGCATCAAGTTCAAGAGCTCATTGATGCAAAAGCAATCGAGTTCACACCGATCAACGGGGATGTGTCAAAGGATTTCATATCACTAGGAGGAACTTCTCCTTTCCTTACCACAAGAATTATCCCCAATCAGGGGTGTGTGCCTCCGATCTGGGTTTTAAAGACATCGTGCCAGTCACCTTTACCCATTCACCGATCCGACATAAAGAAGAAAGTGCAGAAGAACTTTAGGTGTTCGAATTCATCTCAGCATCAGAATTATCAACAACAGGGGAGACTCAAGCTCAAGCAGGCTGAAGAAGTGTTTACTCCTAGTCAAGTGTTTGCCCATTTGCTCGAGAATTATTTGATTCAGCCAGGGAATGCCTTGCCAATGCCCTACCCCATTCCCCCGGATTACAATATGGATGTTAGGTGTGAGTTCCACTCCGGAACATTTGGATATACCATCGACGAGTGCGAAGCCTTCAAGCAAAATGTCCAATATTTGATTGATTCAGGGATCATTACGCCAGAAGGGTACCTCAGGAGCTGAAGCCTTTGATCCAGCTGGCCTTGCAGACTGCACGAAGCTCAAATCAGGAGATGTAGATTTCTTTGATACATGTCATTTGCTTTATTGTGTTTCTAGATTACCTTCAGAGCTGTTGAAGGAATCTTTTGTTTTTTCTGTTGTGGATTGTGACATTTTCCCGTATTTCAGTATTATTGGCAAGTAATTGTATAAAGTTTCGCATGTTGGTGTATTCTTTGCTTTATGGAAGTTTGCCGGTACCATTGTTTCAACTCTTTTATCCTGGCAATTTTATTTTGAATTCCCGATACTCAGCACTTTCTCCATGCACACTCACAGAATTTATCTTATGATGTGGCACTCTGTGGGGTATCTGTCCCCCGATCTTAATGAAGTGGGATCAGTGACATGGCATTTTATGCATATCTTTCTTGCATGCTAACGAGTTATCTGGATTTCCTAATTTATTTGACCATTTCAGGAGAAGTATCGGCCGTACAAGTACGCTACCCGAGTCAAATCATGAATACAGTACAAGCTGAGTTGAACGATTTTCGCACTCAGATAGGGGAGTTCATGATAGCGATGCAGAGTATAGTGCAGGGGCAACAAGAAATGAGAGTCGCCATGCAGAAGCTTAATCGTCCACAGGCTGATCCTCCAATGATTACCTTGGACGCCCAAGGCAATCCGATCAACAACACAGTCATCCCATCTACGGATAATAGGCCTCCTATCCCTGAAGGCGTTGGTCCAGTTCATGTTCGTGTAGCAGACCGACAGGAGGATCAATCTACTTTTCTCAATGGAGATATGGGATTTGGTTCTGGGGCCAATAACCAGGATTTCCATATGCTAGCCGAGAAGGTAAAGTCTCTAGAATGCAAAGACACCCTTGACATTGATGTTGCTGATATGGGGCTGGTTTCAGGGTTGGTCATCCCTCCAAAGTTCAGACCTCCTGTTTTCGACAAGTACAGTGGTAGATCTTGCCCGAAAACTCACTTGCAGGCCTTCTATCGCAAAATCGCTGCACATACGAATGATGAGAAGCTTTGGATGTACCACTTCTAGGACAGCCTTTCTGGGGGTTCGTTAGAGTGGTACATGAAGTTGGAAAAGAACTATGTCCGTAATTGGAAGGAACTTGGGGAAGCCTTTCTCAAGCAGTATCAGTATAATATTGACATGGCTCCCAGCCGGACCCAGCTTCAGGGCATGTCACAAAGGAACTCCGAGAGCTTTAAGGAGTACGCGCAGAGGTGGCGCAAGGTCGCAGCCAGAGTACAACCATCATTGCAGGAGAGAGAAATGGTAGACCTATTCATGGATACCCTCCCGGGGTACTTCATAGAACGTTTAGCAGGCTGTTCAGCTAACAGTTTTTCTGATATCGTCTTGACTGGTGAAAGAATTGAAAATTGGATGAAGCGATGAAATATTCAGGTCAACGGTGTCTCTACTTCTGGAACCAAGAAATCGTTATCCGATGAGAAAAGGAGGCAGTACGAAGAAGCAGGGGCAGTTTGTGTCCAGCGAAAGAAGAGAAATCAAGGTTCGCGTTACCAGACAGCATCCATGATCATCCCAAGTGCCACACGTTCACAACAGCAAAATCGTCGTCAGCATAATCCTCAACAGGGTCGGCAACAAAGGAGAGAAAGATTTTTTGACCCTTTTCCAATGTCTTACACTGATCTTCTCCAGCATTTGCTTCAATTGAAGTTAGTTGGGCTTCGCAAGCTGTCTCCACCTCCTTTTCCACTACCGGGGGGATGGGATGCCAATGTCAACTGTGATTTTCATTCTGGGGCGCCAGGGCATTATATTGATAGGTGTAAAGCTTTTCACCACACGGTGCAGGACTTAATCGACTCGAAAGCTGTCAACTTTGCACCAAACATATAAGAGAGAGGACACTTTCTTTGATTTGAAGTTTTGAAGCTAGAAGTATTTCGGATACTCTTGTTTTTGGTAATGGAGCGTCTTTGCAGTACAGTTTCATCCCTATTGAGGGGAACTACGTCGCTCTGATTCTTCATTGGTCTTGGGTCAATGGAGATACGTAGGCAGAAGATCGTCAGGTCTTTCCGAGCAACCTTATGGGGCAACTTTACTCCCCGACTTCACTTCTCCCTTCAGATGTCTCGTGTCAGAGTCAGAATAACTGGAAGAAGAGGTATGATTGTCGTGGTTAGTTATACCACTGTGAATTGAAGACTACAAGTCCGTGAAAGAGCTGGTGATCGCTGAAAGTATTCAAGACTGATAGGCCCAGACGGAGCCAAGCCTCCTCAACTACGGCAATATTCAGTTTCTTTACTGCATCTCCATTTGTAGTTTCTTTTATATGCTAAACATTTGTCTACATGTATGAAATTTGTTTGCTTGTGAATGCTAATCATAATAAAATGCACATGTTTTTCTTGAAGTAATCCATTCGTATTCACTCATGATTTTGTGTATGTGCATTGCAATACCAACTGTTGTGATTAAACTCTATCAGGGAGGACGACGAAATGAAAACGCAAAAAATTTCTAACTGTGTGCTTTTGAGAAAGACCCTGTTGACGATGTACAGGCATTGTTTCAAATCCTAAACACTGGAGATATAAGGGAGATAAACCCTCGCCAACCCGTTTGAGCCTTGAAGTAGGAGTTTATTTTCGCATGAAAAAACCCTTGCATTTAACCCAGGGGCGGGGTAGGTGTCAGCTAGCTGGACCGATCGTTCAAATCTCGAAAAAGAGTGCAAATCTGAGGATCCATTACCTTTCGTTGTACCCAAATCAAAAGGTCCAAAGACCCGAAACCACACTGGTTGTCCAAGTCAAAAGGTCCAAAGATTGAAAACCACAATGGTTATCCTTCGTTGACCAAAGAATGAGGCAGTCACAACCCTCGCAAAGCAATCAAGACAAACAGTGTCACGCGACTTGTTCAAAATGCAAAAAGAAAAAGAAAAGAAGAAGCCCGCTAAGTCGAAACTTGAAAACAAGCGACTTAGGCAAAAGTTAGGGCATCCCGCTGGACTTCACAATCAAAGATTCACAAGAATCAGTCCAGGCAAAAGTTAGGGATAAGAAAAATAATGCAAAATCAAAAGACGAAAAGGATTACACAAGAAGGATCTTTGAACAAGAACAGAGTCGTGTGATACAGACACGGAAGGCGAAGGGGTGACTGACTCCAAACAACAACCTAATTAGTGTTTAAAATTGTTAGTGTCAGTGGTCCCTTAACCATCACAAAACCCTTTTTGAGAGGTGAACGCTTGTGAAGGCTAGCTGAACATAGGAATGGAGAACATCATGAAGAGGGGTGGGCACAAGTAAACTTCGAGCCTATATCCTTTGTTTCTATAACCGTGAACCAGGCCACGATACAACCCTCAAAAGTCCTAACTGAAACAGGGTTATTTTTGAGAGCGTACCACCACGATATCGCGTTCCTGACTCCTATGAGTGGTGTTGAAAGATCTTTGTTGGTGTTGCATGTGCATGCTTTCTATTATTCAAAAATTAATGTCGTATCGTAACCAGTGATTCGCTCGCAAAGGTTTGTGACATCTTTTTTAGTAAGACTTCAAGATTAATATGTGTGTTGCATTAGAATTTTCATTCTTAGAATAAACATTTTCTGCTTGCATACATTTGTTGGGCATCATAAAAATTCACATACGAAACTTCAGTCCAGAAGCTTAATCTTGCCGAGTTGAGAAGTCTGAAACTTCCGAAGGTCAATCTTTTGAGATGCACTTTTCCAAGAAGCTCCATTGAATAGGGACTTTTCCCAACGGTCGCGGTAAGAGCCGACCAATCTGGGGCAATAGCTCTGAGATCCAAATCTCTCAAAGAGCCATTAGTCGGAGGCATTCATTCAAATTTTAGCCAATCTGGGGCAATCACCTCGAGATTCAAATCTCTCCAGGAGTATGTAGTATGGATATTTTCTTCAAAGCACAAGTTAGTCAGAGGTGATCACTTCAAGGCTCGTACCGGGGCAGGCCATCCCAGAAGCATGAGAAGTACTCTCTCCTGAAGAAGGTTTATCATAAGCACCTATCCAGAGTTCAATATACTGGGGCAGAATATCTCACAGTGATATGAGGTTTTTCATTAATCCTCGTGAGGCAAATTTCTTTCATAGACCATGCAGTCTGGGGCAGTTATTTCGAGATTTGATGAATCTCACCAAGAGTTTGAAGACAACTAAGGCATTTCGTGTGTCGCGTTTTCTGTAAAATCCTCTTGAGACATTTTCTTCCGAGGGATCTTAGTCTGAGGCGAGTTGAAAATTTCAGAACCATTGTTCACTCAGATCAGTTGGCAATCTATCAACCCAGAGTCTATGGGCAAAGCCATTGTCAACACAGTACTTAAAGAGTTATTTAGCAAGTCTCATAAGACAATCCCTTCTCCAGCAGTGTAGCAAAGGGAATGATACTTCTTGAGCAGAAGGGTATCATCGTATCTCATCCCCAGCGAGGGGCAACTTAAACTCTTATCTTCAGCAGGAAGCTTTATCATTGACATCCTTCATCATCCCCAGTAGAGTTGGAAGTTGAAATATCCCCAGCAAGGCAGCAAAAGGTGGGTGTCATCCCCAAGAAGGAGTTTCCCTTCAGACAGGGGCAATTCTCAGCAGTATAAGGAATGTCTTTCCCCCCAGCAATTTCTTCCTCAGCAGTGTCATGCCTTTGGTTCTCAGCCAAGTCAGGAGGTCTTCATTTCCCCATCAGAGTTCAAGAAGAGCCCTCATCCAGCAGGGTCTTGGCTCTCTAATCTCAAAGTCCAATTTATTTTTGGCAATGGCGGCAGTTCAGAGCCGGTGTATCATTGACAACATTCCCTGCAGAGTTGTCTCCTCCTCACAAGGATTAACCAGATCAATGCAGTGATCATCAGTTCCTCCCCAGTCAAGCCATCTGGGATATCTGCTTTCTCCTCATCAGGAGACCCCTTTGCATTTGCATTTGCATCTAGTAATCATCATTACATTTGCATCCTCCAAAGCGTAGCATTTCCATCATCATGGAACATTACGCCATAAATCCAAACATATGCATACCAGCATGGGCCAGTTTTGAGGTATATCACATAAGACCCGTTACATCTCCAATCAGATTGAAGTGTTCCCCACAGAATGCAATTTCGTTTCCCAGGGTGGTTACTTCTACCAAGTCTTGTTGTTATCCCCAGTTGAGTCTTGTTTCAGTACAACAGTCTCATTTTTTCGCGTCTCGTTTAAGTACAACGGTCGCGTCTTGGGATCTCGTTTAAGTACAACGATCCCGTTCCTTTCGAGTCTCCATTTAAGTACAATGGTCTCGTCTTTGAGTCTTGTTTCAGTACAATAGTCTCATTTTTTCGCGTCTCCGTTTAAGTACAACGGCCGTGCCTCAGGTTATCATTTAAGTACAATGATCATGTTCCTTTTGGTCTCGTCTCAGTGCGAAGATAATGGATCAGTTGATACCATTTCCGTGTTAGATCGGTTGATCTTATTTGAGTCATGAATCGGTTGATATCATTTCTCTTCGAGTTGTAAATCGGATGATATTACATTCTCGCGTTTCTTGGTTATGGATCGGTTGATACCATTTCCGTGTTAGATCGGTTGATCTTATTTGAGTCATGAATCGGTTGATATCATTTCTCTTCGAGTTGTAAATCGGATGATATTACATTCTCGCGTTTCTTGGTTATGGATCGGTTGATACCATTTCCGTGTTAGATCGGTTGATCTTATTTGAGTCATGAATCAGTTGATATCATTTCTCTTCGAGTTGTAAATCGGATGATATTACATTCTCGCGTTTCTTGGTTATGGATCGGTTGATACCATTTCCGTGTTAGATCGGTTGATCTTATTTGAGTCATGAATCGGTTGATATCATTTCTCTTCGAGCTGTAAATCGGATGATATTACATTCTCGCGTTTCTTGGTTATGGATCGGTTGATACCATTTCCGTGTTAGATCGGTTGATCTTATTTGAGTCATGAATCGGTTGATATCATTTCTCTTCGAGTTGTAAATCGGATGATATTACATTCTCGCGTTTCTTGGTTATGGATCGGTTGATACCATATCCGTGTTAGATCGGTTGATCTTATTTGAGTCATGAATCGGTTGATATCATTTCTCTTCGAGCTGTAAATCGGATGATATTACATTCTCGCGTTTCTTGGTTATGGATCGGTTGATACCATTTCCGTGTTAGATCGGTTGATCTTATTTGAGTCATGAATCGGTTGATATCATTTCTCTTCGAGTTGTAAATCGGATGATATTACATTCTCGCGTTTCTTGGTTATGGATCGGTTGATACCATTTCCGTGTTAGATCGGTTGATCTTAGTTGAATCGCAAATCGGTTGATGTTGCGTTAAGTCCTGTTTCGATAACAGGCATCTTCCATGGCTGGGTCCTGCCCAGCAGCCGCGTATGTTTTATTTATGGCTTGGTCCTGCCCAGCAGTCATATTGATTTGAGTTCCATTCCGCTAATGGTTTCGTTAAGCCCTGTTTCGCCAACAGACGCCCTCGTTGTGGCTTTGATTCGTTCAGTAGTCGCAGTGATTGCATTGGTTCTATTCCACCTGGTCTTATCTTCGTTGCCTATTCAGAGGTCAAAATCAAAAAATATATAAATAAATAAATGGGCAGATGGCATTTCCATTACCCTCAATGTGCAAATTTCCAGGTTTATTCGAGTATTCAATCACTCCACGCCTTGAACGTATAAAAGCCGTTGCAATTATTCGTCCAGGCTTGCAGATGATTGAATAGGGGCAGCTGTAATACCTCGAAATTTGCCCTCATTATTTATTACCTTAACTGGCTTACCGTTTCGCATTCATCTGCATTCCTCACTAGGTCATTAACATCATATTGGTGCATTTCATGGATTCATAGGGCATGTGATCAAGGCCCTGGGAAATTAGGGTTTTGTACCTTATACGTATCTGACAAGGATTGAAATGACAGAGAATATTCACTGGACTATGATTCCACTTCAAATGCGGTTGCTCAGTTGTGTCTTAATTCATATGGGAGTTTGACTTAGTTATGGTCAAACTATCAAAAGATTGTTGCAACTGCAAGATTATTTGGGCCGTTGGTCTATTTCTTAGACAATGCATATTCAAAATTCAGGTTGTCGTGTGTTGAGATTCATCAGTTTATCAAGCAGTGTTTCGTGTGAAGTTTGGTTTGAGTCTTCAGTTTAACAGTGATTCATCTGGATTCGAATGGTCATGGCATGTTTCAGACAATTCAAAGGGGTGTGACTTATCTGGAAAATTATTCAATGGTTCAGAAGTGGTCGTGTTCATAGGCTTGTGGGAAGATTTCAAAATAGGCTTTGGGCTGAAATCGAGATTTCATATCCATTCATTGCTTTGCTTCGTTCTCATTTTCATAAACCATTCCCGATTATTCCATTCCACTTTCATTTTTTAAATTTTCATCATTCTCATTTTTCAATTTCTTCTATTCGTCTTTCCATTCATTTTGTCCATATCCAATTACCCATATAATTCTCCTTTTATAAATTCCGTTTTTGTCAATATTCACAACTATCACATTTACCACAAACTCATTCCATTTGCTTTTAAACTCATCTATTCTCTTTTACAACCACAAGCCCATTATGATTAAAGTCCACTTTTTTTTCTTTTATGTCCATTAGAGCCCATTCTAAATCATCACCATTAAATATTTTCTAAACATCTCAATGATTCTAATAAATAAAAAAAACCTATAATCCATTGTTTGAGGATCTCATTAAGAAGAAGCCAGGCACTAATCTTTGGTTATTGGATGCATTTATTCTGGAAATAAATAAGGCTCTAACTTTTGATGATGCTCAGTTGCGTGTTTGCGTTAATCAATATGAGGGCCAAGTAATCAATATGAGGGCCAAGTTTATGTGTTAATACTATTGCCAAGGAACGAATGAGACTCAGGGCAAAATATTCAGTTTCGCAGATTGTTTCATGAGACCGTTATTGAGGCAATAGTTCAAGATGAGTTTGCACCATTGGTGTTCTCAAATTTTATTTCGATGGCCAGATTACAACCGGGACTAATTCAGAGTTTTCAAAAGAACATCACAACAAAATTCAGTAAGAAGTTCATTACATGAAAAATAATTCTGCATCAATCTCTCTCAATGTTCATGACAGAAAAATCCAACTGATATTAAAATCAGTTAAAAAGAAAAAGTGATGGCAGAAGGAAAAATCTTAACGAAAAAACAGTTGCATAATAGAATCCCAAACCGCCCCAAGATCTTGAATCAGTTTCATCACAAATTATCAAGAATCTTCAACACAAGATGGGCTAATAATTTCGTTTGATCTCACCATACAACCATTCTCAGGAGCATTATCAATTTCAAAATCCTTCGCAGGAAGTTTATCGTAGAATGGATCATGAGGAGGATTAGCTTCTGCTACATACGGTCGGGTGGAATCCTGTGATCCTGTTTCAGCCAACATCAGTTCTTCATCATAAGGGATTGTGATCAAATCACCTTCTGGATCCAGACTTAATCTAGCAAAAATAGCTATAAACAAAGGATCAGAGAAAATTGTACAGGGGACTAACAAATGTTCGACAATAGCACCACCTACATATCACAAAAAAAAGGGAGAAAGAGATCAGTTTCAAAACCTCATAACCTGTTAGCAGAAGAATGATCCTAACTAACTCATAACCGAATTTTAACCGAAAAATAACAGACTTACAACAAGTTTCTTCTGGAAACTTCATCCAACATCCTTTATAAATCAATCCTTCACCATAACTTTTCTTCTTCTTCCCATTCTGTTTTCTGTTTTCCATAACTGTTCATTTCACAATTTCTCAACCTCAATACATCTTCTATAAGAACATAATCCTCTCTTTCACCAAAGACTTCTTGAACCATTCCCCAATCATTTTCTAGTCTTCCTGCAACTTCTTCTCCTTCAACCTTCTCTTCCATTCTCTTCACCATTCTCTTCACCATAATTCCAGCCTCTTCCAAATCCTTCTTCTTCACACAACTTCATTCCTTCACACAACTTCACTCCTTCAACCGCAACCTTCAACTTCTTCTCAAATCCTCTGCAAAGTTCTTCCATAATCTCTCCTCCCCGTCAAAAACAGCAACCATCATCAATGAGACTGCATCATGATTGCTGCAAACCGCAAAGAAGAATGAGGGATCAACACCGTGATTCATGAATCCGTCAACAACATTATAACTCCTGCAAATCAGAGATATTTCAGAGTCTATTACAAGAAAAATAACGGAAAAAGGATCGCGAGTCTAAGGTTTACACTTGAACTATATTCGGGAGATTTGTAATCTACCTTCAATCGGGGATCACACAGCACTTACGGTTGCCACCGAAACCGTCACGGAGTCGATAATCTTCTGTGATTTGCGTTGTTCAACACCATCGTCTTCGATCAACCTTCACCAACCTTCATCAGTCCTTCATCAACTTTTCGTTTCTTGTAATCAAGAACGGACTCTGCATCCTCTTGAACTAACCTGCAAAAGCATTCGAAAATGGTCACAAGGAGATCGACACGGGATTCGCAAACTCTGAAATCAAACAACAATGCAGTGAATTTCGAAGGGTCCGACTGAAGCTTCGACATAGCCACCATCTTCTCTTGTGAGCTTCATCATCAGCCGACTATTAGTCACAACCGTGAGGACTTCGTAACCTATCATCGATTCGCGACCATCGAGCTCACCGTGTAACCGCCGCGCATTGTTCTCCTCGGTTCACAGGTACGCAAACACCAATCTGTAATAGAGTAGATGAAGCGTTGGATTTATGAAATTGGTTGAGTTTTTTTGTTTTGTTAGAATATTAGAGGTGGTGATTGGAAGATCTTGTTGAGGGTGTGTGGATTTAGGTTTAGTTTTTGTGATAAGGTTAGATATCATAGGTGGTGATGTTGGGAAAGAGGATAATGGTTGCGGAACGGGGAAAGGAAAGGTGATGCCTGGGAAGAAAAAGATGATATGGTGGTGGTGAGTTTGAAGAAGGGGTCGTGAGCGGTGTTTGAGAGTGGGGAAGAAAATGATAGGGTTTAGGTTGTTAGAGTTGAAGAGAAAGCAGGGGAGGTGACGGCGGTGAACTGGAAAGGGAAGAAGAAGAAGTTGACGATGAGGACAAGGCTAGGGTTATGAGTTGTGGCGGCATGGGGGGAAGAAGAAAGGAATTAGGTTTTTCTAGGTTTTACGTTTCGGATTTGTGTGTTTTTATGAATCTGATTTTAATTTGAATAATGTAAAAAGCATTAAAGTTCATTAATTTGTTTTAATCCTCATTCAATCTCACAATTAAGCTAATCCCCAAAGAATATTGTCGTTAGAATCTAAAGAGCAAATTGGGCCTAAGTTCTTACTTTTCGCACCTCCTCCTTAGGCCCATAACAAAAAAAAACAAGTGAAAATTATGTTGTATGCACCTCCCATTCAGCCCGCGAAACTGGGCCTCTTTTCATTGCTTTTGACACCCCAGTTCAAGGCCCACCAGCAAAGTGAACTGAAAAAATGATTCCTGCACTCCCTCTTATCATCCAGCGCATTGGGCCTCTTTTCCCCTGCTATCCACACCCCTGTTTTAGGTCCAGTTAAAAAAAATCAACTAAATAAATTTCTCAATGAACCTCCATTTTATTTCTTTTTTAGAATTTTAATTTTTAGTTAATATAGTTTAGGAATAAATCATGAAAAAATAGGAAAACTCATAAGAAAATTCCATAAAAATTTCAGTAGATTTTTAATTCGTATTAGAAATAGTTGGTACCTTATTTTCCTATTTTTTCTGTAATTTTGATTTTATGTTGATTTTTCATGTAAATAATTCTTAAGGAATTTTCTTTAATTGTACATAATTTTGTGGATTTTAGTTCTTAACTTTCCAGTAACTTTTTTTGACCATTCTTTTTACTGTAGTTAGATGACTCATAATAGTACTTAGATTAATTTTTGTGGATTTTTTAGATCATTTTATCTTAGGTTTTAGAGGCTAAATCCTTAGAAATTAGAGGTTAATTTTTAGGTGTAAATAAGAAATTTTTAGGCATAGTAAAAATTTAATTTTTTAGAATACCCTTTAACACAATGTTATAGATAATCTTAGGACCCCATAGATTAATTTTCATATTTTTTCCAGAAGTTTAGATATTTTTTAGAATATTAGTTTTTAGGCTTTGTTACATGTATTTTCCATTAGTTTAGGCCATGAAAATAAAGTTCAATATAAAAATATGGTTTAGTTTAGATTTAGTCTTAGAATTTCACATGGACTTAGGTTAGTTTGGATGTTGATTTTTAGAAGAAAATACTAAGTAGGACCTTAGATTAGAATTTAGGCTTAAGTTTCATTTTAAGTAGAATTAAAATAAATAAATAGGACTATTTTAATTCATGCCTTTAAATGTTTTTGTTTTGAATTCTATTTTGTCATTCAATTTTAATATTTTGTATGTGGGTCAATATATCACTTGTTTTAGGTGTTCCCTTTGCTTTAGAATCAACTTATCTTCCTTAGGAAGTAAGTTGCATTCTATTAGTTCTAGGTGTTTTTCCATTAGGTTTAGAAAACCCCACAAACCATAGGATTTCCCATGTAAATGATAAATAACTTAGGGTTGTGTCTTAGTCCCTTAGATTTTGTCCTTTTGCAACTTGAGTCATTCTTTCTCATCTCATAAAGAAAAGCAATAAAACACTTAATAAAAACCGAACAATCTTGTGCGACACGAGACTTTGTTGCGAAGTGTTTATACGCGTCCTGTTTCGGGGCGAGGTATAAATATTCACCGCGATGGATAGGTCTTAGTACAAGACCGTTCACAAACAAATTCAAAATATTTCTCTTAAAAGACCAAAAAACAAATAACAAGCGACTATCCTGCGGGAACTTCTCTTCTCATCTCATTCACTCTCAACGCGAACTCGCGACAACTTGTCTCATTTGCAAGACGGTAAACGCACTCGTACCAGACGAGCCTGCAACACCTGAGTATAGACATACGCAGTTCCAGCTGTAAAAAACACAAACAAATAGTTCCCGCCTAGGTTAGGCGAACTACGTCGACTCTGATCCTCATTATCCCGATGAGGTACGTAGGCAGCGGGGTAGGGCCCGTTCGAGCACATTCTTTATTTTCCCTACATTTCCCCTTTCTTTCCATTTCCTTTCTCATTTCATTCCATTCCAGTTAGCGGTTTTATTCAGCAACATCTTTATTTCTCACCCTTTGAAACAAACAAGCAAGCGTGGATCCCGTCGGGTACGACGGACGATCTGGGGTGCTAATACCTTCCCAGGTCGTAACCGACTCCCAAACTCAGATCTTTGGTTCGCAGGATCTTGTCCTTTCCATCTTCCTTAGGTTTGTGCAACATTACCTTTCCCATTCTTTCGGGATAAAAATGTCTGGCTGGCGACTCTACCTTTTCCGCGCCACTTTCGCGTTTGTACTAGGATGAAAATCCCGGGAGCGACACAAGATACTCCCAAGATTGATTCCACTTATTCTGTCTTGAACCCTAGAAACCTTTATTACCTTCATCCCGATGAAAACCCTGACGCCGTTATTGTTGCATCGCCTCTTGATGACAATAATTACCACAACTGGAGCAAATCGATGAAGCGCGCTTTGACATCCAAGAATAAGATTTCGTTTATCAACAATACTCTTCTTAAAGCATATTTCTCTGATCCCAACATTGAACTTTGGATCGTGCCAATAGCATGGTGCTATATTGGATCAATCACACCATTTTCCCACACATTGCACAAAGCATAATCTGTTTTGATTCTACATATGATCTTTGGGAATATCTTCGTTAACAATTCACTAAAGGTAATTATTTTCTCTTTTCGGATCTTCTTTGCAACCTGCATTCTATTCAACACGATAATCATTATGTATCCACATACTTCACTGATTTGAAGATTTTATGGGGTGAATTGGAAGATTTACACCCACACCTTCATGTTCTTGTCCCATTCCTTCCACTTGTGATTTATCCAAACTTGTGCACAATTTCAAACACTTGGAGTATGTCTCCTACTTTTTGAAAGGATTGAACGAAAACTACCATAATATTCGTACTGAAATCTTGCTTCTCGATCCTCTTTCATCCATCAGTCGCGTTTACTCCCTCGTTGCATAACAACAAATTGATCCTACAGCTCCTACTGCAACCAATTCTACAATTCTTTATGCCATTCACAATAAAACCAAGAGCAAAGGTCAGGGAAACGTAAAAACTTCTATGGTTTGCAACAATTGTAGCTAAACCAACCATACAGTGGAAAATTTCTATTTTAAGCATGGATTTCCACCTGGAAATCGAACCAAGAACCCTAAAACTTCTTCAGACTCCAAGAAAACACCAATTCCAAACACATAACATGTTATCTCCTGGGAGGACTATCAACATCTATTGTTTCTTCTTCAAAAATCAAGAAAAGATAAGCAAAACTCCAAGCATGACAAGTCCTCTAACACTGATAAGGATGTAATTTCAAGTATTGTGAATATAGGTAATAAACTTAATATTCCCTCTCTATGGATATTTGGTCTAGGTGCATCTAATCATGTATGCCCTCATATCAAATGCTTTTATGATTTAATGGTTATTTCCCCTATTTCGATTCATTTAACTAATGCCACTTTTATGAATGCATATTACTCTGGAACTGTTATCTTTGATCCCTTGCTACATTTGTATAATGTTTTCTATATACCAAACTTTAAATTTAGCCTTATTTCCATAACTAAACTTTATCACAAATATCAAAATAGTATAACATTCTTACATAATTCTTGTTATATCCATGATGTGTCTACCAAGTAGATGATTGGCCAAGTCACTCAACATAACAACCTTTACATCCTACATAGGCCCCCTGTCACTAGTCACTACCTTTACATATAAAAATAGGTGTAATATTGTTAGTACTAAGGATTATGATATTGTAGATATTTCCATATGTCATTATCGTTTGGGCCATCCCTCCAATGAGGTTTTACATAACATATTTGAAACTTTTCGTCTTATTAAATTCAATAAAAGTTATGTTTGTCATACTTGCCACTTATCCAAGGAATGTAAACTTCCTTTTCCCATTAGCCATTTTACATCTATTAAATGTTTTGATTTAGTGCATATAGACATTTGGGGTCCCATTTCCATCCCCTCTATGGATGGTTATAAGTATATTTTTAACTATAGTGGATGATTTCTCTATATACACATGGATCTTTCTTATGACAAACAAATTTAAGACTATAAAACATATCCAAAAATTTATTTCTTATTGTCAAACACAATTTTCTTCTAACATTAAAGTTATTAGGAGTGATAATGACCCTGAATTCCTTATGCATTCTTATTATGCATCTCTTGGAATTTTGCAACAAAAGAGTTGTGTTGAAACACCTCAACAAAACTCCCTAGTAGAGAGAAAATATAGAAACTTACTTCAAGTGACTAAATCTCTCTTATTTCAAGCCAATTTGCCTAAGTGTTTCTGGTCCTTTGCATTATTTTATACCACCTACTTGATAAGCATATTATGCACACCTACCATAAACAATCACACTCCTTATGAACTTTTATTCAACACATATATAAATCTTAAAACCTTTGGACGCCTTGTTTATGCTTCCACCCTTTCAAGACATAGAGACAAGTTAGATCTTAGGGCCTTCAAATGTGTGTTTTTAGGATTCACAATGGGAATTAAAGGATGCATTCTCTTTGACCTTCACACTAGATCCACATTTACTTCCCAAAATTCTATCTTCCATGAACACATCTTTCCATACATACCTCATCCACCTACACTTACCAGCCTTGATCCCATCATTTCCCAAAATCAATCCACAATACCTTTCTTATTTGATCCTCCTACCTCATTGAATAATCCAAACATTACCAACCACATCCTTGAACCTGATCCTAATCAGAATACCACCTCTGCACAATCTTGTCCAACAACATCTGATTTTTCCCATTCCCCAATATGGATGATCCACAACCTGATATTATCCCCATTTATGATCTTGACAGTGATCATGACCTTCCCACAATTAGATAATCCACAATAACAAAATATGCCCTTGCATATTTAAAGGATTTTTTATGTCATGCATCCAATTCATCTCCTCTTTATGATATTTCCAAATATATTTCATACACTCCTATTGCACCTGCATACCATTCATTTATTGCTGCCATTACTACTGCATGTGATCCTACATCTTATAAAGCAACCAGTGTTCACCCTCATTGGGTGCAAGCTATGAATGTTGAGATACATGTTTTGATAACCAATAAGACTTGGATACTCACCACTTTACCACCATGCAAGAATACTATAGGTTGAAAATCGGTATTCAAGACTAAATTTAATTTATATGGCACTATAGAAAAGCACAAAGCAAGGTTAATGGATAAAGGTTTCAAACATATCAAATGTATTGACTTCTTTAACACCTTTTACTCGTTTCTAAGCTCACTTCTGTAAGAATACTTATTTCCCTTGATTCCTCTTTGAATTTTTTGTATCCATCAATTAGATGTTCATAATGCCTTTCTACATAAAGATTTGGATGAGGAAGTATACATGACCTTATAAAAGGGAATGTCTGCCTCCTCCCTAAACTATGTGTGCAAGATTCTCAAATCCATATATGGGTTAAAATAGTCTAGTAGATAGTGGTTTAAATTTTTTTCCACAGTAGTACTCCAAAATAAATTTTAGACAATGTTCTTATGATCATTCTCTTTTTATACATACATCACATAACCATTTCACCTTCATATTGATTTATGTTGATGATCTTTTAATTGCATGCAATAATATGGACCTCATCACCTCACACAAAAAAGATTTTGCATCACCACTTTCACATAAATGTCCTTGGCATATTGAACTATTTTTTGGGTCTTGAAATAGCTTGTAACAATTTAGGCGTCAACATTAGTCAAAGGAAATATATCATTGACCTTCTTGTTGCAGCTGGTTTACTTGGTTATATACCTGCCAAAACACCTATGGCTCATGATACTCGTCTCACAACAACTGATGGAACTCCCTTGCAAGATCCAACTAAGTATCAAAGGCTTGTTAGCCAACTTATCTATCTACTCAACATACTCCCTGACATTGCTTACATAGTTCAACAATTAAGCCAAGACATGAGTTCTCCCACTGACACTCACTATATTGATGCTTTGCGAGTGTTGCTTTATTTGAAGTCCTCTTTCAGCAAAGGATTGTTTTTCCCCAGCACCTCCACTTTACAAACCAAAGCTTTATCCGATTCTGACTGGGCAACATGTTCGGATACTCGAAAAATCCATCATAGGTTTCTGCATATATTTGAGAGATTGTTTGATATCTTGGAAGTCTAAGAAACAACGAATCATGTTAAGAAGTTCTACTGAAGCTGAGTACAGGTCAATAACTTCAACTATCTATGAAATTCAATGGATTTCTAACCTTCTCAACGATCTTTACATCCCTTTACAAATACCAGAAACTTTATATTGTGATAATGCTTCTACTCGCCACATAGCCATCAACTCTTCCTTCCATGAATGTACGAAACACATTGATATGGATTTCCATTTGGTTTAAGAAAAGCTTCAACAACAACAATTTCACCTCATTCCTGTTACTTCACAACAACAACTTGCGGATGTTTTCACTAAGCCTTAGGATACCACACATTTCTTTTCTAACATAACTAAGCTTGAGCTTCACTCCATCTACCCTCAAGCTTATGGGGTATTATATACATAGGCTTATTAGTTTCCCTTTTTGGCTTATTATATTGATATTCGGCTTCTTAGTCTCTTAGGTATCACGGATCATCACTTATGTATATATGTGTATGGGCCATTTCTATTTGTAACTAAGAGTATTCAAAATTTCATTCTTCACATTTTCACATTTCATTTCCCGCTATGAACATGTTCATCTTCTTTCTTGCAACTTAGTTGCAAGTGTAATAATTATTGAAATAGATGTTTTTAACATTTGTTTGTGAACATGTTTTTAACATAGTTCATAACATGGTTTTGTGTGCTTCTATCTGGTTCATTACCGGTTCATAATAAAACATGTTTTTAACCCGGTCCATAACATATAACCTATTTCGGTTCATAACATATAACCTATTTCATAAATGGCTTAGAAGTAGAGCCTATTCATACTAGGTCCATATTATTCATACCAGGTCCATAATGTACATATGTATTCTTGTGGATAATATAACAAATAGAAGCTATCGGGACATATAGGTTCTTTTATAGCATAATAGGATATAACATAACCATGCCGGACATACATAATCTTTAATTTTCAAATTATAACAGAACCAAACTTCACCAATGAATTTTCAAATCATAACAAAATCATATAGAACCAACATGACTTCACAAAAACATATTTTTCATTCAAAATAGTAGGATGATATTTCAAAATACATAGTGGTTGAGACATTACAGAGTGTAAACATTCAATGCTTCATAATTGAGCCATTACATAATACTCCAAAATGCATAATAAACTCATAATTTAGTTAATTGGGCCATTACATTACAAATTTTTCATCCAAAATACATAATAAACTTAAACTTAGAATTTAGTTACAAGTATTATGTTGATTGTGGTGCGTAAACCCTAATTCTATAATCGTTTTACTAACACTCTTTTCTGACTTATTTCCCTTCTTTTTAGACTTTTTATTGCCACTCTAAGAAATTGTTCTCTCAGTGGCACTCTTCCCTTTGCATGTTGGCTTGTTATGCCCCACATTCCTTAATTTTTTACATTTCATTGTTTAAATATTTTTGGGCAAAATGTTTGTGTTTATGGGCTCATTGTTTTCCTTGTTAGAGTTCTTCTTTGGATAATCAATAGCTCTCCTCATACCGGAGGGTTGATTAGTTCAGTTCTATCATTGGGCCATAGTTATGAGCCATAAGCTGGCAGGATGATATAGTTATAAGTAACCATCACAATAAACCTCTTAGACAAAAAAAGTTGCATTAGTAAGTTAACATACATAATTTGTGAGCAATCAAACCGTTGGGTTTCATATCAGGAATGTGTCTTAGTGTATACATAAATTTGTGAACTAACCATATAGTTTTTTCTTGTGAATCTTAGCTTCCCTATGACAATTGTGTTCCTCGGTGAAGCTAACAATTTTCCAAAATTTATTAGTAGCCCTCGTACTAAACCTTATATAAAAGGGACAAACTTCCATGCATCTTACAACCATTCTCTTTTTTTCATTTTTTTAGGACAACATTTTTCTTATTATCCATTGAATATTCTTTTATACCATGTCTGTTAGTTCTATGATTGGAATAAATTTTGGTAAAATATGTTATTGCTTTCAAGATATCATGAAGGATGTCTTGACATTTTGTTCTAAGAGTTATGCAGGTGTGTTTGTGTTGTTGCAGGAATCTGGTCTTGATGTCAAGACAAATGTTCTGACAAATAATGTTATGATTGTCTATTGGGATGTTATCTTTTGTGCATTTCTTTTAGTGATTGATTGTGCTTTTATTGAGCTTATTATTAGAGTTGAATATTTCTTTTTTGGAAGGTTCAGATGTTTCCATTCTTATGTTTTATAAATTAAGAAAATTTGAAGATCAATATGCTTTTATGAAGATCAAAATTGTCTGTTTTCCTAGCCCTAGTCCTTGAAGATTGTTCTCTTCTTAAAGAGGTGTGACCCTAATTAGATGGACACAGAATTAGAGATTGAAGTGTTGTGCATTAAGATTTAGGTTTTTACATTGTCTTGTTATTATTTGTGAGCAATTCATACATCACCTAGATGTTTGAATTGAACTGATTTTTGAATTGTAATTTTGTCCACTCTAAACTTTTAAGCATGAGTGTTTGTTCTTGATCAAAGCTTTTAAGCAAGATCAAGGTGTTGTGTTTTGGAAGAGTGTTATTCTTTTTATTAGAAAGAATTGATTGATTATCACAGTGTGTGATTGAGGGGGAGTGAGATGGTGATTTCTCATATCTAGATGTTAATTTCTAGGTAGAAGTTGCACTGGGTAGGATCAAGTGAGAAATTGTAAAATGGGACTGTTTAGACTTTAAATTGTTCTACTAAAAATGGATTTCCTTTCTGGCTTAGTGTTGCACCCCAAAATTTGCCCTCACCATACAAGACTTTGTGTTCTAAGAAGGTTCACAAGGTTCACAAGTTCTCCAACACTTGCATAACCTTTCATGAGGTTCATGAAGTCTACAAGCTACTTTATGAAGGTTCACAAGGTTCACAAGTCCCACAATGCTTATATAACCTTTCATGAGGTTCATGAAGTCTACAAGTTACTTTATGAAGGTTCACAAGGTTCACAAACTTCTCAACATTTACAAGACCTTTCATGAGGTTCATGAAGTCCACAAGTTGCTTCTTGAAGATTCACAAGGTTCACAAGTTTCACAATGATTACAAAGCTTTCCTGAGGTTTATGAGGTCTACAAAGTCACTTCATGAGGTTCACAAGGTTCACAAGCTTCACAATACCTCCCATGAGTATCATAAGACATCTAAGAAGATTCACAAAGTTCACAATTGGTCAAAGAAGTTGATAATTCCCTCAGACAATGCACCTCCTAAGCAGTGCATCCAAAACTAGGGTTTTGACTTTAATCAGGCTAAATGGACTTAGAATACCTCAAGTGAGTTTCATAACATCTTATATGTGTGTAAGAATCCCCATGACAAGTTTCAAGACTTTTCTCAAAAGTTTGCTCAGTCAGATGATCAGATAAGTCAAGATCAATCAATGCAGTTAAAAAGTCAAACTGAGGTCAACTGTGGTCAAACCAAAGTCAAACTTCATGATTTTTTGCCAACATCAAGTATATGAAGTAAAATTCATCATTTGATCAAGGGTTGATCATGATTCATCAAGGAGATTCCAGATCATCAATAATCAGGAGTTTCTAAATTAGGGTTTCCTCAGTAAAAGTCAACTGAACTTTGACCAGCCATAACTTTCACATACTTCAATACCAAGTCTCCATCCAAAGCTCATTTTGAAGGAAATTGAATTATCTACAACTTTGATGTTGAAAGTTAAGCCCAAAAATGCTTCATTTGAAAGATATGATCTAAGACATTATAGGTCATTTCAAAAGTCAACAAAAAGTCAACAACTTCAAAAGGGCATAACTTGAGATTGGTAAATGATATGGACCTGAAACCAATGGGGTTGTTTAAAGGACTCTTCAAGATTTCCAAAAAGTCCAAGAACACCCTCATACCTTTAAAATTGAAGGAGATGTGCCTTTGCAAAGTTGGGCAATTTTGTGATGGTTTATATTGAAAATGGGGGTTTAAAAACAATTTTCTCCAAATGGGCTGGCCAAATTATGACCCAACCCATACAATAACATCTTGCACGAAATTTCCATAATATTTTCATAATTTTTATTTTATTTAATTAATTTATTATGATTTTTTATTCTTAAAATCATTTTAAATTTACATAAAATATTAAATGAGAAGATTTAATTGATTTATTGATTCTAGAAAGTCATAAAATCAATATGGAACAAATTGATGCAAGCATTATATGGAGTGGCTTGAAATAGAAAGCTTTGGTATAAAAATATTGAACTTTCATGGCATGATCTTTCTCAATCTCAAAATATCAATTCTTCCACCAAAACAATGAATCTTTTTGACCTAATTGAGTCTACTATAAGAAGACAACATGAAGCAACCCTCATACACGAATTTTGCAGCCTCAAATAATACTCTCCAACCTCAAAAATTTCAAACAAAACTCATAATCGGATTTTGAATTGAAGGTAGTTTAAACACATTCCAAGCACACCAATCTCTTCTATGATGATCATTGAGCATAACCAGATCACTATATGGCCTTATAGCATAGCATATGGATGAACCCGAATCATTCTTTTCATGTTTTTTTTATTTTTCGTTCATAACAGTTTACTTGATATTAATGGATTTTGCTTATTGATTTGTGTTCAAGGAAGGTTTGTGATGAATTCTGGGCAGGTTAATTGAAAAAAACATGGCCGAATCGTATAATGCCATTCTAGGGTTTATGACCTTCATCTTAGGGTTTCATGATCCATTGAATATAAATGGTTTCTAAGACCATGGCTGGATTTGAATTGACCTCTGGATTGTATTTATGCTTTCAATTTTGTAAAATTTCACTGTTTGGTTGCCCATTGTGTTTCGTAGGTTTTGCTAGGGTTTTGTTTTTCGCAGGAAAAGTCATAGAAGAAACCGCAGCAAATTCTGAAGGTCACAAGGTTGAAGACGATCCCCTGGCGCCAAGATTCAAATTCAAATATTGATTAATTTATTTTATTATTGTTTTGCTGTTTAATATCACACGCATGTGTGTGGTCTGTTGGTAAGCTTGCTATGTGTATGTTGAAAGGACCTGGGTTCGAAACTGGGTTGGTGCCATTGTTTTTTGTTAATTTTTCAGGATAAAAGCCAGCGTAATATATAATGCATTGTTGCCATTCCATGACCAGAAGGGCTCTCCCAGCCAGGCGGTAAGGCGCGCGCGTGTGTAACTATAAGGTCCTGGGTTCAATCCTTCCCCAGGCCTTTTGCATATTTTATTTTTCCAGGATATTTTTGTGAATCAAGAACAAAACCAAGTGAAGCTCAGACATTGTCACCTGCGCCTGGCTGGCCCAGTGGTTGTTGTTGCTGCTGGCAAGAGTGAAGTCTTGGGATCAAATCCCACCAGGTTCCTTTTTCTTTCTTTCCTTTCTTTTTATTTTATTTTCTTTCTTTTAATTTAATTAGTTTAAATAATCAAAATTTTATTATTATATTATGAAGTATGTATATATTATGTATTTCAATCCTTAAAATTATTTTCTAAAAAAATATAAAACTCTTGATTTTTTTTAATTTAAATTTTATTTATATAATTTGTATTAGTTAAGATAATTTTATATGATTAGTTAAAAATAAATTTTTTGTATATAAGTTAACCCTAATTCTCACAAACCCTAAATATTTTTCTAATAAAACCCTAAAAAATATAATACCCTAATTTTCCAAACCCTAAAATATTTTCTAAATGAACTTTAACCTAATTTTATTTTCCAAATAATTTTTATTTTTTCTAATTCTTAATATAGTTAACATGTATATATTATAACTTTTTTTTGTAAATAAAATTAAATCTTATAAATGCAAATATTTTGTAAATATGTTCTTATGATACTTAAAGTTTATATAATGTCTAAATATTTTTTTTTAAATAATTAAAATTTATAATTATATTGTGCTTAAAATTTTTTTATTATATTTGGAATTAGACTTTATTGTTAATATCATTATAATATTGTTTCCATTATTGTTACTAACTAAATTGTTATGTATTATTATATTATATTTCTATTATTCTAAACTTGTTTATTCCTTCCAATTATTCTTATTATTATATTTACTAACCATATTATTATTTATATATTTTTATTATTATGTTTCTAACCTTGTTCATTATTTCTAAATTATTATTATTTTATTGTTACTAACCCCTTTATTATTTATTTTATTATTTATTGCTTATTATTTAATTTGCTATCTTATTTATTATTATTATAATTTTGTAATTGTTTCCCAGATGTAATTTTGTAATTATTTTAATTATTTTTGCTATGGTTAGTAATTAGGGAGTGCTAATATGTATGTTATTTAAAATGAATTTAGATCATATTAATATAAGATAATTAAAATAAACACTCACACACACGTAAGTCGATTTTAATCGCCGTCTCACTTTCTAAGGTTATCCCTCAAGTTGCCTACGAATAATGGTCAAGTGGGGTGTATAAAGCAAGTCCCTTCAAAAGATAAATCATCAAGTCCCTCGTGGTTGCCTATACGAATCGAGTCCCTTTCGAAAAATGATGATAGTCCCTTATATGTGCTTAATACACCCCACAGTTGCCTTCAAAATCAAAATGCCCCTTACATGTCCCTTAACATACAAGGTAATGACTACCTACTCCTTAATAGTAGGGATAGTCTTACTAAGGAAAGGAATAAAGAACAAGAAAGACTTTAAATTTTAGGGTAGGTACCTCTTAGTTGCTTGCTCACTTCAAAAATTTTTCAAACTTAAACAAATTTCAAACAAATTTTCAAACAAGTTTCTTACACATCCGTACATGGATTATTATTAAACTATTCTGAAAATTTTTCTATTCACACACTACATTTTCAAAAACAATTTAAAGTGAGCTTAAGTAACTAAGAGCCCATGGATAACCATGGATGTAAAGGGTGCTAACACCTTCCCTTTACATAACCTACCCCCCGGACCCAAAAATATCTCTTAAGGTCTTTCCTGTTCTTTTATACCCTTTCCTTTTGGATAAAATAAAAGTCGGTGGCGACTCTTGCTATCCGCAACATAACTTAAAGTCAGTTCTCCCACCGTGTTACAGAACTGGCGACTCTGCTGGGGATCTAAATTTAAGAGGGGTACCCTTAGGAATTAAGATCACTTTAATATTGTTTGATTTGTTTGCTTTATTATTATATTGTTGGGGTGCTCTTATGTGTGAAAGGTCCTAACCCGGATCTAGTGTACCTTAGGTAAATGGCAATAGACCAAGGAAACTGTACGGCGTATACCGATATGGTTGATCTGGTGGCCATAGTTAGTGTGACTTCTTGGTTGGTGCTTATGTTCCTTAAGTCAAGTTGAGGATAATATGAGGCTGCCATATGTTGTCAATGCACTAACTAACTTTTAGAACCCTAGTTATCCCATCTTGGCCTTTAGAAAAGTAATGAGGTAGCCGGCTTTGGTGCAGACTGAAGTTGGTTGACACTCGATACTACGCTCATTGAGATTCTAAACTTGGAGGGTTTTGGTTGGCAAGTAAGTTGCCTTCTGATCAACCACCCTTGTGAAGGATCAATGATATTGAGATCCCTTAGAACCCGGTTACTTTTGTAGGACAGGATGAACCATCTAACTTCAGGGGAGGGTACTTACCTTAAACCTCATGCAAGCCTTTAAACCTAGGGCTATGGTGTGACTTGTTTGTGTGTGCCACATGTCTTTGATTGAGCATAACATCATGACATCATCATGCATCATAAGCATAGCATTTTCACTAACCATTTCAAGGACCAAAGGATTTATCTTTGTTCTTTGTTGCAGGTCGTGGCTTCTGCTCGTAGAAACACCATCAGGATCAACTTTGTGGGCATACCTGCCAAGCTTAAAGAGTTGGTTTCTCAAGTGTCTGATCATTCCCAGTTCATCAAGAGACATGGTCACCTATTGGATCTAGTCACTTCAGGGTTCAATGAAGACATGATGAGTGTTCTGTTTCAGTTCTTTGATCCTAAACATCACTGTTTCACATTCCCCGACTATCAGTTAGTCCCTACCATGGAAGAGTTCTCTAAACTTATGGGTATACCTGTTCTTGATCAAAGACCCTTCACAGGCTTGGAGAAGGAGCTCAAACCAGAGGTTATTGCTGCAGCTCTACATCTGAAGAAATCTGACATTGTTTTAGAGACGAGAAGCGGAGTCAAGGGTATTCTTGCTAAGGTATTAATGGATAAGGCTCAAATGTTCTTGAAGGCCATGAGCTATGATGCTTTTGAGGAGGTCTTAGCCTTGCTGATATATGGCTTAGTATTGTTCCCCAATCCAGATCAGTTCATAGATGTTCATGCCATCAACATATTCTTGAGTCACAATCCAGTGCCTACATTGCTTGGAGACATCCTACATTCTCTCCATACTCGTACTACAAGGGCAAGAGGAACTTTGATGTGTTGCGTACCTTTGCTTTCTAGGTGGTTTATTTCTCACCTTCCTCGCTCAGTAATGAAGAATGAGCAAGGGTTCAGATGGTCCAAGAGGATCATGTCACTTTCTCACTCAGATATCCATTGGTGCTCCAGATCTATGGAGAATGTCACTATCATTGACCGTTGTGGGGAATTTCCTAATGTGCCACTTCTAGGCATAAGAGGAGGCATCACCTACAACCCCTCTCTAGCTTTACAACAGTTTGGTTACGCTCGAAGCGATGGTCCACATGACATGTTAATTCAGGGCATTGTGTTTGATTACGACAACGATCTTCAAGGTTACCGTCAGAGATTCATACGAGCTTGGGGAAAGGTAAACAGGGTTGACAACAAGACACTGGAGCCTAAGTACACTATTCCTATGGAGGCTTATCTCAGATGGGTGCGATCTCGTGCTCAGACTCTCATGATGCCATATCCTGCTATCCTGCCAGTTACCATGGAACCTGTTGCTGAAGGAGACACTGCTTATACCATCCTTCACCCAGACATGCCTACTGACATGGAAGACTTACAGAGATCTTGGATCCAACTGAAGGAGCAAAGGGATACTTTCGAGGCTCATTACAAAGCAAGCCAAGAAAGAATCCTGGAACTAACAAAGCAACTTCATGAGGAACGGAATCTCAACTCGTACCTCAACACAAAGAGGAAACATCCATGGGAGACTTAAAACCCCATCTTTTGTACTTATTTCATAAAAGTTTACCTTCATGTTTGTTTAAGCAAGTTTAAATCTTGCGGTCCTTGAAAACATTGCATATGCATTCACATATCATTTCATTACATCACATGTTTATAATTGTGAACAGGTTTCTCATCTTCTCGCTGTTTATTTCAGCAATGGCTCTTGAACAAACAGTTAAGGATCTCCAGGCACAAAATGCACAGTTCCAAGAGCTGATCTTGAACCTGACCAAGGGGCAGGATGAATTGAAGACACTGCTGGCTAAGAAGAAGAATCCTGAGGACAACAAGGATGATCAGCTGAAACAACTACAAGCTGAGATGACAGGAATGAGGGCCCAGATGAATGACCAGGTGGCTCTTATTCAAAGATTAGCTCAGGGGCAAGAAGAGCTAAGAACCTTTGTCCATAAACTTCAAAGTGATGGATTCAGGGATCTAAAACAAGCTGGTTTGGTTGAAAGGAAGATGAGGATAAAAGAAGGTAAGAAACAGGTTGCCATTGATTGTTCTTCAGTTGAAGAAGAAAGACCTGATAAGGTTGATCCACCTCAACACAAGGGATGTAGAAGACAGTTTATCAAGTTCAGCACTCCAATGTCACAAGTTCTGCAATGCTTGTTGGAGATGAAACTAATTTCCTTGAAAAATTCTCCTCAAAATCCTAAAACCTCTTCTCCTCGCTATAATCCCAAGGCAAGGTGTGAGTATCACTCCAACAGTCCTGGACATGATACTAACAACTGCTGGATGTTGAAGAATAAGATTCAAGACCTAATTGACGAAGGAATACTCGAGGTTACTCCAGAAGGTCAAGTTGAATTTTACTATCGTCCATCAAACACCGAAGCTGCAAGACAAGTAGCCCAAAGTAACAAAAAAGGAAGAATACCCATGCCTGTTGAGATATGGGGCACCTTGGGGCATCCAAGTGGTAAATTTGATTTCATGGTGAAGTATACTGCTCCTCAAAGTTCACAGATTGCAATTGAGGACATTCAGCCAACTGGATGGGACAACATTTGAATTTTCATTTGTAATTTCTTTTATTTGTTTGAACACTTACTATTATGTTAAACTTTTGTCTTCTTTAATGCATTGCATATGTTTGTCTTGAATTAATCCATTCGTTCCACTATATTTTGAATTATGCTTCTTATTTATATCTTGTGATATTTAACTCCTGATGAAGCTACAAGCCTGTAGAGGGAGGATGACGAAAACAATACCATAATCTTATGCAGTATGCTTTTGAACAGACTATGCTGACGATGTACAGGCATTGTTTCAATTCCTAAACAGTGGAGATATAAGGAAGTTAATCCCTAGTCAACCCTTTTGAGCTTATGAAGTAGGAGTTTTTATTCTCGCACAAATTAAAACCCTTATTCATAACCCGGGGCAGGGTAGTTACTCAGTTAACTCAAATATGCCAATTATCTGTGTTGTACACAACTAATGATGGTTCTCGGTAATCATTAAACCTGACAGTCAATATCCAGCAAAAGAACAATTCACTAAGTCAAAAACCTATGAAGGAGACTTAGTAAAACATTAAGACATCCCGCTGACTGTAACCTTGAAATAAGCAGTTCAGGCAAAAAGAAGGGGATAACAAAGTAAAAAAAAAAAAAAGAGGTCACTATGAATCCTCAACAAAGAAAGATGACTGAAGGTTCAAATAAACTTTTGGTTGCCAAACCATCACAAAATATCAATGTTACAATACCACACTTCTGTGGAATCTCAATGCATAAGTTAACTGAGTATAGGACTGGAGAACATCATGGAGAGTGGGTTGGGTACAAATAAATTTGAGCCTTTATCTTTTGTTTCTTAAACCATGAACCAGGCCACGTTATAACCCTTTAAAAGTCCTAACTGAAGCATGGTTAGTTCGAAAGCGTACTGCTGCAAAAAGGTATCCTGACTCCTTTAGGGCTTGTCATAAAATTTGAGTTAATATCACAGTATTCCCCAAAAAAAAAAAAAAAAAAAAAAAAACAGTTTTTCTAAAATAACTTGTTTCAAAACTTCAAGACAGACATAAGCATTGCATTTTTGAATATATTTGTTTGCATATACCTAAGTGTTTGACAAATGGAGAAGCTTACAGGATGAATGTTCAATGAACCAAAGTCCTTCCGATAAACAAAGTTGCTTCCTGGATCAAAGTCCATGTATACAAAGGGGCATAGTCATGACCTCCCAATCAAGGGGGCAGGCCATGATACTTCCTAACTCATTTGGGGCAATCAGGACAAGATTCAACTATGTTTAAGCAGCCAGAGGCAGATCTCCTCATCTATTTGAAATGCCAAGGGCATAGTCACTGTTTCCCAGTCAAGAGGCATACCAAGTTACTGTTTAATTCAGTTGGGGCAATTAGGTCCAGACTCAGCTGTGCTTAATATGCCAGGGGCATTTTTCTTCATACAGTTGAATTACCAAAGGTGACATTACAGAGTTCACGATGCCAGGGGCATATGCTTATGGGGCATTCTGCTTGTTTCTCTTGAGATAGCTCATTACAGATACTTCCATTATGGGACAATTCATCCTCAACCAAGGGGCAATGCTTTCTCTTCAAATCTAACACCTGGAGCGTATATGGTCCATCACGATCTAAAGACACATTCTTCTCATTGTATTACCTTGATATTGGATTCTCAGCTAAAACCATGATGGAAATTAATTGTCTATGCCGGTAGTATCAGATGGTGTCAGTATCATGTCTTCAAGACTCAGCTATGAAGATTTCTGGGAAAGTATTCAGGAAAGTTATGGATTTCAGGAGCTCTAAATCCAATTGGTTATACACTCTCGAAGTTGAAACGATTCTGTTTTCAAGTTCAGCTTTACTTTTCCCTCTGAATCCAGATTTACTTTTATCCTAAGCGAAACGTCCATTGGTTATGTTTGAATGTATCATGCTTTTGAATATGATTGATGTTTACCAGAAATGCATGTATGCTTTTAATATGATTAATGTTTACCAGAAATGCATGAAAATGCAGTAATAGTATTTACTAAGGACGAACGAGGGAAGGATTTCAACGAAGCTTCGCCGGTTCACCTTTATAAGACAGTTACAAATCCATCAGTAGGACAAATCCATCTTCATAAAGTCTCATCTCCCCTGGAATTTATATCCATCTCTTTTATCCTCATACGGATATTCGGGAAACTACTTTCCAATAAGGGTACGACGAACGAAGACGGGATGTTATACTTATCCTACTACCAAACGAAGACGAAGGTTATATATACCTTACTATCCCCAACAATGGGAGGTTATATCTATACCTTACTATCCCCAGCATACGGGAAGTTATCTATACCCTGTTATCCCCAGCAGACAGAGGGTTATATATTCTTCAACAACGAATCAGGATTTATTTTCCCCGGCCAGCAGTTGTTATATGAAGATGTCCAGACTCTTCCGGCAGTATCATATCATACATACATCATTTACATCATACCATAGCATATATATCCATAGACATATAGTACATTACCTAAGTGCATCATATCATACATGCATACATAAAACATAAACTAATGTTATTATACAAAAGCTACCTTTTTTCAGGTTAATTATCCAACAAACAAGCTTATGATCTTTGGGACTGCTTTATTGTAACCTCAGGGTTACTTTATCCTCCTGACAAGCTTCTTATTACTTTGGGACTGCTTTATTGTAACCTCAGGGTTACTTTATCCTCCTGATGAGCTTCTTATGATCTTCAGGACTGCTTTATCGTCACCTCGGGGTTACTTTATCCTCCTGATAAGCTTCTTATTACTTTGGGACTGCTTTATTGTTGCCTCAGGGTTACTTTATCCTCCTGATAACTTCTCATGACTTCAAGACTGCTTTAGAGTTATCATTGCTCTATCCTCCTGAAATCATTACTTCAAGACTGCTTTAGAGCTATTGATTGCTCTATCCTCCTGAAGCCATCTTATTATTTCAAGACTGCTTTAGAGTTATCATTATTGGTTGCTCTATCCTCCTGAAATCACATTATTATTTCAAGACTGCTTTAGAATTATCATTATTGATGGCTCTATCCTCCTGAAATCATCACTTCAAGACTGCTTTAGAGCTATTGATTGCTCAATCCTCCTGAAGCCATCTTATTATTTCAAGACTGCTTTAGAGCTATTCATTGCTCTATCCTCCTGAAATCATTACTTCAAGACTGCTTTAGAGCTATTGATTGCTCTATCCTCCTGAAATTATTACTTCAAGACTGCTTTAGAGTTATCATTATTGATTGCTCTATCCTCCTGAAGACACATCACATTATTATTTCAAGACTGCTTTAGAGTTATCATTATTAATGGCTCTATCCTCCTGAAATTGTTACTTCAAGACTGCTTTAGGGCTATTGATTGCTCTATCCTCCTGAGGTCATATTACTACTTCAAGACTGCTTTAGAGCTATTGATTGCTCTATCCTCCTGAGGATTACTCCAGTCTCCTGAAAACATACCATCAATACCTCAGGACTGCTCCAGACTCCTGACAACTTTCATTATACCAAGAAATATATCTTCCAAGAACTTTCTACCAGTGGCATCTTTAAGCCCACTCAACCAACCATCAATATCACTCTATGCACTGATGAGTGCAAATTTTTGGGCTTTTGTGTTCAATCCCCTTCAACCTTCCAGGTCACGACTGGCAAATATACCAATCTAACCCCTCAGGTTTCAGAAAATTGAACAGGGGCAGCTGTTGCACCCCAAAATTTGCCCTCACCATACAAGACTTTGTGTTCTAAGAAGGTTCACAAGGTTCACAAGTTCTCCAACACTTGCATAACCTTTCATGAGGTTCATGAAGTCTACAAGCTACTTTATGAAGGTTCACAAGGTTCACAAGTCCCACAATGCTTATATAACCTTTCATGAGGTTCATGAAGTCTACAAGTTACTTTATGAAGGTTCACAAGGTTCACAAACTTCTCAACATTTACAAGACCTTTCATGAGGTTCATGAAGTCCACAAGTTGCTTCTTGAAGATTCACAAGGTTCACAAGTTTCACAATGATTACAAAGCTTTCCTGAGGTTTATGAGGTCTACAAAGTCACTTCATGAGGTTCACAAGGTTCACAAGCTTCACAATACCTCCCATGAGTATCATAAGACATCTAAGAAGATTCACAAAGTTCACAATTGGTCAAAGAAGTTGATAATTCCCTCAGACAATGCACCTCATAAGCAGTGCATCCAAAACTAGGGTTTTGACTTTAATCAGGCTAAATGGACTTCGAATACCTCAAGTGAGTTTCATAACATCTTATATGTGTGTAAGAATCCCCATGACAAGTTTCAAGACTTTTCTCAAAAGTTTGCTCAGTCAGATGATCAGATAAGTCAAGATCAATCAATGCAGTTAAAAAGTCAAACTGAGGTCAACTGTGGTCAAACCAAAGTCAAACTTCATGATTTTTTGCCAACATCAAGTATATGAAGTAAAATTCATCATTTGATCAAGGGTTGATCATGATTCATCAAGGAGATTCCAGATCATCAATAATCAGGAGTTTCTAAATTAGGGTTTCCTCAGTAAAAGTCAACTGAACTTTGACCAGCCATAACTTTCACATACTTCATCACCAAGTCTCCATCCAAAGCTCATTTTGAAGGAAATTGAATTCTCTACAACTTTGATGTTGAAAGTTAAGCCCAAAAATGCTTCATTTGAAAGATATGATCTAAGACATTATAGGTCATTTCAAAAGTCAACAAAAAGTCAACAACTTCAAAAGGGCATAACTTGAGATTGGTAAATGATATGGACCTGAAACCAATGGGGTTGTTTAAAGGACTCTTCAAGATTTCCAAAAAGTCCAAGAACACCCTCATACCTTTAAAATTGAAGGAGATGTGCCTTTGCAAAGTTGGGCAATTTTGTGATGGTTTATATTGAAAATGGGGGTTTAAAAACAATTTTCTCCAAATGGGCTGGCCAAATTATGACCCAACCCATACAATAACATCTTGCACGAAATTTCCATAATATTTTCATAATTTTTATTTTATTTAATTAATTTATTATGATTTTTTATTCTTAAAATCATTTTAAATTTACATAAAATATTAAATGAGAAGATTTAATTGATTTATTGATTCTAGAAAGTCATAAAATCAATATGGAACAAATTGATGCAAGCATTATATGGAGTGGCTTGAAATAGAAAGCTTTGGTATAAAAATATTGAACTTTCATGGCATGATCTTTCTCAATCTCAAAATATCAATTCTTCCACCAAAACAATGAATCTTTTTGACCTAATTGAGTCTACTATAAGAAGACAACATGAAGCAACCCTCATACACGAATTTTGCAGCCTCAAATAATACTCTCCAACCTCAAAAATTTCAAACAAAACTCATAATCGGATTTTGAATTGAAGGTAGTTTAAACACATTCCAAGCACACCAATCTCTTCTATGATGATCATTGAGCATAACCAGATCACTATATGGCCTTATAGCATAGCATATGGATGAACCCGAATCATTCTTTTCATGTTTTTTTTATTTTTCGTTCATAACAGTTTACTTGATATTAATGGATTTTGCTTATTGATTTGTGTTCAAGGAAGGTTTGTGATGAATTCTGGGCAGGTTAATTGAAAAAAACATGGCCGAATCGTATAATGCCATTCTAGGGTTTATGACCTTCATCTTAGGGTTTCATGATCCATTGAATATAAATGGTTTCTAAGACCATGGCTGGATTTGAATTGACCTCTGGATTGTATTTATGCTTTCAATTTTGTAAAATTTCACTGTTTGGTTGCCCATTGTGTTTCGTAGGTTTTGCTAGGGTTTTGTTTTTCGCAGGAAAAGTCATAGAAGAAACCGCAGCAAATTCTGAAGGTCACAAGGTTGAAGACGATCCCCTGGCGCCAAGATTCAAATTCAAATATTGATTAATTTATTTTATTATTGTTTTGCTGTTTAATATCACACGCATGTGTGTGGTCTGTTGGTAAGCTTGCTATGTGTATGTTGAAAGGACCTGGGTTCGAAACTGGGTTGGTGCCATTGTTTTTTGTTAATTTTTCAGGATAAAAGCCAGCGTAATATATAATGCATTGTTGCCATTCCATGACCAGAAGGGCTCTCCCAGCCAGGCGGTAAGGCGCGCGCGTGTGTAACTATAAGGTCCTGGGTTCAATCCTTCCCCAGGCCTTTTGCATATTTTATTTTTACAGGATATTTTTGTGAATCAAGAACAAAACCAAGTGAAGCTCAGACATTGTCACCTGCGCCTGGCTGGCCCAGTGGTTGTTGTTGCTGCTGGCAAGAGTGAAGTCTTGGGATCAAATCCCACCAGGTTCCTTTTTCTTTCTTTCCTTTCTTTTTATTTTATTTTCTTTCTTTTAATTTAATTAGTTTAAATAATCAAAATTTTATTATTATATTATGAAGTATGTATATATTATGTATTTCAATCCTTAAAATTATTTTCTAAAAAAATATAAAACTCTTGATTTTTTTTAATTTAAATTTTATTTATATAATTTGTATTAGTTAAGATAATTTTATATGATTAGTTAAAAATAAATTTTTTGTATATAAGTTAACCCTAATTCTCACAAACCCTAAATATTTTTCTAATAAAACCCTAAAAAATATAATACCCTAATTTTCCAAACCCTAAAATATTTTCTAAATGAACTTTAACCTAATTTTATTTTCCAAATAATTTTTATTTTTTCTAATTCTTAATATAGTTAACATGTATATATTATAACTTTTTTTTGTAAATAAAATTAAATCTTATAAATGCAAATATTTTGTAAATATGTTCTTATGATACTTAAAGTTTATATAATGTCTAAATATTTTTTTTTAAATAATTAAAATTTATAATTATATTGTGCTTAAAATTTTTTTATTATATTTGGAATTAGACTTTATTGTTAATATCATTATAATATTGTTTCCATTATTGTTACTAACTAAATTGTTATGTATTATTATATTATATTTCTATTATTCTAAACTTGTTTATTCCTTCCAATTATTCTTATTATTATATTTACTAACCATATTATTATTTATATATTTTTATTATTATGTTTCTAACCTTGTTCATTATTTCTAAATTATTATTATTTTATTGTTACTAACCCCTTTATTATTTATTTTATTATTTATTGCTTATTATTTAATTTGCTATCTTATTTATTATTATTATAATTTTGTAATTGTTTCCCAGATGTAATTTTGTAATTATTTTAATTATTTTTGCTATGGTTAGTAATTAGGGAGTGCTAATATGTATGTTATTTAAAATGAATTTAGATCATATTAATATAAGATAATTAAAATAAACACTCACACACACGTAAGTCGATTTTAATCGCCGTCTCACTTTCTAAGGTTATCCCTCAAGTTGCCTACGAATAATGGTCAAGTGGGGTGTATAAAGCAAGTCCCTTCAAAAGATAAATCATCAAGTCCCTCGTGGTTGCCTATACGAATCGAGTCCCTTTCGAAAAATGATGATAGTCCCTTATATGTGCTTAATACACCCCACAGTTGCCTTCAAAATCAAAATGCCCCTTACATGTCCCTTAACATATAAGGTAATGACTACCTACTCCTTAATAGTAGGGATAGTCTTACTAAGGAAAGGAATAAAGAACAAGAAAGACTTTAAATTTTAGGGTAGGTACCTCTTAGTTGCTTGCTCACTTCAAAAAATTTTCAAACTTAAACAAATTTCAAACAAATTTTCAAACAAGTTTCTTACACATCCGTACATGGATTATTATTAAACTATTCTGAAAATTTTTCTATTCACACACTACATTTTCAAAAACAATTTAAAGTGAGCTTAAGTAACTAAGAGCCCATGGATAACCATGGATGTAAAGGGTGCTAACACCTTCCCTTTACATAACCTACCCCCCGGACCCAAAAATATCTCTTAAGGTCTTTCCTGTTCTTTTATACCCTTTCCTTTTGGATAAAATAAAAGTCGGTGGCGACTCTTGCTATCCGCAACATAACTTAAAGTCAGTTCTCCCACCGTGTTACACTTAGTAGCCCCCAAAGTGGGTGTGTTTTCTCAGAACTGGGTTAATAATCCATTGTGTTTTTACTGTTTTTCTTTATACTTCTTTTATCTTGTTAATACTCATAGTAATATCGTGACATCACCTTTGACATCATGTATCTGATACTAGAATTTCAATTGGTATTAGAGCAGGCAACTTGCTCTGTATCTGGGTGAGATCTAAGGAAGTTACTTTATGGTATTATGGACAAGGAGGTGGGACCGGTGAACATACCACCCTTTCTGGATGGAACTAATTATGATTACTAGAAGCCAAAAATGGTTTCCTTTTTGAAGTCTTTGGACAATAAGGCATGGAAAGCTGTTCTGAAAGGATGGGATCATCCTGTTGTGAAAGACAAAGATGGGAAGGCCACACCGGTTTTGAAGCCTGGAGAGGACTAGTCTAAAGAAGAAGATGATATTGATCTTGGGAACTCCAAAGCATTGAATGCCATATTCAATGGAATTGACAAAAATATTTTCATATTGGTTAACACATACGGTGTAGCTAAAGATGCTTGGGATATTCTAAAAACTACTCATGAAGGTACTTCTAAGGTTAAAATGTTTGGGCTCCCGCTGCTCACTACTAAATTTGAAAACTTAAGGATGAATGATGATGAGAGCATTCATGATTTTCATATGAACATTCTTGAAATAGCTAATGCCTTCAGTGCTTTAGGAGAAACAATGTCTGGAGAAAAATTGGTAAGAAAAACTCTTAGATCTCTACCTTAGAGATTTGACATGAAAGTCATTGATATAGAATAAGCTCATGACATTAGCAAGATAAGAGTGGATGAACTTATTGGATCGCTTCAAACTTTTGAGATAAGCATGAATGGGAGATTTGACAAGTAGAATAAAAACACTGCCCTTGTCTCCAACATCAAAGATGGAATAGAAGATTGTGATATGGATACTGATGAAGACATATAAAATGCCTTAGTGGTGCTTGGGAGGAAGTTTAATAATGTGATAAGAAGGATGGAGAAGAAAATAAGACCAAATGTCAAGAACATCTCTTCTGACATCAGTAGAGAAACAAAAGCTGAAGAAAGCTCTGCTCAAGGCAAATGAATGCAATGTTAGGGTTGTGATGGTTTTGGGCACATTAAACCTTAATGTCCCACATATCACAGGAAAGAGAAGAAGAGTCTTACAATAGCTTGTTCCGATGAAAAGTTTGGGAATGAAACTGAAGAAGAATCAACTAAGGGTGCTACTGCACTAACTGGGAGATATTACTCAGACTCTAGTTATGATGAATTGACCTTTGAAGAACTGGTAGCTTCCTATAAAACTTCATTCCTTAGAAGTGAAGAAGTTTGTCAACAAGGAGAGAAACAAAAGAAACTCATAATCCAACTGGAGACTGAAAAGGAAGAACATTTTGAAATTATCTCCAAACTAAAGAATGAGGTAACATGGCTTAACTCCAAACTTGATCAAATGATCAAGTTTGTCATAATGCTGAACAACAGCTCAGATACTTTAGATGAGATTCTACAGGTTGGTAAGCTAGATGGAGATGTGACTGATATATGATTTATTAGATGAGAAAAACTTATCTCTAATCCTATTCACTCTGAGATCAAACCCAAGATGTTGAATCAAATTAATCAACGTCATGACAGAAGACAAAGAAACTACAGAAGAAGAAAAATTCAGAGATGGAGATGTCATTATTGTGGGCGCTTTGGTCATATAAAGCCCTTCTGTTACAGATTATATGGATTCCCTAAGCCTGTTCCCCACCCGTTCAAATTAAAACATACCTATGAACAAAAAAGCAATGGATTCCTAGGATTGATATTACTAGTCTAATAGCTCAAACTTCTCTCATAACTACAGGTAAGGAGGCATGGTATTTTGATAGTGGTTTCTCTAGACACATGAATGGGATTGAAAATTTATCAGTAGACTTGAAGCCTCTTCCCCCTAATCATGTGATATTTGGCAATGGATCCAAGAGAGAGGTAAAAGGGGTTGGAAAGATGAAGTGTTTCAGGAGTCCCAAGTCTCAATAATGTGCTTCTAATAAAATGTTTGACTGCAAACCTGATTAGTATCAGTCAATTGTGTGATCAAGGGCTAAATGTCAACTTCACTAAATTTGAATGTTTAATTACTAAGGAGAAGAATGAAGTCATTATGAAAGGAGTCAGATCTAAAGACAACTGTTATGTAAGGATTCCTAAAAATTTCAGCCACTCCACCGTATGTATTCTTGAAAAAGAAGAAGAAAAAGCATGTAGTGAATGCAAAATTGGAGAAAAAATAAATATGTCACACCAAAAGATTGAACATTTTACTACTTCAAAAGTGGTGAAACTTATTCATAAGGACTTAATGGAACCTATACAAACTATAAGTCTTGTTGGTATTAGTGCCAGTACTGATGACAGGAAGAGCAAATCATAAGTTTGCTTATGTGTAAGAAACAACCATATAACTTGGTTTAATAAGAAACAAAATTGTGTCTCTCTGTCTACAACTAAAGCTGAGCACATAACAACTGGAGATAGTTGTTCACAACTGATAAAACAAACTCTGGCCAATTGTAATGTCAAACAGGATGTCATAACATTATTTTGTGACAATCTTATTGCTATAAACATCTTCAACCAACACAACAAGTCCAAATATATTGATGTTTGTCACCAGGTTATGAGGAAGTCTATTGAAGACAAGGTGATTATCTTAGAATATGAGACTACTGAAAGGAAACTGTGTGACTATGTTATTAAAGCCATAAATGATATTCATCTTGGAAATATGAATGGTAAATTGGGAATTTGTGTTTGTGAAAGATTATAGCAATTAAAGGTTTGTGAGAAGAGTATCAAGGCCATTTTCCATTTAAATAAATTGAAGAGTCATTTAATGGTATATGAAAACATCTTTAATTTTTCTTTATGTTTCTAACAAAAATCTCTCTACTATCAAGAGCAATCATTCAAATATACCTTTTTGCATCTCTCTCACATGCTACCCTACTTTCATTTGTTCTCTTACAAACTGCTTCCCAACTCTCCATACCTCCAAAAATATCTTGGAAAATTTTACTAAACCTTCTCCAAACCACTTCGTAATGTCTCAACATCAGACCTCTTCCTCCTCAAAATCAACTATGTCTGATTCCATTGCTAGGTTGAAAATGAACCTCTCTTCTGATGAAGCCCTGAACGTTGCTCCTCTCTTTGTGATTCCCTATGACAGTGGTGATACGAAGAAATCTAAGACCTCTCACATTTATGAAGGATCTTCTAAAGGTAACAATATTGATGCCTCTCATAACTTGCCTTATGATTATAATTACAAAGAAGGTAGTATCTATGTAGATAGAGCTATTAGACGTCTTGTTAGTAGGATCTTGTCTGAAGGACATAATGCTGTTGGTATTTCCACGTCCCTTTCTCAAATGGATGCATGTCCTCCTATTAATATCGATCAATATAGGGATAAAAAGGTTGAGTCCTCTCATTCTGAGAAGATTCATGATGATTTGAACTTACACACACTTGCTGACTCTGTTATTGAGAAAGAGAGTACAAATGTTGGGATAAATGTTTCAAACAAGAAGAAGAGTGCTAGTCCAAATAAAGACCCTGAAAATGTTGTCAATATAAATGATGTTCCCTCTGACAATGAGTTGATTTCTAATGTTAACCCTGGTATAGTCAGTAGAATGAAATTCAGAAAAGGAAAATATGTTGTTGATAACCCTCCCTCCAGGAGCTTCAAGAAAAAGACTATGGTTGGACCTGCTAGATCTTAGAGCAAAGTTGAATCAGGTTCCAAAAAGAGGAAGACCAGATCAGACACTGCAACTAATAATGATGTTAATGATAATGTTCAAAACATCACCCCTGCAAGAAAATTTGTGGTTAAGAAATCTTCTGTCAGCATACCATATGTTCCATTGGATAACATTTCATTTCATTTTGTGGACAATGTGACCAAATGGAAATTTGTGTATCTAAGAAGGATTGCTTTGGAAAGAGAGCTAGGGACTGATGTTGTTGAAATCAAGGAGGTTATAGAACTGATATCCAGTACTGGATTAATGAAGATTGTGTGTGGTTTCTTAAATTGTTATGAAATGTTGGTCAAGGAGTTCATTGTGAATATTCCTGTGGATATTGACAACAAAAGTACTGAGGATTTTAGAAAGGTCTATGTTAGAGGTTGATGTATTGAGTTTTCTCCTATTGTCATCAACACGTATCTAGAAAGAAGTGAACAAGAAGAAAGTGAGCTTGAAGTTACTGACAATCAGATTTGCAAAGTGATAAGTACAAATCAAGTGAAGGCTTGGCCCATCAAGGGGAAACTTTCTGCTAGAGAACTTAGTGTGAAATATGATATTCTTCATAGAATTGGAGCAGCCAATTGGGTTCACATCAATCACACTTCCATTGTTGCTATTGGATTAGGTAAATTTATCTTTGGTATAGGTACAAAGACTAGGTTTGATTATGGAGAGTACATCTTTGACTAGACTGTGAAGCATGCTACAACAAATGCTACCAAAATGCACAATGCTTTTCCCTCCCTTATCTGTGGAATTATTCTCCGTCAGCACTCTGATATTCTTTCTAGTACTGACATTGCTTGCAAGAGAGAATCTACCTTGTTTGTGCATTACAAACTCTTTTTAGGGAGACATGTCCCAGATCTTGTCTTAACATCTACTAAGAAGAAACCCACCACCAAGACATGAGTTATATTGGACTTGAAAGAAGCTTGCAGAGAATTAGGTGAGGTTATTCGTGTTCTTGCTGAGAGAAAAATGAAATTGAAAAAATTAATAAAGGTTCTGGAACAGACTGAAGGTGGTAGCACTGAAGATGCTGAAGATAATGAAGAGGAAGCTGGTGAAAGTACTAAAGACACTGACTCTACTGCTAGTGAGGAAACTGAAAGCTCTGGGTCTGAGTGATGTTGTTGATGTTGCTATTGTTTGAATGTTTTTTTGTCTTGGTTTATGAATTTTGGCACTTAATGTGCATGTGATGTAATAACTTTTTCTATTATCTATGTTGACTCTTAAGATTTTTGGCTTTCTTTCTACATGCCCTGGTTCCTTCTTTATGGCTTATCTTGTTATGGTTGGCTAATTATGTCTAAAAAGGGGGGAGAAGTGTTTAGTGTTGCTTGTTTACTTTGATGGTTTTGGTTCTTTGCAGTTGCTTGTTGTTTTACTACCATGATGGTTCTCTGGTTGGTTTCTTACAGGTTTGTGCTCTAATATATTTTAGCCAAAATTTGCCAAAGGGGGAGATTGTTAGTTCTATGATTGGTAAAAAAATTGGTAAAACATGTTGTTGCTTTCAAGATGTCACGAAGGATGTCTTGACATTCTGTTCTAAGAGTTATGCAGGTGTGTTTGTGTTGTTGCCGAAATCTGATCTTGATGTCAAGATAGATGTTCTGACATTTTATAACAAAACGATCTTTTCAGAATGTTATGATTGTTTGTTGGGTTGTTATCTTTTGTGCGTTGTTTTTAGTGATTGGTTGTGTTTTTATTGAGCTTATTATTAGAGTTGAATATTTCGCTTTTGGAAGGTTCAGATCTTTCCATTCTTATGCTTTCTAAATTAAGAAGATTTGAAGATCAATCTGCTTTTATGAAGATCAAAATTGTCCGTTTTCTTAGCCCTAGTCCTTGAAGATTGTTCTTTTCTTAAAGATGTGTGACCCTAATTGAATGGGCACAAAATTAGAGATTGAAGTGTTGCGCATTAAGATTTAGAGTTTTTACATTGTCTTTTTATTATTTGTGATTCATTCATACATCACCTAGATGTTTGAATTGGACTGATTTTTGAATTGTAATTTTGTCCACTCTAAGCTTTTAAGCATGAGAGTTTGTTCTTGATCAAAGCTTTTAAGCAAGATTAAGGTGTTGCATTTTGGAAGAGTGATCTTTTGTTTTCTTAGAAAGAATTGATTGATTATCACAGTGTGTGATTGAGGGGGAGTGAGATGCTGATTTCTCATATCTAGATGTTGATTTCTAGATAGAAGTTGCAATGGGTAGGTTCAAGTGAGAAGTTGTAAACTGGGATTGTTTAGGCTTTGAATTGTTCTACTAATAGTGAATTTCCTTCCTGGCTTGGTAACCCCCAGAGTAGGTGTGTTTGCACCGAACTGGGTTAACAATCCATTGTGTTTTTACTGATTTTCTTTATACTGCTTTTATCTTGCTAATACTCAGATAGTAATGTCGTGACATCGCCTTCAACGTCACGTATCTGATACCAAAATTTCAATGTCTAATTTGTAAAATTTCTTTGAACATCATGTCTAACTCAAATTTAGTGTTTTTTATAAATTTGGAAACCTTTATGTCTCATCTTCAACATCACTTTATGGTGGATTGTGCAACTCATCTGAATTAGAAATCATGTTGTCAAAAATAAAAATATGTTAAAAGAATTATTCAGTTTGCTCATTGGGAATAATTGTTGTCCAATCTACACTAACCTCGAGACCTAAATCATACTCATGATTATCATCATCTTCAACTTCCTCGTAATCATGATCAGTTTTACTTTCAACATCCTCCCCCATTCGCATCAGCTTGACCAACATCCAGATTCACATCAACTTGACCATCATTCAAATTAACTTGACCATTCACACCATGATCTGAAGCATTAACCTTTTCAACTTTAACTTAATCAACCTCATCATCAGTGATATCATGTATGTCAACATTGTGTTTGACATAAACATCAATGAGATTAAATCCTTTAACTTTTCAATAAAGGTTAACACATCTTAATCATTATTCAATGGTTAAAATCCTAAAACAAAAGAAAACTTCGGGTTACAATACCATAGACATCTTATACTACCATAACCTTCATCTTTTTATCATACTTTCAATCTCCATATAGGACAATAAGTCCACGTCCCAATCCCAATCTATTTCAGACACTGCTTCACCGACATACCACTTCATAAGATGATAAATATATTGTCTCGTATGGTGTATTCTAAGTCTGAAGATTTTTTTTCCTACCGGCCTACACAAAACAGCTACTTCAAATAACCATTAGACATTATGTTGTAATAAAATTACTATTACACAAATTAGGGTCCACATGCTTGTAATAAAGTAAACAACAAGCATTTCATACATTGGAGAACACCAGAATCAAAATACCCATGAAAGAACCACAATACAGGTTTTAAACATCAAGGTCCACAATATAGACGAGCCAAAACATATGCAAAAAGATTGACTTGAATCAAAATATGCAAAAATAATGCAAGACTAGACCACTTAACATGGATACATAGGATGTGTTTGACAGTTGAGGACAAACGACTAACCCACAAATGTAGTTGAGGACGAACAAAAACACGTTTTTGCTATTCAGAAAGAAGGAAATGACAATCTTTCAGGATTTCTATATTTAGGGGAAGAAGGAAATTGTTTATGTTCAGGAGAAGAAGAAACATGTGATTTGAAGTTTCTTTGTTGATTTATTTTAAATTTTAATACAAAAATTGAAGTGTTACTAGTGTCTATGACATTGACTTGCTAGGGTGGGTGGAGAAAGAGTACATAGATGAACTTAATTAGTCACAATCAATACTTAGCTAAGTCCCAAAAGCAATGTCTTTTTAGTGCCTTACTACTTTCCTCCAAAAAATCACAAACATCTCCCTTTATGTAGAAATATGTCATTCTCATGCTTGTGTACAATCAATGTCCATTTCTTTGTGGCTCACGCTTCACCATTCAACTTTTCATTCCCCTCATAACTACCTATCATGAAATGTCTGCTAAAAAAACAAACTCAATTTTATGACATACAATGGTTTGAGACATTCCATATGCCTTGAGATGCAGTCAAGCAAGTATATGTAAAACAAAAAAGGCGATAGATAAATAGACACGCAGAGCCGAAAATGTAAAAATGATGTTCTGATATCATGGAATTGATAGAGCTGAACACTTTTACCTACACCAACAAACATGTCCTATATATCTCTCTCTACCTGTAGCAGCTAAGACTAAGCAGAGTTACCATCACTCAACACTCACGGAACTGTAAGGATGAAAAGATTTTTTTGTTCTTTCGGTTAGCACCAGTTTAGGAAAGCGCATCATGCTAATTTGAGCCAAAACTTCAAACCACAATATAATAACAATCTTTGACGTGTGTTAGAAACTCTTTATCTAAGTCAGTACTATTTCTCAATTCAACTGTCAAGAAGCTTAATCTGTACGGAGTTCGTCATACTGAGGCCGGAGACTCCCAAATATCAGATAAGGGATTACTACCATGCATGCCATGAATAGCGTAAACTGCAGACACATAAGAGCATAAGGTTAGTTATCACAGTTATAACTAACGGCATTAAATAAAACCGATACAAGTATTATAACGTGGTAAACAGAAAACCAAATTGTTGATATACCAGAAGAGGAATTGTCAAGAAACTCCATATTGGCCACAAAGCAAAGGAGAATCTGGAAATGCGAAAGATAGGAGTCAGCAAAACAGGGAAACGTTTATACGTTAAATGCAATTGAAGTAACTTATGCGACTTACAAGCAAAAGGAGATTATTCCAAATACAGTGGCGAATGGTAACACTGTGATACTTGTTATTTCCCATTTCTTTAATCCCCATTTTTCATCAAACCTCCGAACGCTCCATGCCAAGATAGTTGTATAAACGAAAATCAATACGTTCAAACCAACACCTATCATCCCAAGATATAAAGGCAGTCTGCAATAGAACTAAGGAGAAGATCATGAAAATTGTGATAATGATATAAAGTCAAGTATTAGATCTCTAAGAATCACAACAATAAATTTGAAGATGCTGTCATTATTTCAAATATCGATATTGTCAAACAGGTACGGAACCACTCATCTTACACTTCATCAAACTGGGAACATATATAATAGGAAGGATAGAAGGTACATATATAATACCGATTCACTTCAAAATATCTGTCAGATAATGTTTAGCTTAATGTGTATACAAACACGCCTGTCTCATGATCTGTCTTATGACCGGCAAATTTCACTTCCAACCAATTAGGGTATCAATCAATAAGTTGTTTAAAATCCAAATTTATAGGAACAATAACAAGGTAAACAAACAAATAAATGAATGGCTGAGACATCATATTTGAAAAGCAATAAAACATCGGGGGTTTCTCCAAGTACATGGTGGATATAAATCTCCCTCTGTTCTTCAGTAAAGGCAAACCCGATATTTTTTGTTGTGATATAATTTAAAAGCATGTCCTAATTATATATGTTTCGGTTTCCACCTCCATGAAAATTAAACATGAAAGCAAACACTGTCAACCATTATCCTTAGTACGCTATTTATGACTTGCAATGTAGCTAGATTTACAGTTCACAAGATCTTCAACTAATAAGTAATGCGAGAGCCACGGTACTATAGCCAGTTAAGCAGCTCTCTCCTTCCCCCCTCCCTCTCTCTCTCATGTATAAACCCAGTACACACCTACATATAGTCAACCCATATAATAAACATAAGCAACAAGTTCCTAAACAGCCAAACTTTCACATTACAATGTTGTTAACTAGCCACTATAGCATTAGTGTAGCAGAATTTGGACAAATCACTATTCTTACGTGACACTATTTAGCACAAAATATTGTCAAATAGTCGCAAAACCGGCTGTATAGCACAATTGAATAGCGGCATTTTAGCAATCCATGCAATTAACAACCTCGGTCTAAACTAACCATGCATGCTAACCTATCAAGGTTTGGAAACAAATTCATGCTACCCTCTTTGGTACAATAAAAAATGTCATAAATCATAATCACACCAGCATCAAGGAAATAATGAACAACAAAACAACTTGATTTATAAAAATACAACGGCGTTTACAAATATAAGTCAAACTGTTACACAATAAAGTTAACTTGGAATATTATTACCTTCTAATGCGATCATCATGGCACATGAGATATATGAAATTGGAATGCTGATCCCCGTAGTATATAATAAAAACAGCGGAAGCAAGCCAGAGAAAATTTTCTAGCATCTCGATCCATGTCCTCGGCGGAGGAGGACTTGGAGGCAGAAAAGAACGCTGCCTCGAACATGCATCATCTTCCAAGTCATCACCACTACTAGCATAACCCTGGCTATGTCTTTGTCTCATCAAACCACCTGCCCCAGTAGGTGTTCCCCCAGACATTGCAATGCAACAGATTACACAAACAACATTCACCACAAACAACCCACCAAAGTTTCAACAACTAGTAACAACAAAAATTACCAAAAACTATGAATATCCTCACCCTTCAATTCTTCTGAACTCCTTAAACTACCAAACAATTATGTAACAAAAATCTATAATTTTTCTGCAAATAACTAATAATCTCCAAAACCCAAAAACAAAATCTAATCCCTCTCCAAGAATTTCACTATGATCAAAGTAAACTTCCTAAAAATTCAGTACCACCAGCTAATCAATCTCTCATGGATAAGATTCAATTCAGGCATAGAAATAATCATCAGACAGAAAACCTCAACCTACGAATGATCCTACCCACGAAAGACAACGAAACCTCCAAAATCCTAGACAGAAACAAAAACTCTTCGAATAACAATTTCAAAAAAAACAACCCAATTGGGATTTGAATAATCTACCAATAGTGAGGAACCAATAGGAGAAATTGGAGGGAACCCAGTTGGAGAAAGAGGCGAATAACGCTGAATCTTGGAGAAAGAAACGATCTTGTTAAGAGTTTGTAGAAAGAGTGAAACTTGGATTTGAAAGTAGCAATAAGGAATGAAAGAGAAAAGGGAGAAGAGGGTTAGGCATGTGCGCATGCGTGATTTCTTCTCCAAAACAAAGAGAAGAAACTTAGTACTCTTCAAATCCAAGTTTCATCTTTAATATATAAAAATAAAATTAATATATTTCATACAATGAATGGAGATTCTTTTCCTATTTTGGTACCCTTCGAATCTTCTTCATAGTTAATTTTTTTTTTACTTGAATGGTTTATTTTCATTTTCATTTTCATTTTCTCATTACTTTTGATTTTGACAAGATTTGATTTTGTTCCTCACTCAAAAAAAAATGATTTTTTTTTTTTTCTTAAATTTGATTTTGTTTCCTAAAGAAAAATATTTTGAGTTTGCTAACAAATCAAGTTAGGAGGTAAAAAGATGAAATAATAATGATAATAAGATTTAGGTTTGAATTTTTAGCTAAATATTAGATTTTATATTATTGATATTTATGAATTGAATTAAATTATAATTTTTTTACTTTTTTATTATTAAATTATTTTGTCATGAAAGTGCAAGATTTCAAATAATTTAGTCTATCGAAGTTTTGAAATGAAGATTTGACCATATCAATTTTTAATTTTTTATTATTGTTTGTTAATTTTGTCAAAATTTTGAAACGAAGATTTGATCATTGAATATTGATTATGAATATTTTTCACTAATACTATATCTCATGGGATGTCAGTTTTGTTTAGATCTCTCTCGCAAAAATTAAAAAAATTAGATGAGGCGGGGCAAATATGATTGAAGGTGTGGGTTGTGGGTATTGTAGCTTTTGAATCTAAAAATTACAAAAAATTTACTTTGTAATTTTACATCAATGTCCGTACAAGTAAAAAAAATATGGTATGTTATAAAAATATAGACAAAACGGTCATGCTTGACGGACGGAATGATTAAGAAGCTTAATATTCTACCTTCTTAAACCCGTGTTTCTACAATAAAAGGACTCTCCATCACACCCCACAACTCAGCCACATACGTGTTGCATCGTTCTATGTTTTTTGAGAAATGAAAAATTCACTCATTCCTAATCCCTCTCAATAACCCTTCACACCCTCCTTGTACCCCTGTTTGTACCTCTCTCTGATATGCATCATCTGAGTTGACTTTAAATATAACTTACTTCAATTCGAATATGTCGTTATTCAAATAAACTAATTTAGGTATTGAGAAAATCAATTTAAAAAAAAAAAACTAAATTACTAATTAAAGTCACAAAAAGAAAAAATTAAATTAAATTTATATTAATATCTAGAATATTATATCGATAGGGAGAAAAATGACTCAACTTAAATATATTATGAATTTTTATTCAAAAAGGTTCACACTTCATAAAATATGTTGGATAAAATATGTTGGATGTGATGTCCTAACAAAAACATATGACACAATACAATAATCTACCCCAAAATCATCCCAATAAACTAATATACATATTGTTAGTCGATATGATATATCGAATTTATACATGGTTAAATAGTATGATTTAACTTAATAGAAATGTATTTAAAATATATATATATTTCTATGTTCTATATGAGATAGATATTGTTCAAACGCCAATCAAAATAAATGTAAAACACTTGTTTTGAAATAGGAAGTCAGGAGTATACATGGGTCAATTTGCGTTGGATTTATCCTAATCTACGATCAAAACCAAAATTTAAAGATCGAGTTAGGTTTATTAAGTAAACACCATATTTGAGCTTTGGTTGAAATTGAGTAAAACCATATAATTTTAAGTTAGGTTGGATACGGTTTATCTGCTTGTTAAAAAAAATATAATATAGTCAAATATTTATTGTATTTTAAAAGGGAAAAATATTTCAACCGTCAATTCTTAAATAAAAAAAACTTACATATTATCAATAAACTCTCGCAATATGCAAAGTATATTAATCTTTAAGATTTAATATACTTTTAAAATTATAAATATACATCTTCAATTTGATATCGTTAATTCAACAACAATAAAATCCAACGTCTATCAATCAAGACTAAATATTAAGGTATAAATATTGTTATCTATACCTATATATCTTATATATAAAGAGAATATATTTTTTGGTATGACCTATTTTTAAGACTAATCCACCCTTCAATTTCCTCTTTTATTTTAGAGATTTATTATAAAATAAATAAATAAAACAGTTTTCTAATTTCAATCCAATAACTACTCATTAACATTTCAATTTGCACTTGATTTTGTTTATTTAATGGAGAAAGTTTTTTTCAATTAAGATGAATTAGTCGATGCAAAAACTTCATGATTCCATAATCTCAATTGCTCTTCATCTTTCTCAATCACTCAAAATCAAAATCATTTTCAATCATTCATCACAAAATTAGATTCAATTTTTCATTATTTAGACTCCTTCTCAATTGTTTGATGGCATAAAAATCTAAAAAAAATTGTAAAAATTTAAAGTCATATAGTTTATTCTCTTCATATAAATATGAATATATTTTTTCTTTTAACCATTGATTCCACAAGATGAATTAGTCAATGCAAAAACTTCATGATTCCATAATCTCAATTGCTCTTCATCTTTCTCAATCATTCAAAATCAAAATTACTTTCAATCATTCATCACAAAATTAGATTCAATTTTTCATTATTTAGACTCCCTCTCAATTGTTTGATGACATAAAAATCTAAGAAAATTGTAATTTAAAGTCATGTAGTTTATTCTCTTCATATAAATATGAATATATTTTTCTCTTAACCATTGATTCCACATACAAAATAAGTTTAGTCACAAAATTTTTTTTCCTCTCAATTTCTTCTTTATGTGTATGGTTCCTCTCATATTTTATTTTTGATGTGCAGAAATTTATAAATTGCAAGAATATGTATAAATATGATTTGTTTATTGCTTTTTTTTATTTGAAGATTGTTAACAAATTCTGCTTTTGTTTAAAAGGAATAGTCATATATATGTTGTTGTGAAAAAGGAGTCAGAGTTCAGCTGAGGGAAAGTGAGGGAGAGAGACTGGGGAATAAAACTAGAGAGTAAGATAATGTATAGATGACAGAGGCTTCGACTTCCAAGAAAAAGGAAAAATTTTCCTTTTTGTGACAGTGAAAAAGCATGAGACAAGTGATACATGAAGAAAAGATTGATCGGTCTTCATTCTCTCAGCCAACGCATGCTCTAGAGTCACCCCGAGCTCCTGAATCTGCATATCATGAACCTTCTCTTTTGATAGTTTCCCGTGATGGGGAAGGATACCCCTGATCAGTACATGTAAGAGACATGAAACATCGTCAACGGTGATAGTAATCTCCCTGTGTGGTAGATGAAAAGAGGAGGCCTCTGGATACCACCTCTCTACAAAAGCCACGAGCATATTGGTATGTATCACGGAATACCCAATCTCAACAAGGTCCTTCAGACCAGACGCAGCGATGGCTGTCAGGAGCCACCCGTCCTCTGGTGGAGTCACTCTCTTGCGTCCATGGTTATAAAACCTCTGAGCTTGACATGCCTAAAAATTATCAAAGAAACAAATTTTAATAAAAAAATAATGGTACATATAATATTTTCCGAATGAAAAAAAAAACTGAGTAATGTTACCTCTTCACGCCAGACATGTGGAGCAACATGCTCTGTGTAACACAACAACAGAGACATATCAGATGGACCCCCTGGAAACTCTCAAAAGCAGTGGCAACACCATCCACCTATGTCTCTTCAACTCTCTCTTGGGTCTGCTCGGGATCTTCAACACCGTGTTCCGGTATTGGAATCAGACTCTTCTGGCGTCTCCTCTGAGATGGCGAAGACTGGGAAGTACCCTCAGAAGCATCCCATGGCCTTCGGGATGAAGAAGTGTCTACAACTCCAAATGTAAACGGTACGTCTGGCTGGACATGGGCATTCTCCTTCAGGACGGAGGTATGTTGGGCAACTCGACCGTGTATTCGTCTCTCTATAGGAATCTGATAGTCTGAACCCGAAAAAGACATAATGTCTGCAAACCAATAAATTAAATTAAGGAGTCTTATACTCGACCGTGTTCCACAAGTGTATTTACGGAAGCACCCAGGATATAGAAAGTCTGGGATGTTCCGCAAGTGCATATACGAAACATGTTAACGTTCAATTGTTTCGCTGATGTACTTGCGGAAGCGCTGAAACTTGAGAAAACAATGACGAACACCATTAATGTCCCACTTGAAGAAAAGTTCAAAACACAACTCCCTGATCGTCTGTTTAAACCCCAAAAAAGTATCTACATTGTCTTTAAACTATGTTTCTAAACTTATCCAGTGATTTCTACACCTAAATAGCTATTCTAAATCGATTACAGAGAATATTCAAAAATAACTCGAAAATTTGAAAACTCGAAAACTTACCGATTGAAATGAGCTTTGAATGTTTATGACGTAGTTGATTGTCGCAGATAATCCTCTATGTCGAAGTCGAGCGAAAACGGTGCGATTTGGTGGAATTTGAATTTTTAGGTTTTAGAGAGTTTGGAGAGATTGAGGTTGAGGAAGATGAAAAGTGAGAGTGAGGGAGGAGCAAGGTTCTGCGCGCGAAGTATATCAAAATATGTTCCGCAACTACATTTGAGGAAAAGTTTTGTTGATGTATCCACGGGACAAATCAAAACAATGGTGCATCCGGAGATACATCACCGAAAACAGTGAGGACCAAAATAAAAACGGTACCTGAGAGACCCATGGGATGGGATAAGAAATTCTCTAATATCAGAACACTTAAGTGATAATAATTGTATGGAGTGCATGTGATTTTGTCCACTCTAATATGGGTTCAATTCTCATATATGATAACTAACTCAACATACACTTTTGGCTTACATCAACAATAGATGTCATTGCATATGCATTCATTCACTCCGAGCATACTAGGAGAATGTGAGGTGATTAAAGCATTCCACTACCAGCGAATCATGACTATTTACAAAAAATTTACATGACCTCTCAATGATCCATCACATAAGTTCATATTTGAACATTTGTTCATGTTATGGGGCTTGGGTGAAATATTAGAACACCTTAAATTTCAAACATCAAAACAAAATACATAATCCATCAAGAACCCTTGCAAGGAGAGCCCAACCATCAAAATCATAACTCCCAAAATGGTGAATCTACATGAAAAATAATACACCATCTCATATATGTACTGATGGAGACAAAAATTCCAATTTTCAATTTTTTCTTGTCATTGAATAAAATATTGGGAAAATTTCAAGTCCCACATTAGCTAAAGATAGAACTCATAAAGAGTTTATATAGAGTGGCACCCCTCACCTTACCATCCGGTTTTGTAGGATTAAGCTAGGTCAACCTCTAATTCAATCATAGTATCTAGAGCCTATTAAGAGATAATTCTTTCTTCGTTGTGCTTTATCTGGTTAACCCATTGTCTTTCGGTAAGCTTTTTTTTTGTTTTTGCAAATTGTGTTATCATTGCAGTTTGCCTCTCACTTTTTAAAAGTCTTCGGTAACCACCCTACCACTATTATTGTCGTTACTGTTCCGACAAACTTCTGGCGATGTTCCGGAAAATTGACCCCACCAGCCGACTTGTCTCCCTGCTTTTTCCCATCATTAGAAACTCATACATGCATTGTCGTTATCCCGCCTGTGTCAACGCATCCGGCGGCCGATTCTGGTATATTTTTTGCCGGTCAAGTCGTCTTTCTCCACTCGTTCCAGATCCGACATCAGATATACTTTCCGACCGCATGATATTTTCTCTCTTCAGATACCCATGGTTACTTGATCAGTGATCTTTAGTTGTAGTTTTCAAGCCGTTTTTCATTGTCCTTTGCGTATAATTTCGTTTGTTTGAAGTATTTCGTTCATGTTTCGTCGTAGTTTTCTTAATGTAGCATGCAAGTTTAGTTTTAATCTTTTTATCTGTTTTTATCTTTGGTATGGGTTATGTGGTTGTTTTTGATGTGTTTTCAGGTCAACATCTAATCGGTTGTTCGAAGCTTTTGAAAAGACGATCCGAGCGTGAAAAAATGACAGCAAAATAGGATATCAGAAGCACAACACGGGTGCCAGTGTTGTACAACATGGCCCGTGTTGTGAAGGCCTGCTAAAGAGGGAGTTTGTGGAAGAAAAGGAGGAAACCAGGGTTGTGACACGGGTGCCCGTGTTGTACAACACGGCCCGTGTCATGGCATCTGAAGAAGAGGGTTTGTTGAGAAGACTCAGAGGCACAACACGGGTGCCCGTGTTGCACAACACGGCCCGTGTTATGGAAACCAGAAAAAAGCCTGATATTTTTTTATGTTGCTGCGAGGGCATTATGGACTTTTCGTGGTGTTTTTGGAAGACTGATTTATATTAGATGATTATGACTGTAATATACAAACTTTTGATTTGGGGATTTTGGGATTGAACGATAACGGGAGAAGAAGGATTGATCAAGAGCGGAAGCGATTGACGATCCAACCGATTCTACCTTAATTGTAATGTCTCTATATTATTGCTCTGTTTTTATTTTCGTTATGAACATGAGTGGCTAAACCCCCCAATGCCAGGGGGTGTCCCTGATTTTGCTTTATGTAATGACAATTTGAATTCTTAATTTTGAGATTATGCGTTTAAATCCATTTCTTTATTTTATGCAACGTTCTTAATATTTTGTCTTTGTTGGAAAATTGGATAATTGATCGTTGTTAGGATTTGGTCTGACCAACCATCCTAACCTTGTTGCATAATTTTTATCACGGTAAATATTACTAGGGAATTGGAATATTTTGTGAAAACCATTTTATGTCAGAATTATTGCTTGATATTCTTCCTTGCCCATTAAGGAATCAAGGTCGAGGAAGAATACCAAAGGTTTTTCTCTAAAGTAATTTTGGAAAAACATTATTGAACATAGGAAAGATACTTTTTGAAGCATGTCTCTGTAAAAAAATTGAGAAATTATTAGGTCATTGCATTGCAGATTATACACCGTCCCTGGCATTATTCTCATATAAGTAAAATCTCTGTTTTCGTTTACGTTTTAATAATTTTAATTTTATTTAATCTAAAATCAAACTTTCAACCATAACTTTTGTCCAATTGAAATCAATCCATTAGAACTTATTTCGTTACGCAGTCCTTGAGATCGATATTTGGGGTAATTCCCTTCTATTACTACATCGGTAAAAATAGTACACTTGCTATTTTCCGATCAAGTTTTTGGCGCCGTTGCCGGGGACTGCCAAAGAACTAAGTTGTATTGTATTATATCAGTTGGAATTTTGTTGCTCAGCGACTAAAATTTATTTGTTTTCTCTGTATATCATTTTAGTGTTATTGAAATTTTGTTTTCTAACTTGCGTCTAACTGTTTATGCGAGGTCAGGCCTCAGCTAAATTTTCTTTTGACACAGAACCAGAAAGAGCTTTGCACGAGAGACGCCGCAAGGCAAGAATTGATAGACTGGCTAAAAATGGTTCAAGTGTCCCGAATCAGGAAACTGAGGACTATATATCTGTGCACTCTGAGCACAGTGACTCTGACTCAGACAGAGAAACTGACCCAGGATTTGACAACATGGCAGGGAATCAACCTGTTGCAGAGAGACTTTTAGGGGATTATGGAGGGGCAAATGCTCAACCTAACAGGATGACTATTGTTAATCAACCGGTGAATGTAGCATACTTTCAGCTGCATCCATCTACCATCCGCCAGTTAGAGAGCAAGCCTTTCTCCGGAAGAATCAATGAGGATGCAAATAAGCATCTTCAGAGATTTCTTACAACCACCATTTCTTTGAAGATCGAAGGTCATTCAGAGGAGGCAAAATGACTTGTGATGTTTCCATTCACACTTATCGATGATGCAGAAGAGTGGTTTTACTCTCTTCCAGCAGCGAGTATCACAACATGGCAAGAGATGGAAACAGCGTTCCTTAATGAATACTTTCCTGCTTCAGTTTTCATCCGGAAGAGATATAACATAGTCAATTTTAAACAAAAAGAGGGTGAATCACTTGGAGATGCTTATAAAAGATTCAAAAGGTGTTTGACTGCGTGTCCTACTCATAATATGGACGCGACTGAGCAGATGCAAAACTTTGTGAATGGGTTGCGACTCAAGACAAAACAGCTTATTGATACCGCTGCAGGTGGCTCAACAAACTTCTCAACAGCCACTGGTATTAAAAGAATCATAGAAGCCATTGCTGCCAATGAACACCTTGAATTATATGATCGCACAGTGAGTCAACCAGATGGGAAAATTGATCTAAAGCTGACAGAACAGGTTGTAAAAATGGAAGATCAAATTGTTGCAGAAGTTGAAAGAAGATTAAAGAAGATGAATCTTGGAACTTAAACAGTTGCTCAGGTTGAACCTGTTCAAGATGTGATTTGCGAGATATGTTGTGGACCACACTTTGCCATGCACTGTTTGGCAACTCAAGAACAGGTTGAACATATTAATATGTTGAGGCAGAACAATCCGTATGCCAACACGTATAATCCAGGGTGGAAAAATCACCCAAATTTCTCTTGGAAAGATCAACAAGGGAACATCCAAAAATCAGTTCAAGGCCAACAACAATATCAGCCCCAACAACAACCATATCAGCCCCCAGTTCCAAGAAAAGCTGATTGGGAAATTGCCATTGAAAAGATGGCAGCTCACAATTGTCAATTTCAAGAAGAAACAAGGAGTAACTTCAAGAATACTGGAGCCTCTATCAAGAATCTTGAAGTGCAAATGAGCCAAATTGCCCAACACCTTGCCATTCCACAAACTCCAGGAACTCTTCCAAGTGCTACTGTAACAAATCCAAGAGATAATCACAAAGTCAATGCAGTCACAACACGAAGAGGTAAAGTTAGTGAGGAGGTGAAAGAAAATTCTGAAAGTGAAAATCAAATGATTGAAGTAGAGCTGGATATCAAAGAGAATGAAGTGGTTGATAAAGAAAAAGAAGTTACCTCAGCACCGGACATCAAAGAAAAAGCGGTTGAACCAAAACCGGTGATCAAACTTCCATATCCAACAAGAAACAAGAAGAAAGGGCAGCAAGAAAAGAATTTTGAGAAATTCCTTGAGTTGTTCAAGAAGCTGGAGCTGAATATTCCATTGCTTGAAGAACTTGAGCAAATGCCCCCTTATGCCAAGTTCATGAAAGATATCATTGCTAAAAAGAGGACCATGGGAGTTGAACCTATTATTCTAACCGAAACTTGTAGTGCTATTTTGCAGGGACTAAAGATTCTGGTGAAGAAAAAAGATAGAGGAGTTGTCACCATTCCATGCACCATCGGTGACCGGTCATTCAAGAGAGCTCTCATTGACTTGGGAGCGAGCATCAGTTTAATGCCTTTATCCATCTACAAAAAGTTGGGTATTGGTGCTGTTCAAGATACTCGGATGACTCTCCAATTCGCGGACCATTCTGTGAAGCGGCCATATGGAGTTGTCCATGATGTCCTGGTTAGAGTGGACAAATTTGTGTTTCTAGTTGACTTTGTGATCCTTGAAATGCCTGAAGATGAAGAAATTCCCTTGATTTTGGGAAGACCTTTCTTAGAAACCGGGAGAGTCATGATAGATATGGAAGGGGGAACACTCACGTTGAAAGTGTACGATGAAGAGTTGAAAATTGATGTTAGGAACACTTTGAAGTATAAAGATGATGTGGGCACTAGTAGTAACATACAAGTGTTAGAACAAGTGGAAGCTAGTGAGCATTTAGAAAGTGTATCCCAATTGCCTCTAGAGAGGGTGCTGAGTATGTCCATTTTTGAAGATGATAAGGAAGTTAGAGATAGTGATATGGAAGTGGTAGCTATGCTTGAAACTCAACCTATCTTGAAAAGAGTTAAAATGCACCAGTGGGAAGAGTTAAGACAACCTATAATTATTGATGAAGGCAAAGACAAGCCAAAGATATCAGAATTGAAGCAACTACCCGAGAATCTCAAATATGTCTTTCTTGACACGGAAGAAAAATGTCCCGCTATTATTAGCGCTAATTTGAAAAGTGTGCAAGAAGACAAGTTAATTGAAGTTCTTAAGAAATTCAAGGGAGCAATTGGGTGGAAGATTGAAGACCTTAAAGGTATAAGTCCTACGGTGTGCATGCATAAAATACTTATGGAAGAAGATCACAAACCGGTCGTGCAGCCCCAAAGGAGATTGAACCCGGTGATGAAGGAGGTAGTGCGAAAAGAATTTGTTAAGCTATTGGATGCAGGATTGATCTATCCTATATCCGATAGTGCTTGGGTGAGTCCGGTACATGTGGTACCCAAAAAGGGAGGAACAACTGTTATAACAAATGAAAAAAATGAGTTGATTCCTACTAGAACTGTTACTGGATGGAGAGTTTGCATCGATTATAGAAGATTGAATTTGGCTACAAGAAAAGACCATTTTCCTTTGCCATTCATTGACCAAATGTTGGAAAGACTAGCGGGACATGATTACTATTGTTTTCTAGATGGTTACTCCGGATACAATCAAATTGTTGTTGCACCGGAAGACCAAGAGAAGACGGCGTTTACATGTCCCTATGGCATTTTTGCATATAGAAGGATGCCATTTGGGCTATGTAATGCCCCCGCTACATTCCAAAGATGCATGACATCCATTTTTGCTGACATGTTAGAAAAGCACATGGAAGTGTTCATGGATGATTTCTCCGTGTTCGGATCCTCATTTGATCACTGTTTATCTAACCTTTCACTTGTTTTGCAGCGATGTCAAGAAAGTAATTTAATATTGAACTGGGAAAAATGTCATTTCATGGTGCGAGAAGGCATTGTTCTTGGTCACAAGATCTCACAAAAGGGATCGAAGTTGATCAAGCAAAAGTGGAAGTGATCTCGAAGCTGCCACCACCGATTAATGAGAAAGGTATAAGAAGCTTCTTGGGACATGCGGGTTTTTACCGCAGGTTCATAAGAGACTTCTCGAAGATAGCTAAACCTTTAACTACTCTGTTGGTTAAAGATAAGGCTTTTGTTTTCGATAAAGAGTGCACCGATGCTTTTGAAACACTTAAAAAGGAATTAGTGTCGGCACCTATTGTTATCGCTCCCGATTGGTCCCTACCCTTTGAAATTATGTGCGATGCTAGTGATATTGCGGTAGGGGCTGTTCTTGGACAGCGAAGAGGAAAATTGCTTCATGTAATTTATTATGCTAGTCACGTTTTGAACCCCGCACAGATAAATTATGCAACTACCGAGAAGGAGTTGCTAGCTATTGTGTATGCCTTCGATAAATTCAGGCAATATCTTTTGGGTTCAAAAGTGATTGTTTACACTGACCATGCTGCTTTGAAATATCTTTTTGCTAAGCAGGATTCAAAGCCCAGGCTTTTGAGGTGGATTTTACTGCTCCAGGAGTTCGATGTCGAGATCCGCGACAAGAAAGGGTGTGAAAACACTGTTGTAGATCATCTTTCTCGGATGTCACCAATTGAGGAGACTGAAGAGCAACGCCCAATAAAGGATGAGTTTGCTGACGAACACATCCTAGCTGTTATTGGGGTGCCTTGGTTTGCAGATTATGCAAACTACCTTGTTGGAGGTATTATACCCGACAATTTTGATTCTAACAAAAGGAAAAAGTTTGTTCACGACTGCAGGTTTTACTTATGGGACGATCCGTTTCTCTACAAAAGAGGGGTGGATGGCTTAGTTAGAAGATGTGTACCCGACGAAGAGCAAAAAGATGTGATGAAAGCATGTCACGACTCTGAGTATGGTGGACATTTCAGTGGTGATCGGACAGCAGCTAAAGTCCTTCAATCCGGACTATACTGGCCATCTTTATTTAAGGATGCTCAAGAATTAGTGAAAGAATGTGACAGATGTCAGAGGACTGGGAATATATCAAAAAGAAACCAGATGCCCCAGAACTCTATGCTAGAGGTTGAGTTATTCGATGTATGGGGAATAGACTTCATGGGGCCGTTTCCACCGTCATTCGGAAAAAACTATATTTTGGTTGCGGTGGATTATGTGTCCAAATGGGTAGAGGTTGTTGCATTGCCCACCAACGATGCGAAGGTTGTGGTGAGATTCCTGAAAGAGAATATTTTTGCAAGGTTTGGTGTTCCGAGAGCATTGATAAGCGACGAAGGAACACATTTCCTGAATCACCTCATGGAGAAGCTTCTGCAAAAGTACAATGTTAAACACCGGATAGCTACTCCATACCACCCCCAAACAAGCGGCCAAGTTGAGGTGTCAAATAGATAACTAAAATAAATCCTGGAAAAAACAGTGAATTCGTCTAGAAAGGATTGGTCGATTAAGTTGGATGACGCTTTGTGGGCGTATCGAACGACTTTCAAAACGCCTATCGGTATGTCACCATATCAACTGGTATACAGAAAGGCATGTCACCTACCATTGGAACTTGAACACAAGGCTTTTTGGGCGTCTAAGTATCTTAATATGGATTTGTCAAAAGCTGGAAGTTCGAGGATTCTTCAACTTCATGAGTTAGAAGAATTCAGGAATCGGGCGTATGAGAATGCTAAGGTTTACAAAGAGCAAACGAAAAAAGGGCATGACAAGAGGATTCAAAGAAAAGAGTTTTGGGAAGGACAAATGGTCCTTTTGTACAATTCGAGGTTGAAGCTATTTCCAGGAAAATTACGGTCTAAATGGTCGGGACCTTTTGTAGTTCACAAGGTATTTCCTCACGGAGCGGTCGAAATTAAAAACCAAACCAATGGAGATATTTTCAAGGTGAACGGGCAGAGATTAAAGCCCTACTTCAAAGGTCAAACTACTGGTGATGTGAATGTCACTCGTCTTACTCAGTAGGATGACGGACCGTCGAGCCATGCGACGTTAAACGCAGCGCTAAGTGGGAGGCAACCCACGATTTTATCATTCTTACTTTTGTTTGTTTCAGTTTTTGTAGGTTGTGAGTTCTTATTCATCACTGGTTCTGCTGAGGAAAGAAGGAGGTTGGATAGTCGGGCAATACAAATATAAAAAAACTAAGGAAAAGTGGAAAATCAGGGGTGCAACATGGGTGCCCGTGTTGTGCAACACGGCCCGTGTTGCAATGTCTGAGAATGATTGGTTTTGAAGTGATTTTTAAGGAATACAGGGGTGCAACACGGGTGCCCGTGTTGCAATGTCTGATCAGTCTTTGTTTTTGCAGGATTTTTTGAAGAATGCAGGGGTGCAACACGGGTGCCCGTGTTGTGCAACACGGCCCGTGTTGCAATGTCTGAGAAGGGCTTGTTTGATTCAGATTGCTTTACATTACAGGGGCCTGACACGGGTGCCCGTGTTGTGCAACACGGCCCGTGTCAGGCGTGCGGGCAGCCCTATTTTTGAATTTTTCATCTTCCAACTTTTTATTGCAATGGGGCCCACGTGTTTATTCTTTTAATTTATCATTAGTGGCTCCATTACCACTCATTTCCCCTAATCATTCATCTTCTTCAAACTTCATTCTCTAAAAACCCTAACCTCCATTTTTTTCTTCTTCACAAAAGCTTCATTTTCTCCATCACCCACTCATTAAAACACCATACCCCGTTCACAAAAAGTGTTCTCCTTGCCTCCATCGTCACTTCTACGGTGACGGATTTCACTAATCCTTCTGTCAAATTGTGTGTTTATTTTGTGCAGGTAATAACAATGCCTCCTCGCAAAGATACCGGAAAGAGTGTAGCCGAATCTTCTCGCCCCCGTAAGCGAGCACACCGAATGCCTAATGCTCACGGCATTTTGTTTGAGAATCCGGAGCACCAAGTCAAATACTCAAAGTTGGTAAGGCGTAAGTTGATACCGGCTAGGTATATGTGTAATGATACTCTTGAAAATCTAGGGCTTAAATTTGAGGTACATAGAATGTTTCACAATATTGGTATGCTCAATTTTATGCTTTATGAAGCGCCGACTTTCGAGCGCATAACATTGGAATTTTTGAGTTCTTTACAATTTCAGCCTAAGCATAGGTGAACAGGGTCAGATACAGAGTACTACGGTACTTTGAAGTTTCGCCTCTTTGACACTGATCATGTGTTGTCGGTTGCTGATTTGGGAAAGATGTTAGATCTTCCAATCTACGGGCCTGGTGCACCGCCGAGTACATTTGTTGCAGGAGAATTCTGGAGAGATATCATCGGCAGTACCGATTATGCACGTCGGCGGCAAAGGCTTCGGGGATTCATAACCCGTGCTTTAGGTATGCTCAGAAGGGGTTGGCTTATACCCTTTTCTGCCGAGGCGATAACACAGGAGTAGCTACGCAGAGAGAGTTGTACTTCTTATATGGTATGGCTAATGATGAGCTGATTAACGTTGCGGCCTTCGCAGCATACCACCTTAAGCGGGTAGCCAATGCTGCCTCTGGTGAGATCTCTGTAGGAGGGATGCTCACGCAAATTGCTGAAAAACTTGGTTATGGTGAGAGGTTGCTTGAAGTACCTGCAGTAGTAGGCAAGAACAAAATTGATCTAGACACCCTAACCAACCAAGGTATGATTAAGAGCTGTCATAATTATTACTCTGTGTTTACCCGTAACCGGCATTTGATATCTTTGCCTACTCCTAATTTGATTACCATAGACAATAGAACTAACTGGTTGTATGAGGACCCTATGCAGGGAGGCAACAATCAGTTTGATGAATATTTTTCAGGTGAGGAGGATGAGGGGAACCAAGCTGAAGAGGTCCCGGTTCAAACTGTCGGCGGCTCATCAAACCAAGAAACCGGTCAGTGGAGCGTGACCAAGGAGGAATGGGACGAAATGATAAGAGAGAAGACCCGGCAAGGGGACCTCATCGATGAGCTGCATGAGTAGATGCAGCAGATGAGGCTGCATGGATTTCCCCCAGAGCAGTGATGGTTGTGAGTTCCCTCCGACATTGGTTCTTCAACAGTGTGGATACTGTTGAGTTCAAGTGTGGGGGGATTTAGTTTTCATGTTTTCCTTTTGTTTTGTTTTTATCTGTGTTTATTTTTAGTAGTGTCGGCTTGAAAATTATAACTATGTGTTATTTGAAAAAAACACCCCTGAGTTGACCTGTTGTGTTGTTGCGAGTGAATAATGAGAAAGTATATAGGATTTGAGTGAAAAGAAACCCGATGAGCAAAAATGAAAAAAATTTGATGTTTAGGTACAACATGAACACACTGAGTCTCCTGAATTAGGAACGAGTCCGACGTGTAGATTCGTGCCATGGTACTTTGATCTGAGAAGTAAACCTGAAGTAGTTTCTACTGACATATCTGGCTTTATCTATAATAATTGTGTGTGCAGAGTTGATCCAAAAGAGAAAAAGGCTTGAAGGCACCGGAAAAAAAAATATGAATAAAAACATTAGAACGATCGATCCTTCTAAGTTGGGTAACCCTCACCCGGTTATTCAACCTAACGGCGGTTGAACATAAATGTTTCCCTTAAGGGACAAAGAAATATTGGTGCCAACAAATAAAAAGGGGGATCAATTTTGTACACACAGTGAAAATAATAAGAAGCCTTAAAAAGGATTGTCCGAATGAAAAGGGTGGAAAATCGAAATATAAGACCTAAGCCTGAAGCATAGTCGGAGAGGTTACCGAAAAAGGAGATTCAGATCCGGGGTTTTCCGCGGTGCAGTGTTTGTGTGATACCTTTACAGAGAGAGAAGTACCAAAAGAACTTATTGGGTGACTTGGAACAAAAAAAAATCCACGTATGAGTATTGTAATTCATCTCGCTAGTGTTTGAATGTGTAAATACAGGATCTTTGCTTGAGGTCAAGCAAGAGTTCAAGTTCGGGGGAGTTTGATCAGTGATCTTTAGTTGTAGTTTTCAAGCCGTTTTTCATTGTCCTTTGCGTATAATTTCATTTGTTTGAAGTATTTCGTTCATGTTTCATCGTAGTTTTCTTAATGTAGCATGCAAGTTTAGTTTTAATCTTTTTATCTGTTTTTATCTTTGGTATGGGTTATGTGGTTGTTTTTGATGTGTGTTCAGGTCAACATCTAATCGGTTGTTCGAAGCTTTCGAAAAGACGATCCGAGCGTGAAAAAATGACAGCAAAATAGGATATCAGAAGCACAACACGGGTGCCAGTGTTGTACAACACGGCCCATGTTGTGAAGGCCTGCTAAAGAGGGAGTTTGTGGAAGAAAAGGAGGAAACCAGGGTTATGACACGGGTGCCCGTGTTGTACAACACGGCCCGTGTCATGGCATCTGAAGAAGAGGGTTTGTTGAGAAGACTCAGAGGCACAACACGGGTGCCCGTGTTGTGGAAACCAGAAAAAAGCCTGATATTTTTTTATGTTGCTGCGAGGGCATTCTGGACTTTTCGCGGTGTTTTTGGAAGACTGATTTATATTAGATGATTATGACTGTAATATACGGACTTTTGATTTGGGGATTTTGGGATTGAACGATAACGGGAGAAGAAGGATTGATAAAGAGCGGAAGCGATTGACGATCCAACTGATTCTACGTTAATTGTAATGTCTCTATATTATTGCTCTGTTTTTATTTTCGTTATGAACATGAGTGGCTAAACCCCCCAATGCCAGGGGGTGTCCCTGATTTTGCTTTATGTAATGACAATTTGAATTCTTAATTTTGAGATTATGCGTTTAAATCCGTTTCTTTATTTTATGCAACGTTCTTAATGCTTTGTCTTTGTTGGAAAATTGGATAATTGATCGTTGTTAGGATTTGGTCTGACCAACCATCCTAACCTTGTTGCATAATTTTTATCACGGTAAATATTACTGAGGAATTGGAATATTTTGTGAAAACCATTTTATGTCAGAATTATTGCTTGATATTCTTCCTTGCCCATTGAGGAATCAAGGTCGAGGAAGAATACCAAAGGTTTTTCTCTAAAGGAATTTTGGAAAAACATTATTGAACATAGGAAAGATACTTTTTGAAGCATGTCTCTGTAAAAAAATTGAGAAATTATTAAGTCATTGCATTGCAGATTATACACCGTCCCTGGCATTATTCTCATATAAGTAAAATCTCTGTTTTCGTTTACGTTTTAATAATTTTAATTTTATTTAATCTAAAATCAAACTTTCAACCATAACTTTTTTCCAATTGAAATCAATCCATTAGAACTTATTTCGTTACGCAGTCCTTGAGATCGATATTTGGGGTAATTCCCTTCTATTACTACATCGGTAAAAATAGTACACTTGCTATTTTCCGATCATTACTCCTCAGAACTTTATGCCAAACTACGATGATTTCCTAAGGTGGTATCAGAATTATCAGAACTCATATTCCACTGATACGGTAGCACACACTAGTAATTCATTTGTTTTCCTCTCTCAATCAACTTCTCTTAAACCTTAGGTCCTTGATTATGGTGTGTCTGATCATGTTACCGGTGATAAAAAAAAATTCTTCCCTCTCTATCTCTGATTTCTTACCTACTATAACTTTTGCCAATGGGTCTCAAACCCAATCTGAAGGGATTGGTACTGTTTTCAAATTCTACCTTCTATCTTTGTTACTTTTGTCCTTTATGTTCTTAACTCGTTCTCTTGATTGTAGTGTCACCTTCACTAACAATAATATTATCCTGCAGGATCGGAGTTCGTGACGGACGATTGGCGTTGGATGTGAGTCTCAAGGCCTTTATTACCTCTCAGTGTCATCTCAGATATGCTCAACCAAATATTCTACATTCACTATCCATGCCCAGTTAGGTCATCCCAGTCTTTCAAAATTACATAAGTTGGTGCCAGATTTATCGAAGGAATCTAATTTACAATGTGAGTTGTGTAAGTTAGGAAAACACACTCGTAGTCAATTTCCTAGTCTAGTCAATAAACGAGCTTCGTCCCCCTTTATTTTAGTTCACACCGATGTTTGAGGTCCCTCACATATTGTCTCTACTCTCGAGTCTAGGTATCTTGTCACCTTTATTGACAATTTTTCTCGTTGCACGTGGTCATTTTTAATGAAGAATAGATTTAAATTATTTTCTATTTTTGAACAATTTTATCGAGAAATAAGAACTCAATTCGGTGTGTCTATCCGTACCTTAAGAAATGACAATGCCTGTTGAATATTTATCCCAACAATTTCAAAATTTTATGTCACACAATGGTATTCTCCTTCAAAATTTTATGTCACACAATTCCATTTGGTTTTGAGGGGATATTATGCTAACGACATGTTACCTTATAATTCGCACACCCTCATCTGTCCTGTCCTTAAAAATAAAATCCCTCATTCAATTTGTTTTCCTCAATTCCCCAATTCACCCAATTCCTCCCCAAGTCTTTGGGACCGCATGTTTTATACACAATCTCTCTCATGGTCTTGATAAACTATCAGCTCGATCATTAAAGTGTGTCTTTCTTGGTTATCATCGATCAAAAAAAGGTTATCGTTGTTATTCACACACTCTACAATGATACCTCATATCTATCGATGTTACCTTCTTCGAGTCTATTCCATATTTTGAGTCCAATCAAGCAACTTCGGAACCCCTTCAGGAAATTATTTCCACACCTCTTCCAGAAGTCCCATATTGCCATTGTCCCCGATCATTCTAGGGAATCTGGCCCACTAAATACCCTTATAGTCGACGCCTCCACTTCTTGCCCAATTCAAACATATCATCATCGTCAACCAACATCTTTAATACATGTCCCTGAGATCGTATTTGTCCCTAAGGTTATTGCAAATTATCCTCTGACGCTCTCACCATCACTGGGTCTGATCATATAACCTGAGTCTGAGTCTGATCTTCTGATTTCCCTTTGAAAAGGTATACGTCAAACACAAAATCCTTCTCCACATTATATTGATTTATGTTATCATCGTCTTTCCCCTTTGTAGTATACCTGTTTTTCTTCTTTATCTTCTGTTTCTATTCATAAAATTCCAGGTGAAGCATTATCTCACTCTGAATGGAGGCAAGCAATGATTGATAAAATATGCGCTCTTCAAAGCAGTGGTACTTGGGAGTTAGTTCCTCTACCCCTGAAAAATATTTAGTATGTTATTTTTGGCTTTATACAGTGAAGGTTGGCCTGGATGGTAAAATTGATCGATTTAAAGCTTGTTTGGTAGCCAAAGGATACACTCAGATTTTTAGGTTGGGTTATAGTGATACCTTGTCACCTGTAGCCAAGATGGCATCTGTTAGACTTCTTCTAGCCATTGCATCCATTCGACATTGGTCTCTTTATCAACTTGACATCAAAAATGTGTTTTTACATGGTAATCTTGAAAAGGAAGTATATATGGAGCAACCACCTGGGTTTGTTGCTCAGGGGGGGTCATCGAATATGGTGTGTAGGCTACACATGTCTCTTTATGGTCTTAAGTAATCTTCGAGAGTTTGGTTTGGCAGATTCAACATTGTAGTACAACAATATGGTATGGTTCGTAGTGAAGTTGATCATTCTGTTTTTGGTTAAAACAATTGCTCAAGGCAGAGTATATGGTCATGGCAATGGCAACATGTGAACTTATTTGGTTAAAACAATTGCTCAAGGAACTTCAAATTGAATAAGCAATACCAATGACACTTATTTGTGATAATCAAGTTGCATTGCACATTTCTTCAAATTTAGTCTTCCATGAGAGGACCAAACATATTGAGATAGACTGTCACTTTGTTAGAGAGAAGATCGAGTCAGGTGACATTGTCACAAGTTTTGTCAACTCTAATGACCAATTGGCAGACGTGTTTACAAAATCCTTGCAAAGCCCCCATAACTAATAATATATGTAGCAAGCTTGGTGCATTTGACTTATATGCTCAAGCTTGAGGGAGAGTGTTGATATTTGTAAATATATAGTGTTAAAAATATTTGTATAGTCTCACATCGATTATATCATGTAATTAGTTGTAATCTCTCTATATATAATAATGTCTTCGTAGTGCTTTTAAAAAATACACAGTTTAATCTAAATGTCTCTTAGTCTCGCTTATTTCAACATCATGGTATCACGATCATATCGATTCGGGCCATCCACCATTTATATATACGCACCAAGCCCAAGTTGTGTTGGGTGCAAGGGGGTGTATTGGAAAAAAACCTAAGTCTCATATATCAATAATTCGGGCCATCCACCAGTGTATTGGAAAAACCTAAGTCTCACATTGGCTAAAGATATAACTCATAAAGTGTTTATATATAGTGACACCCTCACCTTACCAACCGATTTTGTAGATTGAGTTAGGTCAAACTCTAATTCTATCAAAAAGGAATAAGGAAGAAGGGTCCAAAAAACATGACATGTTACAACCTATATAAAAATATAGATATGATGAAATCCAATATCAAACGACTCAAAAAGAAAGTGGAACTAAATGAGAATAACTAAAAACTTTAGAAGAATCATCTCTAGAGGACAATGGCTATGAGAACGTCGTCACCTTATAGTCAAGAAGCGAAGCATCCTCTCTTAGAATAAAAGAGGAAAATGAGGATGTAACTCAACGTTTTTGATAGACGGGATCAACAAAGAACTGACACCAATAATATTTTTACTTCCCTTACGATAGAAAGATAGACACGTAAGAGCACCTAACCTCCTCCAACGCCAATGAAAATTCAATGAGCATCTAACACCATGAAGAGCATTATTTTTCATGTACTCGAGGGATGTATGCAATATTATGGATCTCACACCTATCATATAATGGAAACAACCAGGTGATTGTCTGCAAGTTCACCACAAGTCGCATAAAATGAATGATCTCGACATATGCCTTGTTGGATTCAGAAAACAGCAAGAAGAATCCCTCGATTTATTTTTATACTCATCGTAATGACAAGACGTCACAAATCACAAACCTAAATCATATTGTGGCTTTACATATCATTCTTCATGTACTCTAGGGGATGGATGCACTATTATGGATCTCACATCTATTGAATAAGTCCATCAAGTCGTAGAAACAACTTGGTGATTATCTTCAAGTTCACCACAAGATGCATAAAATGAAAGATCTCAACATATACCTTATTGGATTCATAAAAAAACAAGAATACCTCAGTTTATTTTTTAATAATTGTAATGATGAGACGTCACAAAAGAACCAAAACCATATTGCTACTTTACATGCATTAGGAACAAATCTCAATCCATATATGATTTCTACCAACCAATAATTTCCCTAAATCCCCTTTTCCAAGCAACTCGAAACCCATAGAAAATATTTCAAAAAGCATAATCTAACACACAACATACCCCACCTAGGAAGCAAATATAGTGATGAACTAGTCATTATCACCCATACGAACACCCGCACAATCAACCATGAGTTTATAGGGGTTGCAAATAGATATGAACACCCGCACAATCAACCACAAGTTTATAGGGGTTGTAAATAGATATGTTTGCCCAATTTATACTCGTCCCTCAAAAAAACGGGACGAAGCAGAAATAATGGATGATGCAAACCTAAAACCTTGATCCGCCTAAAAAGATGAGTGAGTCGAACGGACCACAAACATTGCACCTTTGAAGCTTAAATTGTAAAATTTTATATTAATGTCTAACCTCAAAAAACAAAGCGGAGTAGGGCGGTCATATTAAGGGTGCAAACCTAAAAACATAGTATACCCGGGAAAAAAATGTGGGCAAAATGGATAAGCTAACCAACCCCATTTTGAAATCCGTACCATCTTGCACATGACACAAATTCATTGACATAAGAGCAACTTCACCTAATTAGGGGAATCCATTAAATGATAAAATCGTATGCCCCTCACGCTTTTGGGTTGAAGCTAATACTAATCTCAACTCAATGTCCTAAACAACCTTTAGAGTCCTCTCAACAAACTCAGTACGCAAGCAAGTTTCCGTGCAAAGTCTCCAAGGAAAGCCACCAAGTGGAGTTTTCTGACTATCCTTATCAGTTATTTCCCCAAAAGAAACTTATGTACAAGTTACCAACTTTTTCACAAATGGTTTTAAGCTATAAAGTTGTTTGCATAGTATGTGTAAGGTTTGGATGACAGACTTAGTGAGCCTTGCTCTACCTACAAAAGATAGTTATTTCCACTTATAAAATTTCCCAGACCTAATATCTCATTAATATGTTATGATAAGTAATATATTTGATGTCCATTAATAGTTGCCCAAGACATGAAGATCTTCTTCCACTTGACAATATAAGAAAAAACACGCATAAGTACTCTCTACGGTTTACAGTATATAGACAAACAAAAACGTCTGTTTGAGAGCAAAGAGAGTAAATGCAACTTCATTGGCCACCGCCGCTAACAAGGGCAATTAAATCTATCAGGGTAGCATATGACAAATCAAGAGACAAGGGACCTAAGAATTTCCTATATTCAGATGCAATTAAATCGATCATTGGCCACTGCCGCTAACAAGGGCAATTAAATCTATCAGGGTAGCATATAACAAATCAAGAGACAAGGGACCTAAGAATTTCCTATATTCAGAGGCACCATCAGTGGGGTTGGTATAAAGCTTTTGCACCTCTGCAAAACTATCATCCATGACTAACCACCAAGATATACAGCCATCATTATCTTCTGGATCCACATTTGCAACAAGGCCGAGTGTTTCGCCCTGCTCCAGTTCAAACGATAAGCATAAGAAGTCCCGATTTGCCTTTATCCCAACCATCAGAGCTTCGTAATATAGCCAATTAACAATCTGGCTAGCCACCTGTAAGATTTCAATTAAGGTAGTAAGCATGCATGAATACTTGTAAGATTTGTATGTTTATGTAAATCAGCAACATAAATACAATCTCTCTTTTGAATTACTTTTACCTGCTGCAAAATAATCACAGGAAGATCAACTAAGTTGCAATTATATTGGTTTATTGAGTGGGTATCCTCAGATTTTCCCTTGAACAGGCCCGCAACATTAGGAGAACCTTCTGCTTTAACATTGATGCAATCATCAATTACCATGACCTTGATCCAAAACTGACGCTTGATAGCATTTTTATCAAAATGATCTGATGTTTTTATTTGGCAACCGCAAAGAATAGATGAAGGAACCTCCATGAATAAGGTCCATGATGACTCCCGAGACTGCCATGTGGGATTGGAAATTAGTCGGAGATAAGGGACCTTGAAGACCTGCAGATGTCAAAAATATATATTAAACAAAATGTCCACATTCCAAGCAGCTGTAGTCTAGATCAAAAGAGCAATACCACATTTTCCAGCTCTGCAAGAATTTTACTTGAAAATATCCTATGAGACAAAGACATGAAAAAGTGACCAAGAAGAGTTGATCCATCTTTTGCCTGTGCACCAGATAAACGATTGCCAGAGGAAATTTGTTTTTCGCTGTCTTTTCCAAATATATGCTCGTGATAAATCTGTTGAATGTAAATCTCATAGCATGAAGAATTAGAATGCTGCCCATTCTTCCTAAGGGTGTTTTGTTGGGCATCATGCATCATCATCACGTCAGACGATTCCAAAGTTGAAAATGCATCATTTGCATTATTGGTAGGTTCACCTTCAACTGTATGACGATCTTGACCAGAAGACACCAGTGATAAGTACACAGAGGTTCCTTGACCTAAACTTAATTGTAAATAATTTTCCCGTATTCCAGTCAGAGTGTAACCGGTAGATGTGTTAAATGCTTCTCGATTCACCAAATCAAACACCTAGAAGAAACAAGTAAAAAGCAACATATTAAAACATAAATGCATGAAAACTGGACAAACAAGACACGGCAATCTACCTGCTCGTTGAAAATTGCTTTATGTACATCACGAAGGAGAAAATGTGTTTTCTTCACACACTTCTCATCATTTGAAGATTCTATTCCAGATTCTTCCAAGCAATCCTCACCAGGTAAGTGAAATTTGTCTTCATTGGATTTCTTCTGCATGTCATCTGGCTGTGCACCGACAAAACCAAATTGGAGAGAATGACATAACTCGGGAGACACATTTATTGCCAGCATCCCAGCTGCATCATGATTGACACGAACAGTGGACATATGAGGTGACCGAAAAATAGCTCCTTGATCATACGAGTTATCAAAGAGATCAAAAGTGAAGCCTTCATTCCCTGGAACTAAAGATGTCTGTCGTTGCCGTTTTACTTTCCAGTTTTGCTGCAACCTGTCCTTATCACAAAATGTGATAGGTAGTTATGTAAGTTAGTGAACAAGACATTCTGCAAAAGTAAGCTGATAATGGAACAAATACAAGGATTTGCAAAATTATTTCATACCCAAAGACAATGAAATGTAGTTTATGTAAGATCTAACTATGCTCTCAAATTTCTTGTCAGCATTGACCAAAATAGGTGTATTAAAATTCGAAGGTGAGAATGGAAAATCACCTGATAAGGGCACCATAAAACCTAGCTTCCCGAGCAACCTGCTGTTCAAAAGCTTTGGCAGATTGCTTGAAATATTTCCCAACTTGCTGGCACAGAGAAGAAAGTTTGTACAAAAACTTTATTGCATATTATATACTCCAGTAAAAGCTATGCAAATTTGCTTATGACTCATGGACAAGTTATAGAGACTCGAGTTGCTCCATGTTTTCAGTTGTATTTTCTTAGTTAAAGCAAATACGCTATAACTTCAGTAAAAAGAGGAATTTAATATAATAATATGAACACAAATAAACTGGAAACAAACTACAGTGAATTATTAAATTTTTTAAAATAAAAATGAAGATAGAAGCGCATTTACTCGGTAGCATTGAAGCTTGCTGGCTGCAGATACAGCAAGGTCTGACAAAGTTTCATTTGGTAATGATTTTGGCCTGTTCATGCTAGCCACAGCTACTGCATCATTTGCTTCCACCTAAGCAGAATAATTTTAACATGACATCATAAGTTTGATTGAACATTAATATAATAGTACTCTAAGTTTGATTGAACATTAATATAATAGTACTCTAAGTTTGAATTTTAAGATGTGATGTTTTGAATTTGATTAAGAATTTTTTTATTAAGCCTTGTGCTTTGATATTTGATTTTATGAATTAGTATGGGTATTGTGTTATTTGTTTAGTTTTACATTAAATATATGTTTTATAGGTATTATTCATATAATTAGTCCAAAAAATAGTGGTTATCCCGTTATCTCATTTTTGGGGTCGGGAGCTCCGCTCTCCTATCTGGAATTGATAACTCTAAAATGAAGTCATCCATTTCTTGATAAACTGGGGATTGCTACTTCCTAAAGCATTGATAGTTGATATCCATAGACATTTTCTCACAACTTAATTTCATCCTTCGATGGATGACACAAACATGATTTTTTTTACAGACCTTTTTCAGAAATCAAATAGCCTCGAGCAATTGTTGCAAACAGATATACGGAGAGAAATTCGAACTAAAGATTTCTAAATGTAGATGAAATCATGAAAAACAGTGATTTGTTGCTCTGGGAGAAACCAGCAGTACTCACAGTGTTGATGATATCTATGATGACAGAGAGCTCCTGATGAGCCAACTGCAAATTCTCCACCATACCTTGCCATTGCCATGGTGTTGAGGCCTCCTTTGAGCTCTTCTTCTGCTTCTTCTTCTCCTCGTCCTTCTCAATGGCCCAGGCAAAGTCGATTCGCCTGATCAGAGAGGTTCTCTTTTCATCGTAATCCACATCTCTGCAACAATACAGAGGGAGTTACAAAATGCAAGCGCATACAGAAATTAGAGTTCAACATTCTTACAAAAGATACCATAATTCCACGATTTTCTCTAGCACGTTGCACAGGGTCTTAATACTAGTTGAGAAACAAAAAGGAGGAGGAGAAAAGGAAGAAGCTTACAAAGGGAATCGTTCAATTCCATTTTCTTCAATGGAATCCAAACGCTTGATTGGGAGCTTGTCAAGGGAAAGTTGCAATTCCATGCCCTCCTCCATCTTCAGAAAGTCGTTTTGCCCGAACAAATCCTCAAAACCCTATCGCTGTCTGAGCCGCCAAGAAAATGCGAGCATGAGACTAGACAGTTGCTTGAAGTCTAAGCCTAGCTGCATGATAAAATAAGAGTTAATCAGTTTATAATCAAACAATAGGAAAAATAGATAATTACAGTGAATCGTATGCCAAAACAAGAATATTGTTTACTTTTTAACCTGTTTATCTAATCAATAGATAATTGTCCTTACAAGCATTTATAATTACTATTTATTTTAGGGTCACATTTACAGTAGCCATAGTTAAATAAACATATTTGATTCTGTTGAAAAACATAAAATGTAGAGATAAATCACAATAAGAGCTGCTAACCAGGGGTTTAAAAAAACGGTACGCCACGACAAAACGGTTTCGGCAGATGCCGATACCGATACCGTTATCACTGTTTTTATTAAAGAAAAAATTGTGGTTAATTCACACGCGACGACCGCAATCAATGTCACTGCACCTGTACCTACCAAAATTGTAAAAGCCTTTACGCGACCGTGACTCGGCCGTTTTTTAAAACCCTGCTGCTAACCACCAAGCAACCCCAGCAGTAGAAATAAATTACAACAATCACTGCAAAAACGCTGCTCTCCCAAAACAAAATAGTCCACGCACGAATAAGAGACCTCATTGTTTGACACATACAGAACCCAAAAACTGTTAACATAATCTAGAATTTTGCAAGCATGGACACTTACAGTAGCACACTCGCAATAGCGAAATAGTTTGTTAAAAATTTCGCTCAAATCTCTAAAGTAACAAAATTGAAAAAGGGGAAAACAAATATCACAAAACCCTAAAATGAAATTTTAAACTTTATTACCTGAATAGCTGTTTGAATGAGATGTTGAATGTTTGAGTGAGAGTAGGAAGGCGAGTGGAGTGGTGGTAGTAGTGGTGGTGACGCCACCGCCGGCGGCGAACAGAGGTGGAGAAGGAGAAGTATAGTTTCGAGGGGTTAAAAGGCAAAACCGTATATGAATTGTTTTAACTGTATTGATTTTTTTTTTAATCTAGATTTTTATGTAAAGTTATATTTGAGAATAATGTAATTCATATTTTAATTTTTGTTCTTTAAATTTTGTTCTTATTTTTTAAACTGCATGTTCTGATAAATTTACCCTACCAAATATCTAAAACTTTACACTATCATTTATGCACAAACCTCTAACTTTATGTTAAATGTCCATCTACTATTGATTCATTTATGTAATTAATAAATCACATAAATGAGTAATTAATAAATCACATAAACAATTACACTATCATTTATGCAAATTAAATTTTCTCTTTCCGTCAAAATCATTTCACATATCAAATTGACTCATTTCAAATAATACATATTCTATCATATTAAACTCTTCTTCTCTCACATTCGTTGCAAGAGGAAGGTTGGGTTTTTGTCCCCGATGTTTGTTCCACTAAAACACCTTGTCGTAGACTCCGGCACAGAAAGACATGTTTGTGCCGATGAAATCGCTTTCAAATCCTATTTTTTTTGATGTTGTTGGATTTATTTGCTTTGTTAACATAACTTTCATCTAATGATATTTTTTACATGTGTTTCAACAACTTCGTTTTTTCTTTTTTGTGATTGTTGGATTTGTCTACTTTTATATACCCTGCAAGTCTTTTTTTTTACTTGTTTTCTATCTCTTCATGCATAAACTCATGATTTGTATATTTTGTAAGTCGGTTTTTTCCCTCTGTCATAGTTCTTATATGTAAATGGTATGTTTTTGTGTTCATGTTACATCAACTCATGATTTGTAAATCATGCAAGTCTTTTTTTATTCATCTGTCATAATTTCATGTTCATGTTACTCTTTTTCATGTGTATGTTCATGTTACTCTTTTTCATGTCATGTTGATGTTACTTTTTTTCACGTTCATGTTCATATAAAATATGTATGTTTTTCATGTGCATGTTCATGTTACTTTTTTTCATGTCATGTTGATGTTACTTTTTTTCACGCTCATGTTCATATAAAATATGTATGTTTTTCATCATGTTCATGTTACTTTTTCTTTCCTACACTACAACAAAAATGACTTTTGGCAACACCATAAAACCGCAGTTTAAAATGTAATAATCGTAGTCTAAAGCTTTAGGGGACGGTTTATCAGACGTGGAATAAATGATCATTGCCTATTTCTTTATAGCGCGATTTTTTTACTTTTACTCATGGTTTCAAAACACCGTCGCCTGAAACATGAAAAGTCCACGGTTTTTGTTGTAGTTTTAAGCCGCGGTTTTCAAGTAACCACACAAAATAACCGCCCCCAAAGTTAGAATATGCAATGGTTATTAAAAGACAACAACCGTAAACCGTAGTTAATATATAGTTTCATTTAAAACAATTACATTTAACCGCGCCTAAAGGTTAGGAAAAGTCCACGGTTTTTAGTAAGCATCACGTAAAAAGCGTTGCCTATAAGTTGAAAAAATTAGTATGTTGAACTTAAAACTTAAATATATAATTATTAAAGAATTTTCCATTTATTTATATGGTGATACATTTCGACCATAAACCCTCATTTTATTTTAATATAATATAAGTCAATATTATTAATCATTTTTTAATATATTATAAGTCAATATTATTAATTAAATGAAAAGAAACACATGTATAAATTAATCAAAACATATCGATATGAAGTATTGACAAGATGGAGTATTAATAAGATGAAGTGTAATAAACACTTTGAAATGTAAACACAAATATTTTCAAAATAAATTCAAACTCTAAAATGTAACAAACTAATTAGTTAGTTTATATAACTTCATAAAACAAAAAATAATTGTCCATATTTGAATCAATGAAGGTCTTCATTATATTCATTGTATTGAGGATCATCATCTTGGAGATCGTCATCTTGATCATATTGAAGATCGTCATCTTGATCATAATGAAGATTGTCATCATCTTAGAGATCGACATTATCTTGAAGATCGTCATCTTGTTCATCTTGAGAATCATCTTCGTTTCTAACCTGTAAATATAACTTACAAAATTTATAACAGTGAACTCATTCTCATTTAAGTACAGTAAAACAAAATTTCTAACGCATTAGTATGAAACAGATTAGTGTATTAATTCATTTCTACTTGTAGAATGAAACAAATTAGTAAAATAATTTGTTTCTACTTATAATGGAATGAAATAGATTAGTAAAATAAGCATTAATTTACTAAGCCGTAATTAATGCATTAATTTGTTTCTACTTGTAGTAATAAATTAAATAGGCAGTGCAAGTATTTAATCCTCTGTTTCTACTACTGGTAATTCCATTAAGTGTATTTGATGAAAAATTAATTAAGGTTCCCAATTCACCACCTAATTCTTCAAACTACCAACTAACTAACATGATTTAAACTACAAGCAGCCTGCAACTACCATTTCCCACAATTTCTAACGGAACAAGCATATCAATGGCAGAAATATATAAGTTGCCTAAATGCAAATTCATTAAGAATGTTTACTTATAAGAAGTGTAAACAACTAGATATAAGCAACAAAAATCAGTACACTAAAGAAATAACAACTCAACACTTAATAAAAAAAATGCCGATTTTGATTAATATCAATTGTAGTAACCTTTTGATGAGCAGGAGCATAGGATGATGTCGATGAGCGCAATGTTGGAATATTATCATTTTGCAAGGCTTCTCTCATCTTATCATTTACTTCCTCTTCACTTAAATGTGGATTTTGATGCATATACATACTTTTCAAAAGTGTCTCCATTGCTCCCATCTTTTGCGTCATATTGGAAATTTTACCATCATACTGTCTTTTCATTAAAGAAATTTCTTCATTTTTTTCAACAATGATGGTGTGACAGTTCTTCCATAACATCTCACTCTATCGGGCTTTTCTTTTTCAAACAGTGATTGAAATGCTTGTGTTCTAGCTTTAGTTGAATTTTCAATAGATTCTTGAAGTTTATCCTAATATATCAAACTATCAGTTTTGAACAAAATTAAAAACTACATGTGCAATTACAATGGATATTATAATTTAACTTACAATCGCAAATTAGGTTTCCTCATCCACTTGTTTTCCCTTGCGGTTTTTTCGAGTTTCAATAAACATCTCAGCTTGAGTGACTTCTTGTCCATCCTTGTTTTCACGCTACATTATTATTCATATATTAAAAAAAACAAATATTACTTAATAAGAGATTGAAAAAACACATTATTCTATTGAGAATCACTTACAAATACCATACTATTTTTGCACGAATTCTAGCAAAATTTGTCAGTCCTACACGATGCATAAACTTTTGCGTGCTTCTATTATCTGCATTCTTTTGGCTAATATCCTAAGATACCAAAAAAATATTAAAATATAACAAAGGTTAAGTAATTTGAATACATTTTGACATGTGTATGTTTTCAACTTGGCAAAGATCTCGGTTCCTTAGTAATTGTGTGAGTTAGTAATAATAGATAATTTTATTCATAAACAATCTGACTTCCTCAAAATAATAACTAACTTTCACTTTCAAGTTATGACCTCTAATTAATTTTTAAAACATTTATAATAAATAAAACATAAAATAAAATAAAATAAAATAAACTGCACCAAATAATTTTCCTATATTGTTATAGATATTGAGCAATATATGTGTTAGATACTACTCCAACTTCCAACGTTGAAAAAGGTAAATTATCCACTGAGCATATACTCTGTTTCTTCATTTTCATTCTTGTCTAAATTAAAAAAAAAAAAAAAAAAAGCTAATTCTTAGTAGCATTATTCTTTTGTAAATTTAAAAAATGTAGTAGACACTGCAACTACTACTTCTGTTAGCATATTTTCCTTATTTTTGTCAATCTTATTATTCAACTGAATAAAGAAATGGCTAATTCTTGAACAAATTTGTGGCTAATTCATGTCATATATCCGTAGATTATTTAAAGCAGTGGCTAATTCATGTCATATCTTTTCCATATACGTACTATCCATATATTATTCAAAGAAGTAGTTAATTATTTAAAGCAATGGTTAATTATTCAACTTGGTTAATTATTCATCTGAACAAAGCAGTGACTAATTCGTGTAATATCTTTCCAATATACTATTAAGAAGTATCATAATTATTGAGCAAAATAAATAACTTACTTGAATATGATTATATTTCCAATATACTAACAATTTCTTGAAATGATCTTCAGGTACGCTCTTTGGACGATACTTTAATCTATCCTTTATATTAGAGTACTTTAGGAAATGATCTTTCTTGATAGAGTATTTGTAATGGCTGATTTTTTTTGTTCCCAAGAGCTTTAACTTCTGGTTTAGGTGCACATTCTTTCCTCCAGTTTGATGTTTAAATTCCTTGCAACTCAAAACTTGATTTGACCAATGGTTTCTCAAAACTAGAAGCACCTCTCTAACCCTTCATATTTTTCTTGTTTTCTTCCTTGTTTATTTGTTCTGTAAAATATTTAAACACCAAAAGATTTAGAGATAGAAAGAAATAAAGAAGCATGCTCATAAAACCATAAAAATTATATAGGGATGAAATGTGAAAATTAACATCAATATTTGATTTTAATATTATTACTCAGTAAAGTAATTTGAAATAACAATTGAATAATGTTATAGAAAATGTGAAAATTAACATCAATATTTGATTTTAATATTATTGAAATAATGTCTATAATCTGCTTTCTTGTTACTGAGATCAAAATATAGCATTCTCAAAGAGGACCTTAGTGTCCAATACATCTTGAATATATTAATAAACAGAATCTTTGATAAACCAAAAAATAATAATGAAGTATACTCGTAGAATCTTTGAAACTTGTTAAAAAAAAGACAATTAACACCCAGAATTTGAACTATGAATGAGTAGATATTTCACACTATCTATGAGAGTCCATATAGATATGCCATTTTGAGTTAACTCCATCCTCAAAACCTGTCTACATACAGGGAACATATAACTTTTTCATGTTTGGGCTTTTGTAGTAAAGTTTGAGTTTAGATTGGTTTCAGGAAATTACTCAAACAAAGGTGAAAAGAGTGGTGGCATCTCTAACAAGAATAATAATACTATTAGTAATAAAATTGTTTCCACCATTCATTTTTAATGTCTATAATTTGATCAAAATAATGTAAATAAAATGAATAGTTTAGACCCTATCACTCTACTAGTTCAATAAAGTATTGTCAAAATCAGAACCATCTTCGTATCTTGCTTCTTCCATAAAAGATGTAGGTTTATCAACAATTATTCAAGGTATATCTTCTCTAACCCAATTAAGTTCACCATCAAAAGGATCACTTTGATAAGATTCTTGGACCATTGAATCTGATAGGTCACCCATACTATATAAATCTCTAGGATCTGTTTTCATAACATACTGCCTACTTTCATCAAGTGGATCTTGAACATAGAAACATTGATGCACTTGAGATGATAGAACAAAAGGATCATTTTGGTAACACTTTTTGTTGAAATATACACACGTAAGTCCATATTTGTCTTCTTCTACCTCGAACCAATCACATTCAAACAACACAAAGTTGAATTGAGAGTAATAATCTAACTCAATTATATCTCTAATTTCTCCATAATAAGTTACAACTTCCAATTTAGGATTTTCATCCTTAGAGCTTGCAAAAGTTGGAGTCAATGAAACCAAAGTTACACCTGATTTTGAGTTTTGCGTCTTGCATCTCGTTTCATAGTATGAAATATATATCCATTGATGAGGTAGCCTGAAAACCTATTTGTTGTATTACACGGACCTCTAGAGAAATCTTTCAGCTAAATTGATACATCATCTTTCAAGGCTCGAATTTTAAACCATTCACTAAAATCGTGACTCTGAGTTTTGGCCTTGACCCACCTACGTCCTTTAGTTTGACTATTGACAATATCATCATACTCCCTACAAAGATAACTTATCATCTATTAGAAAATAAAACTAGTGTGTATGGTTTATAAATGAACTTAATATATTATGGTACCTAATGAATGTGTTAACTTCATCACAATTGAACAAAAGGTATCGATGGACTTGGGCTTTTGTAGTTGAATCTAGAAAAAATGGTTTAGCATTTTTCTTCCCACCTAAAGAACAACCAATACATGAAAAGTAATCACTTAAATCCACATCACACAAGTCACTATTGTCATAATTTCAATTTTTTCTATTCAACCTTGTATCTACATTGTCAAGTAAGTCATTATTTGTCTGTTGCCTAAGGTCATTTTTGTTGTAGTGAACTTAAATTCATGTCATCAGTAATTATTAACTTCTTTTTTCAATTTTACACGTCTTGAAACAATTACTACATAATATCAATACTTAATTCATACAGTACATGAAAACGTTGTTGTTCTGGACTGGGCCTGACACCAGGGGTGTCGGGCACAGGCCCAAGGCCCAACACTTGAAAGTGTGGGAGAGCGCCTCACCCACGTGATCCACTCTTACAAACCAATTGTCCCGTAATACTCTCATAGTCTTGCGGAGCAGCTGAACTAGGGGCAAGACCACATGCTAGGTCTCATTTGCTCTCACGTAAACCCTGACAATTCTTCCTTGGGCCTAGCTGATCCAGTCCATGAAAGGAACCTTGGCCCAGCGCTTGGGGCATACAATTAAAACCCTCTTTCATTAGAGAGCCATGTATTCTATTCTTTTACCTCTTTTTTGTACTTGCTCACTCCATAGCTCTCTCTCACTTTGGCATCAGAGTACCTTACAGATATCCTCCCATTTTCTCCACCGTAGAAACTGCTCACAACTTGAAGATTCTTCCTGATCAGGTCAGATCAATTGTGATCCAACTTGCATGCTTTATGTAATCCACATTGGCACTCTACCATTTTTATTAGTTTTATGTGTAATAGTTGAGTTATGAATAATAATATTAATAACCTTTATTATTTATATATTTATTGTAATTTAAAATAAAAAATAATTTTTTATGAGTTTACGTTTTATTAATTTGTTAAAAAAATTCAAACTATTATTGTAAATGATTAATAATATTTATTTAAATTAAAAAATAAATAAAAATTTGTAATTAATTTAGTTAATAATGTGTAAACAATTGAATTGAAAGTTCTATCAACACGGTTGTGTAAATTAACCGTTGTGAGATGGTGCACGCTTTTTAGAATACAATAACGGTACCAAGACTGCGATTGTAAGTACCTCATATACAATACATTATCTAACAACGCCTGCACACGCATCATTATATATCTTTTCTAATTGTTGTTAAATGTATTTTCCGTTGTAGTCTCATTTTGTTTCCTGCAGCTGATGGAGGAAAATTTTGCAAGATAATGAGGTACTCCGACTCAAGTTGGTGTAGTGATGTAGAGGATCGAAAATCCACAGCTGGATATGTGTTTATGTTAGGTGATGCACCAATGTTTGGAGTTCAAGAAAGGAGCCAGTAATGACATTGTCATTTTTGCGAAGTAGAATACATAACTGCTTCCTTTTGTGCTTGTCATGCAACATGGATGATGAATCTAATCGAAGAGATTACAACGAAAAGTTAGGTAACAATTACCATGAAGATCGACAACATATATGCTATCAATCTGACGAAGAATTCAATAGCACATGGACGAAACAGGTACATCGAAATGAGGTTCCATTATCTTCGAGAGCAGGTAGCTGACAGGAAAATGAATTTGGAACATTGCAGAACTGGGAATCAGATTGCAGATATCATGACGAAGGAAATGCAGGTCGAAGTGTTCAGAACTGAGAATCAGATTGCAGATATCGTGACGAAGGGAATGCAAGTCGAAGTGTTCTAGAAGCTAAGGTCTATGAAGAATGTAGATAACTTAGACATAATGAATCAGATGTTGTGTTTGAAAATGTAATTCCTTGTGTCGAAGCATTGTAACTCGACATAAACAAGGATGTGTCGAAATGTCTAGTGTGTTGAGTTATACTAGTTGTTGAAGTGTCGAAGTAGTTTGCTTCATACAAGATTTAAACTTAGGTATATTTTTAGTAGTGTTAACTATTTTGAATAAAGAAGTTTTTTACCGTTTGTGGGCAGAGAGAAACTCTACAAAAAAATTCACCATCTCCTCTTATCTTCTTAAACCCTAATTTTTTCTCATTTTCAATCTTCTTCCTTTTAGCGCAAAATCTTTCTTGCAATCAAGGTGTGATTGATTCACTCAAGTGAAAAGTGAAGAACAATTGAGGAATTCAATTGGTTGATTGAATCTTGTTCATCAAGAAAGTTTTGGAATTCCCGACGTTCTGGGATTAATTCCAACATTGGTCTCATGCAAAATATGTTTCCTAATGAGAATTTTTATTGTCTCCACTTGCAATCCATCCAAAAGATTTGTTTACTGAGTGCTTTTATAATAAAATATGATTACTAACCACCTCGATTTTAATATAAAAACGAGTTGCATAATTTTCTTTTAAAATACATTGTTTACACATAATATTTAAGTATATTGTTTACCACAAATCTTCAATGATATCCAAATTTTGTTGCATATTCATTAAAACTACAATTTTTATTGAAACAAAAATGATTTTTTGCACTTGCAATCTATTAACTAGATATTCTTCAAAGATTGAATTAAATATGATTGGATCCTCTTAAATATTTCAAATTTATTTTCTAATTTTCTAAATATTTTTCTTAAAGAATGATAAAGTTTTTCATCCACACTTTCGTTCTCTCCAACAACTTAGCCACGGTTTTTACAATTTAACGATTAAATTTGTAATGATTTTAACGATAGTTTATTATTTAACGACTGAATTAATGACTATTTTAATATTATAATTAAAAATATGGATAATTTTTTTTTGAAAGACTCATTTTTTAAATAAAATATTTTAAAAGATTAAAAATAAAATTAAAATATTTAAAAAAACACAAATATATAAACTCATAATTTTTTTTATAATATTAGCATTAAAGCATTAAAAGATAAACGTGTAACTCATAGAAAAGTCGCAATTGGTAGGTTTTCTCTGCAGGATTCATCCTTATCTCAAATTTTGACCCATCACCAAAGACACACATTTCCTTTTCCTCATCTTTACCAGACATGCACATACTTACGTGTCATGAAGCCAGATAAGCATTGCATGTCGCGTCCTGATTCACCAACACGACACCTACGTGTAACAAGAACCAAATCCTAAACACAAACATGAAACTTCCAAAACATGCCAAAAGAAACTTTCCCACTCTCTTACCAAACATCTCCCTATAAATAACACATTTCATTCTCAACCCAACATTATTATATCACACATAAACTCCTACAAACCATCATTTTCTTCTTCTGATTAATTTCAATTTCAATGGGAAATCCTCTACAGCTCAAATCAGTTAACCACATCTCCTTGGTGTGTAAATCACTAGAAAAATCAGTTGATTTTTACGTCAATGTTCTTGGCTTCGTTCCAATTAAGAGACCTACCTCCTTAAACTTCAATGGTGCATGGTACGTATATATCATTTTAGTAATTAATACGCATTATTCTAATCATTACTAATATCATTTTGGTTTCATTAATCAGGTTATTTAACTATGGCATTGGCATACACCTTCTCCAATCAGATAATCCAGAAAGCATGACCAAGAATCCACACATAAATCCAAAGGACAATCACATATCTTTCCAAGTATGTATCTATATACCTCTACATAATTACAAGTTTAAATATTTTACTATATTGTGTACTGATTATTATGTGAATTGTTGTTGGTAGTGTGAAAGTATGGGAGCAGTGGAGAAAAAACTGCAAGAGATGAAGATAGAGTATGTGAAGAACAGGGTCGAGGAAAATGGAATATACGTTGACCAGTTATTCTTCCATGATCCAGATGGGTCCATGATTGAAATCTGTAATTGTGATAATATTCCTGTTGTGCCTTTATCAGAGAACAAAGCGTGGTCTTGTTCGCGCTTCAACTGCAATATTCCAAATCTGCAGCATCAGCAGATTCAACAAATGATTCCAATGTAGTACTTAATGACCATGAGTGTTTTTGTATGTAATTACTATAACATAATAGCTTTGTATTGTAAGTTGATTTTTTTTCTTGATTCTGACCTTAGATTAGATGTACAGCAATGCATTTGAATTGAATGGTAATCATCCTAAGTGTTTTTTTTTTTTTCCATCTTTTATTCGATTGTCCGTTCGCTTCTAGAGTGTGGGATTTCGTTTGTCTTTGGTTGAAAATGGAATTTTTTTTTTTTTTTTTTGATTTGGTTGGTCACGTTTGATATTTGTGATCTTGAAAAAATAACGTTATCTTCTACGTTACGGGTTTCTACTCAAATCCTTAATTTAATTTTAGGAAAACGATTAATAGTAAGAAAAGGTAAAAACAAGAAATGCAAGAATAAATCTCAACCATTCATTATCACCACTACCCCATGATCCCTATTAAAAAGGAAGTTAAATTTAAAATCAATTTAAAATTAACCTCTAAAATATTGACATGTGTGCATTCTTACATTTTTTCTTCAAATTCATTCGTACTAAATAGCATTACTCTTAATTTTAAGATCTTTTTAATATCTTTTTTTAAAGTAATTTTATATCTTTATTTTTATAATAATATCTTCTTTTATATCGTTAATTTTAAGATCTTTTTAATATCTTTTCCTTTAGTAATTCTATATCTTTATCTCTTTCTAATAGTATCTTCTATATTTTCTTTTTTATCTTATCTATTATTTTTATCATAAAATTTACATAATTTTCAAATTAAGTAAGTTTATTTTTAACATCTTTATTTCTAATTTTATATTTTCTAGTCTTTTATGCAACTGTTTAAATTTATTTTATTTTCATATTGATTCTTAAAATATTCAATATTCATTTAGTACAACATTGCAACAAAAATTTCTTTTTAGATTGAATGGTTAAACATTGTGACTTTAAAAAGGAAGTTAAATTTAAAATCAATTTAAAATTAACCTCTAAAATATTGACATGTGTGCATTCTTACATTTTTTCTTCAAATTCATTCGTACTAAATAGCATTACTCTTAATTTTAAGATCTTTTTAATATCTTTTTTTAAAGTAATTTTATATCTTTATTTTTATAATAATATCTTCTTTTATATCGTTAATTTTAAGATCTTTTTAATATCTTTTCCTTTAGTAATTCTATATCTTTATCTCTTTCTAATAGTATCTTCTATATTTTCTTTTTTATCTTATCTATTATTTTTATCATAAAATTTACATAATTTTCAAACTAAGTAAGTTTATTTTTAACATCTTTATTTCTAATTTTATATTTTCTAGTCTTTTATGCAACTGTTTAAATTTATTTTATTTTCATATTGATTCTTAAAATATTCAATATTCATTTAGTACAACATTGCAACAAAAATTTCTTTTTAGATTGAATGGTTAAACATTGTGACTTGAAGGAAGACATGGTCTTCAATTTTTACATTTCATATATATTGTCTTATTTCTTTTTAAACAAAAATCATGTATTTTTAAAGTTCGTCTTCAAATCTCTAATTTCTCATTTTTCTTTTTTGACTCTTCAAGTAAGACTATATTATATGTAAAAAAGGTGTTAGTTGTTTGACGTGTTTTGCGAACATTCTAAATTTAAGTAAAAATGTAAGGACTTAGACTTTAACCTTGATGTGTTTATTGTAATGAGGAAATTGTGTGCCTTTCCATTCTGTATATGTCCGTACACTAATCGATACTCCTTCACACACACTAGGATTTTTTCACAAAATCTCTATAAACACTTTAACATACACCTCTTCAAGGTTAAAGTCTAAGCTCTTGCATTTTTACTTGAATTTAAAATGCTCGCAAAACACGTCTAGTAGCTAGCACCGAGATGCGTATTTTTTTTCATATAATATAATCTTACTTGAAGAGTAAAAAAGAAAAGGAGAAATTAAAGACTTGGAGACGAACTTTAAAAATGTATGATTTTTGTTTTTAAAGAAATAAGACAATGTATATGAAATGTATATCAACGATAAAAAAAATACGTTAATAACCGGAAGATGAAAATTGAAGACCATGTCTTCCTTCAAGTCACACTGTTTATTTATATATATATATATATATATATATATATATATATATATATATATATATATATATATATATATATATATATATATATATATATATATATATATATATATATATATATATATATAATTTTTTCACAAAATCTCTATAAGCACTTTAACATACGCCTCTTTAAGTTAATAAAAATTAATTGTAAGTCTTGTTGGTCTATCCGATACTGCTCCATCACACATCATAATAGATATATCGCTTTCATGAGGACGTAATCAGTTCGGTTTGGACCGATTTTTAGTTTAAAAATTGTTCAAACCGTGGTTCGGTGCGATTTTTAGTGTGTTTTAAAAATGGAACCAAACCAAACTAATCGGTTTGGTTCAGTTCGGTTTGGTTTGGTTGATCGGTTTACAATTTTTTTTTCTAAATATTATATTCTTTTGTGTATAATTTGCATTGTTTGATGTATTTTATGCTATTATTTTTTAAAACAATACATTTCATGTGATATATTTAATGCTCTACTAATTTCAAACAACTTTCAAGTTATTCTTAATCCATATACAAAACATTTACATAATTTTCATTGTATTATGAAATACATTCACTATCGAATACAAAATTTGACACTTGACATGAGAAAGTTGGAAAGGAATTTGAAAGCTTAACAAATAAAAATAAAAAATAAAGACAAAAGTATTCAATACACATAAATTAACATGTTTCACACCTTAAACACACATTACAACTATTTTGTAAAAAGAATAGAAGGAAATTCGTTGAAGAAGAAACATAAAAGATAAAAAAAAAAGAAAAGAAATGAAGAGAACTTGAAGATGAATAAGGAAAACATAACTTATAAGAATGATGGTGGCAAGAGAAATAATGGTGACAGATTGTCAGATCAACAGTTTAGTGAGAGCAAGTTTTTATGCCTTATGGTTTCTAATTTTTATGTTTGGAGTTTGGTTTTGGCTACATATTTGGTTTAAAGAAAGGAAGTATAAACAAAGATGGAGAAATGTTGGACCGATATAAAATTTGGGCTTATTAATTGGCTAAATAAAAGATTAAGTATATAGTTAAAGTCATTGGTTCGGTTCCTCGGTTCCTAAAAAATAAAACCGAGAACCGAACCAAACCACATCGATTTTTATTGATTTGTTTCAGTTTTTGAACTGAACAAAAAACAATCGCTTTTTTTTTCCGGATTGGTTTGGTTTGAATTATCAGTTTAATTGGTTTTTTCTGATCCACTTACACCCATACCATGACCCACATTTCAAGTATAAAAAAATTGATTTTCAGTGACTTGAGTCTCTTTTCTTAGTCTTCGTTCAATCATTCTTTCACATAATTTCATGGTATGATTCATAACTTTAATCCCTCTATAGTTTGCACAATTTTGTATATCTTCCTTTTTCTTATAGAATGGAACCAAAATGTTTCTTTTTTATCCATCCAACATTTTATTTGATCTCATAAGTTCTTTAAGGAGTTTGGTGAGCTACTTAATACCTCTCTCTCGAAGAATTTTCAATACTTAATTTACATCTTGTTTCTGATTTCGAGAATAGTTATTATAATTTTGGCCCTCTTCTATGATGTCGAGTTTGCTAGAGTCCAGTGAGATATTATATCCTTCTTTAAATAAATTTTAGAAATACATCATCCATTTATCATTGATATCTTTTTCCTGAACAAAAGTTTTTCATTCTTAATCTTTAACATATTTCACTTGATCCAAATATCATATCTTATTTTCTCTTTACTTAGCAAGCTTGTATTAAAAATGTCTTGTTCAACTACAAATTTCAAGGCTATGATTCGATCTCACTCTTTTTACATCAAAAATATCATTTTTCCATTCGTTGTCCACAATGATCCCCATTTCATTTCTTGATTTAACTTTTTCGATGTAACAAATCTTAAATCTTGAGTTGTCCAATTCTTTCACTTTTCACCTGTCCACTTAATTTCTTGTTGACACATACAATTGATCTTCCTCTTAACCATAATATCTATTATTTCCATAAATTTTTCAATAAGCATTCCAATATTCCATAATCTAAAATAAATTTTACTTTTATGAACTAACTTCTTTACCCACACTCATTCACGAAAATTTGGGAACCATTTTTTATTTATTTTTCACAACATATAGGAGGTGATGCAACATCCCTTGCTATTTTGACACTATACTCGAGCCATACAACATGTTGTTTATGAAAAAAACCTATCGTTCACATTATTTCAAAGTTGATTTATCTCATAGAGATTCGAAAAAACTTTACGTTGGTTGTCGAATGCCTAACACAACCATCTCCTTTTATCCAGGCAGCTTGACTATGTACAACAAAGCTAACATAGGCAAGATTAAATAAGAAATTAATATATAGTAGAAAACATCACTATCATCTAAACCATACGATAATCAACATTCAATGCACTATATCAATATTTTTGTCACACTATCGTGCCACATCATTTTACGTAAACAAAATTTAGTTAATCACATTATTAGTGTAGATGGAAAACTTTAAAGAGATGAATGTTTGATAAAATGTTTTGGAGAATTAAAATTTATATATGATATAGTTATAGACACCACTATTCAGAATCAAGTGTGAGAAAGAAGTCCCACATTGATTAGAAAAGGGAAGATTGAACATTATATAAGTGAGAAAACTCATACACTTATCAACTTAAGGTTTTAGGTGGATATGTGGTGTGTGTCTCACAAAGTTGTATCCCAAGTAGAAATGTTCCCTCATTGACCCCCCCAGAATCATCCCAACATTGGTATCATGAGCCTTTGGTTTCGAGTGAAGGGACCAACTTACTTGTATCGAAACACGGAAAGAGAGCTTCCACTTGAGGGGAACATTGTGTATAGACTCACACTTGAGGGGGATTGTTGAGAATCAAGTGTGTGTAAGAAGTCCCATATATATTGATTAGAAAATGGAAGAATGAACATAATATAAGTGAGAGAATCCACACACTTATCATCTTAAGATTTTATATGGATATATATGATGTGTCTCTCACAAAGGAGTGTCCCAAATAGAAATGCTCATCTGTTGCCCCCCCCCCCCTCCCGAATCGCCTCAAAAACCATTAACCTATTTAGTTTTATGTTTCATTAAGCCAACTCAGTATGTAGTTGTATAAGGACATCGTATGCATGTGTGCAGTTTTGAATCTACAATATTCTAACCCTCAATATCTCAAAACCGAGGTGCAATACACAATTTCAAGGGGTTCAAATACTAAAAAGTGTATAATAGTATAAAATTATATAACTAGGGCCGACCCAATCAATCCGAAAGTCTTATTATAATATAAAAAAATTAGATCTGAAAATATTAATTTATATCAAGTTTTTTTAAAAATCGATAAAAATACAAAGATTTTTTATAAAAAAAATGATTTTACACGTTTTTTAAAAACATATGTAAAATAAATTTTGAAAACTATAATTTTACATCAATTATTAAAAAAATAGATATAATTAAATATAGTTTTTTAGAGATTAAAAAAAAATTAGACCCTTTAAAATTTGGGATCAATACTAAAACACAAACTAAACATACACTGGACTGACCCTATATATAAAACACAAACTAAACATACACTGGACCGACCCTATATATAAAACACAAACTAAACATACACTGGACCGACCCTATATATAAGTGAGGGATTTCATACCCTAATGACAAATAGTCTGCAACAACACACACTCCATTGACACAGATACAAGATTAAACTGGGAGCCTTGAAAGCTCGCATACTCACTATAAGAATGCTTGTCCTAAGAACTACATCATTCAAGAGATTCAAGAGATTGAGAATACTTTCCTAAGAACTACATCATTCAAGAGACTTATTTCTATAGAATTTATATAAAAGTTTTAGATTTTTTTTATAATACAATAATGTAATTAACTCGAGTACTAGGTCTCAATTTAACTTGTCACCTCCAACTTGAACCTATCATTCTCCATAGTTCCATAATTCCAAAACTATATCTAAAAAAACAATTAAACAAATATTCGTACAAAATTTTTGATAAATATATTAAAATTTTCAACATATACTAAATTTTCGATAATATATTTATAATTTTTGATATATCAAAATTTCCGATGAAAACAAATAAATTAAAAAAAATTCCAGTTTTAAAAGAAAAAAAAAAGTATAAGTGAGGGGAAGATCAATATCAACTATTATCAATACTATATCACTCATATTTATTTAAAACCTTCGTATTGGGAAAGCTTTGGTGGTGTATACATAAAGTTTTGGAAGGTTGGTTGTTTCTTGCCCTAACCTTACCCTTTATCATGTACTGTTACATTCCACCTATGTTTACTATTTCAGTCCTTGAAATTTGTTTGATCAATCCAAATGACATGTTATAAAGTCTTTTTCATCCTCTGTACAATATTATTTGACAAAGAGAAATTAAGATATAGGTGTTACAACTCATCACAACTTTTGGACAAGGAGAATCATCTTATTTTTAACAATATTTTATGTTGAAAATTTTCTCTTTTGCAAAAACTTGGAAATCTGAACTCCATGATAAAATTAGTAATTTTATTTTCAAGAAATCAAATACTGAAAAACACTAATATTTAGATTATTTAACACTTTGACCAATGTCATAACATTTTCCATTGATGCATATCCAAAAGACATTTATGTAGAGTGAGAGATGGCCATGCACATGATTATCCAAATCTCTTTCTGCATGTTTCTGGGCCATAGCATTTTCACATGAAACATTGTTAGCCATAGGAAATGCTGTGGAATTATTCCTATTCCCATGTTGTATCATTGTCTACAACAAACATGTCTTCCCCACAATTGATATCACATTTAATTCTAAATTAATGCTGCAATTGTATTATTCTTATGTTTCATCTAACTGTTTCTTGCATTTTTAAAGTTATGTATTCAAAATGAGTAATATCATGTGAATAACAAAGGTCGTTGTTTTGTACATATCTCTATCATCATAACAAATGAACACATCAAACTGCTATACAACTAAAATTATAGGCTCAAAATTGCAGGAATTATTACTAAATAGTTTTTAGTAACCCTTTTTTTTTTGTGGTGTATGTTCAATGGATAATGTGAAGTGCTTCAATCCTCACATGCTAAATTTATTCTCATAGAGCATGTAGGGTTTTGCTTTGCAATGACAATTTTCACCACTGGCTCCCTCAATTTATAAAACATAAGAGGAATTATTATAGCTAATCCTTCATGGTAAAATGAACGATGCAATTATCTCTTAAAAGAATTTAACACTCTTATGTGATTGAGACTGAGTTTAAATTCAGTAAAATAATTTTATTTAAATTTACAAAATAAATAAATCTAACAAACTTTGTTTAATGGACCTCAAACTAAGTAAGAGAATTTCTTATGGCACCCAAAGTATTTCTCCTGCACTATGTAAAATTCCACAAATACCCTATATTTTCAGAGATATATCTTTGAATGCATTCAAATATAAGTAAACGTTGAAATACTCCGGAGATGCATCTCCAGAATATTTTGCAGTATAAGTCGCATCATGCTCTTCTCCTTCCTCATTTTCACAATTTTCTTCAACCTCAACTTCAAACTTTCAATACACTACACTACACCAAATCAAATTTCATTAAACAAGGCTCAAGGGAACTCAAGAAAACATCAAGCTCCATCTATAACATCATTCAACTTCATCAAAATCATCAATTTCAAATAAATTGTTCGAGTTTTCAATAAATATTTGAATTTTAGTGTAGATAAGTAGAAATCAATTATTAGGATTAGAAATATGTAGATATCACATGTAACATAGTGTATAAGTTGTTTGTTGGTTGAAAATGGTGATCAAAACATATTTTTTTTCAACTTGCATTTGATACATTCGTAATTGACGCAACTTCTGAGTTGCAGAACATTCCGAAGATGCACCTCCGGAATTGTTTAGCGTTTCATATACTACAGGAAATTCCGGAGATGCATCTCTGGAATATCTAATTGTCCTAGCTTCCTAGTGCTTCCAAAGATGCATATCCAAAATGTTTCAACGTTTTAGTTTAATGATGTTTCTGGAGATGCCTCTCTAGAATTTTCTGCATATATATATATATATATATATATATATATATATATATATATATATATATATATATATATATATATATATATATATATATATATATATATATATATATATATATATATATATATATATATATATATATTTGCTTGTGTATGTTGTTTGCATGCGCTAATGGTATGCCTTTCTTTAACTTACAAAGCATAATTGCTGACACATTTGACAGACCAAGGCATGACAGGGTTGCTCAACACGAATCTATTTGGCGGGAGTAGAACCAACAGGTTCCGGAGACTCCAAGTACCTCTAGTCAGACAAAGTTGTCTACTTCTGGGGCTCCATATACTTTAGGGGTGTCATACCCCAAATTTGTCCTACCTGCGTCATTTTATTTATGTCTAACCAATATTAAAAAAATAAAAATATGTCACTTATTTTCTTCAGAGTTTCGTGTGTGTGTGGTGTTGTCTAAAAGTCTGTGTGTTGTGTGGATGTTTTTTTGTCCGCTTATCGCTTCCTTTTTTTTCATTAACTATTTCTATCACATTTATTTTTTATCAACAAAATTCTATAAAAAAAATCAATTTCTCTTTTATTTTTTATTATTTTTTTTTATTCTTTTCTAAAATATCTATTTTATTACTTTATTTCATTTTTATCCCATTTACTATTATTTACTCAAAATTACAAAAAATAAAAATCAATTATTATTATTCTTCTTATTATCATTACTATTTTTCACTTTATTATCATTACTATTTTTCACTTTATTATCCTTATTACTATTAGTATTATTTTTATTCATCTTTTTATTTTATTTCCTACGTAATCGACCCCTGAACCTAGAATCTGGTTTCAAATACCATGTTTTATCCGTTTTTAAAAGGTTTCTCGATATTTTCCTTTTCCTTAATTGGAATAAAATAAGTTCGATGGCGACTATGTTCGAACGTTTTTCCGCGGTCTTTTATCGCGAGGTCGTATTTTTCGAGGTGCGACAAAGGGGCTCATACTTCACTCTAAGTCACTTCACCTTCTTCTTCCTGTAGGAGACAAGATTCACCATCTGACGCATCACTTCCCCCATCCTCCTGCAAACGCCAGAATTCACTAGTGCCACTTCCTACGGACGATGTCGTTGATCGTGTGCTACCTCCCACTGATGATGATGCTGATCTAGTGCCATCTCCGGAGGGTGAGATTGCTATGGATGTCGAACCAGAGGCTTTTGGAAGAGGTCCAGTTGATTTGTCCTTACTTCATCTGTATCCAACCCATACTGCAAAACATATATGGGATGGAGAAGTAGCATTAGTTGAATTCTTTATTTTTTAATGCGTTAATTTTAATTGTTGACGTTGATAATTTATGACATTGTTTATTCCTAACATTGATTATTTCTGAAAAATATCAAGAGTGTGAACCCAAAAGTTTGTTAGCCATATGAGGAAGATTGTTGCATTGCCTTAGATGAATGAGGATTGGTTTCAGACGATTATGTCCTTATATGACCTGAAGGACCTATGCATGATCGATTACACTCTAGTCAACTATTGTATGCTTAATGCATTCGTGGAGAGATGACACTATGAGACCTCATCATTTCATCCTTAGCATGGTGAGATACCTATAACAATCGACAATGTCTCGTGTTTGTTACATCTTCTGATCAGACGAAAATTCCTCGATCATGTTAGGATGACCAAAGACGAGGCAGTCGAGACGATGATACATCATCTGGGGGCTGAGCTAGAGAAGACGATGAAAGAGGTGGATATGACCAAAGGTGCTCATGCTAGATTTGAGTTCTTGAGGACACTCTATAAGGATCATATCCAGAAGGCACAACAAACTCATGATGATGATGAGTAGGTGGCGATCTACGAGACGCGTGCATTGAGAGCATACTTCCTTTTTTGGTTAGAATATCAATTTTTGTGTTTATAAGTGTCACTTATACTGACGTTGTCTACCTACGATACTTTTCAGATCTATAGTGGATCCACAAGTACAACTGGGTGTGGCTTTCCTGGTCAATTTATATTCGAAGTTGAGAGAGAGTTGTATGTTGGAGATGACACAGGTCACATGAAGCATGACACTACTGGTTATAATAATTCTTGATCCTTGAATGGTTTTTGTCATTTACATTTCATATTTGCAAAACCATTGTCGATGATTCGTGTGTTCCAAACTTTTTTATTTTAGGTTTGGAACCTCCAGCACTTCCCGCACATCTCTGGCTGGGCGAGTGTGCATGAGTATATTGAGGGTATGTCTCGTGCTATTGCTTTTATCCTGCTCATAAAGAACCAGGCGGTTGAGCTTTTCAGAGTCCATCTTAATTGTTTAGTTGTTGAGGACATGCACTTCAACAAATACGTTAATCACCGTCATATGCAACCATTTGACGAGATATTGTTATACTCTGAATGGTTGGCCTAAGGATCGCGTCTCACTACTCCTCATATGCCCGAGTGCGTCATACGACAGTTCAACTATGTTTAGACCATTCCTAAGCACCATGTTGTCTCTGTTCCTCCTACCTTTACAATTAGACAGATAGATGAGATGTTTGATTATTATGAGAGTCGTCTGGTACCGGAGGAGGCACGAGATGCCATAGTGAGAACTATTGGAGCTATGTCGAAGGGTACATCAGATGGTTCTTCAGGGTGTCACATCCGTACATGGTGCATGTTGCTCTAGGAGATCCTTCGAGACTAGTTCATCAAGAGATACTAGAGGAGGAGGAGGGTCAACTAGATCATATTGATGATGTCTTTCCTAGGTGTCTTCGCATGATGGAGATTGCGCGGGAAGGTATTGATAAAGGTATCTTCCCTAATGGTTATGGTGTCAGGCGAGTCCTATATGCCATCATGGCAGAGGTACAATGGGCATTGTTATACTAGAGACATCACTAGAGGACATGGGAGATTGATGGCCGAGGAGGTAGAGCAAGCATATGAGGTAGAGGAAAGGTTGTCAGACACATATAATAATAGTCTCTTATCATTTTGTTGTAGTATTATATTTTATACTTTATTTTGACGGTCTTACTACATTTTGGATATCGATTGTACGATATTTTCTACATATGTTGCTATTTTATTTTGACACACACACAATATTAGCCTCTTATTATTTTTTATGTCTATTTTTTTTGATCGTGCTCTATACATCATCTGAGCACAAATAAATAGCTTGTAGTATAAAATACATGTTCTGATACATTTCAGAGATGTATCTCCAGAATATTCACAAAGATGCATCTCCGGTACAATTCAAATGTAAATGGATTCTGAGTTAGTTGAATTGAATGTTTAAAATTGTTTCGGAGATGCATCTCCAGAGTATTTCAACGTTTATTCAGAAAAAGATGCATTCGGAGATGCATCTTCTAAAATTAGGGGCATTTAAATAATTTCGCGTGGTGGCTAAGAAGTATCTAGGGTGCATTAAGAAATTCTCATATGTAAACTGGTTGAATCATTTTGTTGATAAATCATTTGTTAACATGTCTTGCCGGTTAATACACACAAGGGATGCAGGTTATAGTTATATTTCAACTATCCAACTTTTCTCTGATGAAATTCCAACCTATCTCAACATGTTTTGTCGTGTTATGTTGTGCAAAATTATGTGCAATACTGATGGCAAATTTATCATCGCAAAACAATTTCATAAGACCTTCACATTCTATCATTAAATCTTTTAACAATTGTTTTATCCACAACATTTCCTAAATTCCTTGTGACATGTATCTAAATTATACTTCAATTCTTGATCAAGCAACTACACTTTGTTTCTTACTCCTTAAATCAACTAGGTTCCCACACAAGAAAATACAATAGTCTGAAGTAGATCTTATATCACTTACCAAACATGTATAATCAACATCAATATAAGCTTCTTTATTTAGACTTCTACCTCATTTAAACAATGTCTTTCTCATTGGAGTGATTTTGATATATTGTAGAGGCTTAAATAGTGTTTTAGTCCCTGTAATTTAGCAAGTTTTTGGTTTTCGTTCCTGAAAGTTTTTTTTTCCGGTTTAAGTCCCCACATTTCCAAAACGCTTTGGTTTTAGTCCCTACTGTGAGTTAGACGTTAAAAAAAAAGGGATGTGGCAGACGGTGCTTATGTGGCAGGTCGTTTGGCATTTCTCAATAATCCAAGTAGCATTCTCATTTACACATGTGGATTTGTCATTTTCCTATTTATTCTAGAGGGACCAAATCCAAAATATAGAATCACATTGTGGTCTTTCTTCTTCAAGCTTTCTTCTTTCTTCCCTATCGTCTCCAATGGCATCTTCTTCTTCTGCACAATCTCATCACGTTCAAGCACCAATTTGTGGTTGCAATAGAAGAATGAAATTGTTTATGTCAAACACTGTTGATAACCCTAATAGAAGATTTTGGAAGTGTCAAAACTCAGGGTTAATATCTGGATGCAAGTTGTTCATTTGGGATGATGAAATAGAACGAAATCCAGCCAGTGATCTTAAAATTTCAAGTGGTTGTGAGTGTTCTGAAATGTTGAAGGAGTTTGTTAAGGATATTGAGGTTAAAAATAAGGAAAAAGTGAAGATTAAGTTGGAGAAGGAAAAAAGAAAAGTGACATTGTTGAAGTTTTTGTTGTTTGGGTCATGGGGGTTCTTCCTTGCTTATCACAAATGGTGATGAATCCCATTTGTTTGTGTCTGTATTTTTGTTTTTGGTTTTTAGTCCCTGTAAAATTAATGTATTTTGACAGTATATATGTGTTTAAATGTACACCAATTGACAGTATATATGTTTTTAGAGATTTTTTAGAGTGGGTTTACAGAGTCCATCCTCTACTTGATATACTAACTAACTAATGGATCTAAGTATCTATATTTCAATAACAAATGCTAGTGATTACTTTGTTAGGAAGAGTGAGAATTTATTCGAAAAACAAAATTTCTTCATTTCAACTTAAATCATGGTTGGTCATCTCATATTGATTTAAGAAAAAAAATACTTAATTTTATGGCCAACATTTTATTAGATAATTGGATACAATTCATGCCACATTCACCATCCTGCAAGCCACAATAAAGCATATGCAATTCTAAGCTAATTTCAGAAGTACCATAAGAAGTAAGTTACCACATGATTTTTTTTTCTGAGGCACAATGCAGTCTTGCTTTAACAACTCTACTAGTAAAACAGCTCTGATTTAATAAGTTACTACCATTGTTTTGTGCCTAGTTAAGATAATTAAGTGACTTTGAATATTACAACTTTTATATTGTAGTTGGATTGGTTTATCACTTTGTTTGATTTTATTTTACTAAGACTGTTTATGTTTAATATATCCAAGTTGTTTATGTTTAATATATCCAAGCATGTTATTGTGTGCATGCTTTTATCCATTTTCTCTTTTCTCTCACAACTTGTTCCCTCGTTGAAATTGCTATACTTGGTTGTTCTTGTTGAAATTGCTATACTTGGTTGTTCTTGTGGAAATTGCTATACTTGGGTGTTCTTGTGGAAATTGCTTTACTTGGTTGTTCTTGTTGAAATTGCTTTACTTGGTTGTTCTTGTTGAAATTGCTTTACTTGGTTGCTCTTGTTGAAATTGCTTTACTTGGTTGCTCTTGTTGAAATTGCTTTACTTGGTTGTTCTTGTTGAAATTGCTTTACTTGGTTGTTCTTGTTCTGTTTCCATGCTATGTGATGGTAGTATCAGCAAAACAAATTCATTGAAGATTATCTTGTTGGTCAATGCTTAGTCTCTTGAATTTACGGCACACTTTATGTTTTATATAATCAAAGCATTATAACAAATTAGCGATGTATGCTGGATACATCATTGTTGCTGATTATGGATTAATTCATAACCTTGCAGGTATTTGAAGTATTTGACAAAGAAGTACTTGAAGAAACACAATGTAAGAGACTGGCTCAGAGTGATTTCTTCAAACAAAGATAGAAATATCTATGAGCTGAGGTACTTCAACATTGCTGAGAACGAGGGAGAGGAAGAAGATTAATTGTATGATCAACTTATTTCCTAGAGCTAGTGTTCCTTTTGGCATGTATAAGTATTGCTTGAGATATGATCCAATGTTTAGACTTCGTTGCAATTTAACAGTTTTGATTTTGTGTTGTCATTTATGAAATTCAGAATACTGTTTACATTGTTTTGTTTTATGCTTTTATACAGTTTCAGTATTTAATATTTGTCTTTCGTTTTAGATTACATACAATATCAATTATTCGAACTTTCCAATATACCAACTTGATGTAATTTTTGGGGTCATTCTAAGTGATTTTCTTGCAATTTATGCCTCCACATAACCAATAGGAAAGTATAACCCAGAATGAAATTGAATTAATATGAATATGGAGCAATTTTGATTTTCTAATGATTTGTTGAATTTGATATTTCTTAATCATCAAGAAAAAAAATTCACACTTGGTACATGAACAAATGTCAAAATACATTAATTTTACAGGGACTAAAAACCAAAAACAAAAATACAGACACAAACAAATGGGATTCATCACCATTTGTGATAAGCAAGGAAGAACCCCCATGACCCAAACAACAAAAACTTCAACAATGTCACTTTTCTTTTTTCTTCTCCAACTTAATCTTCACTTTTTCCTTTTTTTTAACCTCAATATCCTTAACAAACTCCTTCAACATTTCAGAACACTCACAACCACTTGAAATTTTAAGATCACTGGCTGGATTTCGTTCTATTTCATCATCCCAAATGAACAACTTGCATCCAGACATTAACCCTGAGTTATGACACTTCCAAAATCTTCTATTAGGGTTATCAACAGTGTTTGACATAAACAATTTCATTCTTCTATTGCAACCACAAACTGGTGCTTGAACGTGATGAGATTGTGCAGAAGAAGAAGATGCCATTGGAGATGATAGGGAAGAAAGAAGAAAGAAGAAAGCTTGAAGAAGAAAGACCACAATGTGATTCTATATTTTGTATTTGGTCCCTCTAGAATAAATAGGAAAATGACAAATCCACATGTGTAAATGAGAATGCCACTTGGATTATTGAGAAATACCAAACGACCTGCCACATAAGCACCGTCTGCCACATCCTTTTTTTTAACGTCTAACTCACAGTAGGGACTAAAACCAAAGCGTTTTGGAAATGTGGGGACTTAAACCGAAAAAAAAAACTTTCAGGGACGAAAACCAAAAACTTGCTAAATTACAGGGACTAAAACACTATTTAAGCCTATTGTAGAACAAGTTTTATACCTTGCAAGTGTCTCTCCTTTGGATCATGCATAAATAGGCTGACCATACTAACTGCATATGCCGAACCCGACCTAGTATGTGCCAAGTAAATCAGCTTTTCCACTGATATAATATATTGAACTTGTCAACTTTGAAACTTTCTCACTCAAGGTTTATCCTTTAATTTTGTTTAATATGAACGCTTGTTGTTTGAATCCAAGTTTTTTTGTTTCCTTTAAAAGATCAAGCACATATTTCATCTAAGAGATAAATATGCCTTAGGATGAGTAATTTACTTGCGAAAAGTACAACACATGATAACCCCTAGTGATAAAGGATTATTATAGGCTTTTAGGGTACGCTGTGGGGTTTAGAGCTAGCTCACACATGGAGGTGAGAAGCTTCATATATTTGGTATTGGCCTAATGAGATTGGATTATCTCTCAACCTTAGGGTTAAAGTATTTATGAAAGTCTATGGGTCTGGATCTCAGACTCTTAGTAAATAGATATCGCTCCCAGGAGCGTAGGAATGGGGGAAGTGAGTTCTTTATTATTTAGGAAACCGTGATAAAGTCCCCAATGACTCCCAGTTCACGTTGTTGTGCACTAGGACACGTCACTTCCACATTTCTCATGGAAGGCGATCGATCTAAGAAATGGGCACCCTATACAAATGATGGGAACTAAAACTAATTAACAAACAACCAGGAGGATGTTTGGGCAATACGTTATGCCTCACCCTACTCACTTCAGGCCTTATAGGCCCTCTACAAATATATCAATACACAACCTCTTAAGCATATGAGTTTGGAAAGGACGAAGGGATTTAGTCTTGATTTCTTCTCTTATAATGGATAAGTCCCTTAGGAAGGCATAAGGTAAGCCTCTCCCGTACAATGCGAGTCTTTCCAGACTCGTGTGAGTCCATCGAGCCTAATAAGATCCCCGTGAATATAATTTGGGGTATAAACCTAGGTGTCAATGAGGTGAATCATCATACTTCAATCAACTTAGGGAAATCCCCCAAACATCAGTTGAGGGAAATCAAACGTTAGTTGAGGGAAAATGTGCGTTGCATTGAATATGATCAATCATGATTTTCATTGAAAGACAATTTTAGCCTTACTTCTTACGTGTGTCTCGAATAAAACCAATCCTAAACTTACAACCTATAAGTTATACAATGGAAGGAAGTCTAATATTTCTCACCTTTATGTACTCGAATGCAAATGCTTTTTTCTTAATAATGGGAAGGATAATCTTAAAAAATTATATGCTAAAGTTGATGAAGGTACATTCTCAGGATATTCCACTTTCAGTAAATATTTTGAAATATTTAATATAAGAACCTCGTTTATAGAAGAATCTATACATGTTGAAATTGCAGTTTATATCATCTTTTATTTTGATGTTTTATTTAAATTTTATATGTGTGTAATTTGATTTCTCCCTATTTGTAATTTGTGTATAATTATGTTATTTTGATTACTTGATTAGACTTGTATCTTAGAGCTACCCTTACATTCAATAAATTAGTTTTGGACCCATGACAATATATTCTTAGTTTAAAAAATTTGGTAAAAGTTAAAGTGTTGAGTGTAACTTGAATCAGAAGTTAGAAAATTTAAATCAAGGGTTTTGTAAAACTTGATTCAAATCAGACCTTCTGGTGATTCAAATTAACTATCTAACTAAATTTTGGAATTTGAATATGTCAATCTGGTTCAAATCAGGGATGTGTGTGATTCGAATCACAACACTCCTTTACTTGAATAAAAAAAGCTTTGATTCGATCCATAACAGCGAATAATATTTTAAAATACAATAATGATTTAAATCATGTCGTAGCTTGTCTCATAAACATACATTTTTATTCAAATCGAAGTGTGGAATTTCTTATTTTATTAACTTGACTTAAATCATTTCTTTCTTTGATCCAAATCATAACCTCATGATTTCAATTGAATTATTTTACCTTTTTTACACCTTTTTGTGCCTAACCTTTAAACCTATTTAAATACATTTTAGCGTCTCTTTCCATGCTAGACAATTGACCATTATTCATTAGCTAGTGAGATATTAAATTAATCTTGTTAATTGACCCAAATATGTTTATTAAGAAAGATAACCATCACAATGAGATTCTTCCAGAGCAAGATCTATTGAGATCCATACCCATACTTTCAAAAAGCTTTAGAAAATCTATGAGAGTTATTCAATTCACCAACACACTTATGTTGGACATATAACTCCACACATAAGAGAGGGAAGGGTGAATTGTGGATTTTAGAAAAAAACTTGGGTTTGAAAAGTTTTAAGGATTATTTTTCAGGGTTTAAATTCATTTACATTTTTTTTTCCAGAAATGAGCAACGAAAATAACATACGAAAATTAAAGAGTTAAGGGATAGAGAGAAGACACCAATAATTATATAGGTTCAGTCCAAAGACTTAGTCTTGTCCATAAGATTTGATCTTCAGAGTATCCAGTAAAATTAAGAGATTTTAGTAGGTTGAACTCTTAAACCCCCTTATACAAGGAAAATGATTTTTTTTGGCTAACTTCCAACCAAACAACGAACAAGGAGAGAAGCGGTAAATCTTCCTTCCAAACGACAATTTGATGCGGTGAACCTTCTTTCTAAACAACAACTTGAAGTGGTTAGTATTCAAGCATTAAACCAAGATTTTACATTGGCTGATCTCAAACCTGGGTGAGCTTTTAACACATGCTAAACTCGCGAACCAAACATGGGTTTTGAAGGGAACTCCACAAACCTAGAAGATTTTATATCGAGCTTATCTTCAACCTTAACAAGATTTTAAATGGGCCAAGCTTAATAACAGAACCATAATTTTTACCAGCATAACCAAGAACCAATGTGAGATTTTATACTTCGGTGATCTCAAACCTATGAAAGCTTTTAAACTGAGTCGAGCATGTGTAAAAGGTCTTGTTCTTTGTAGAATATTTGTGGACTGATCTTCTGCAAAAGCTCAAGTTGTTTGTAAGATTGTTTGTGTTGATTCTATATAAAAGCTCAACAAAATTTTAGTGGATCTTTATATTTGTGGTGTGATGTTTATATCCCTTACCAGATTTATTTCTGTTATTTATCTTTTCTAATGCTTATTACTCTACATTATCTCTTTTATTTTATTTCTCCTCTTTATCTTTGTCTATTTATCTCTTCTAACATAAATTATTTTAAATCAAAGTGTTTTTATAAACCGATTCTCTTAGAAATACACTCATTCTTTTAGTGAGCACTATCACCATAAATAAATAAATAAAATATTTCAAGTCCTATTCTTACTCGTTCAAACTAATTTTTTAATTAATTATAAATATTCCTTGAATCATGTTGCGGCATTTGACGGATATTCAATGGATTTAATCTCTCTGCATCTTTACATTACTTTTGTTTAGTATAATACAATCATTTTCTTGTTAGTTTTGATTTAATGTACATTATTTTCATTGCATTGTTCTTTCTAGTTCTGGTTTTTTATTTTATTTTATGATTTAGTTAGATTTGAGAGTTAGGTTTGTGTGTATCGGTGATCTCTGGTTCTCAAGCGTTCAAAAAGAATTATCCGGAGATCCAATCCTGATGTTAATTTCACAACATTACATATCTTCATTATACATTTGTTGAGATTAAGTAGTGTATTTGCGTTGGGTTTGATGGGTGTACTTATATGTTGGAACAATGCCAATACAATATGATGATTGACTAACATGAGATTCAATCCATGGTTATGTATATTTTGAACAATATATTAAATGTCCAAACATTTTTCACCTTGTGGTACCTACATAACTTATAAGGACATCCACATTCTAGTGTTGGTTGTTTGTTTTATGATTTTGTTAGAATTGGGGGTTATGTTTGTGTGTATCAATCAATGATCTATGACTCTCAAGCATTTAGAAAGAACTATCTAAAGACCCCATCCTGATGTTAATTTATGGACATGACACATCTTCATTATACATTTGTTGAGATTAAATAATATCTTCGTTTTAGGTTTAATAAACATACTTATGTGTAGGATCAATGGTAGTACAATATGATCATCGACTAACTTGTGATCCAAATCTATGATTATGTATGTTGCACACCATATTAAATGTCCAAACATTTTCACCTAGTGGCACCTGCACAACTTAAAAGAATATCTATATTTTCTTGTTCTGATGTCATTAAATTTATACTAACCACTTCTTTCGCATATTATCATAGTAAATGGTGGTATTCTACCCGAACTAAAATCAAACATCTCAATTATTACCACAAAATCTAATTTAGCAGTTTTCACATAAGTCCATTTAAGTATATGTTCATGTAACATAAACTCATGTTTGGTGTCAGATTCTTTTCCAACATCAACATATACAACATTGGGTTGAAAAACTTCTAACACGCCATCCTCTAATATATTAGCTAGATTATTAGTATTATGGTACATTATATCTACAACTATTAGAAAAAAAATTCAAACAATCATTCCAAAATGTATGTAAGTTATCATTTGGATGAAATTAAAAAGATTTCATATGATATCCTCTGGACAACTTCTTCAATGCATTAAGAAAATGGTTAATATCTATTTTCCCATGTCATATAGGCGTTTTTTGAAATAACCTATTGCTTGCAAGGGGCGTCCCATCCATTACACCATTTTATTTTCTTGTCAACTTGTTTGCATCAATTAATACAAATGTTAGTTTCAGTTTATTTATATATTCTGTTTACTTTCAATTCAATATAGTATATAGTATAACGTTTAATTTTAATTTATTTATATACTGTTTACTTTCATTTTATTTTAGTTTAGTTAATATTCATTATAGTATAACGTTTATTTTAGTTATATATATATATATATATATATATATATATATATATATATATATATATATATATATATATATATATATATATATATATATATATATATATATATATAATTTATTTTTAATTCCAGTTTATTTATTATTATTATTATTTATTTTTAATTTAATTTCAGTTTATTTACATATACTGCTTAGTTAATATATACTAGGGTTATCATGTGTTGTACTTTTCGCAATATTTTATTATAGTTAATATTTTATTAGTTTATTTTAGTTTATTTATATAGTTTATTTTAGTTTATACTGCAATAGTTTATTTTAGTTAATATTTTATTAACGTTTTATTAATATATACTATTTATATAGTTTATTTTAGTTAATGTTTTATTAATATGTACTATTAAGTAGTTTATCTTAATTAATATTTTATTAATGTTTAACTAAAATATTAAAATAACTTAGTTGATTAATTATATACTATATATATATATATTTATAAATTGTATATATTTTAAAAATAAGTTAATGAATATATATTTAAGATAATAATAATATTTTAAACTGAAAGTAAATAAAATAAATAAATAAAATAATCAATTGAAAGTAAATAATAATAATAATAATAATAATAATAATAATAATAATAATAATAATAATAATAATAATAATAATAATAATAATAAATAAACTGAAATTAAATTGAACAAATAAAATTAATTTCAGTTTTATTAAGAATATTGTAACAAATTTTACAATATTTTCTAATTGGTGGCGGATGTGCAGTTACATATATTATAATTCTAGAATAAAAACTAAGCAGTTTAGTGGTAAGGCATGTCTCATGCAATGCAAGCTTATTGTCTTGGTTTCAATACTTGTGTGTAATAATATTTTTACAAATTTTTTTCGCAAAGAGATTTTTCAAAAGAACACATATATAATAGGGGAATATAAATATTAACCCTTAAGAAAATATTAGATTGTGATTTAATAAAAAGAGATATACAATTATGCATTATCTATTTTGAACGAGTATGATATTTATGATATCAAAATGCAAGCTACTAAACACAATAATTGAATAAAAATATATATTTTTAGATTGTTTAAGGAAATATAATATATGGTCTTTGTAAAAGAACTTAAAAAAGCTAATCTTGTAAAAAAATATTATAATTAATATCAAGACTAAGTATATTGTCGATAGGAAGATTCATCCATCCACATAATTTTCTTTCACTCTTTGTCACTCCAAATAAAAAATCAGTTTTCACACTACCAATATACGCTCTATTGAATCGATTAATTTAATTCAGAAATTAATTCTAACGTGATTTCAATATTTTTCTATTATAGTTGTAGGAGATCTGTGGTCCTATCTATTAAATTCAACGACAATCATCACTTATTGATTATAAAATAACATTTTCAAATATTTATAAAATTTAATAAAAAACATATATCCAATATAAGGAGCATCCTCCTAAAATTTGATTGAATCACATAATAGAAAATTAAAATCTCATATAGTGAAAACCAAAACAGTTCAGCTTCAGTTGAAACGTTACAAATATCATGCTTTACCTTTGATGAGCAGCTCAAAATGTCATTTGTGGGGTAAAGTAACCAAACATATTCTCAACACATAGCAAACTCATAACTTATATATTAATTGCACTGTTGTCTTCTCAATATACTCATATCTCTATGTCATCAATAACCTATATACAATAATATAACTACTCTACTCTAGTGCTATACCACCACTCACATTTTAACCATAATTTATTTATTTATTTTTTCGAAGTAAACACCCATCAAGTCAGTGTTTATTGACGTTGTATTTGATAGAAAAGACTACGGTTCAATCTTCTGCAATTACAATCGAAAAGAACTAAAATCACTTATATCATAACATTGACTCTCGAATCAAATTAAACGATCTAATAGACCGGATACTGATAAAAAAAAGTCGATTTATATCTTTTTGAATCTTCGTATTTATAGCACACCATTTAAAGATATTTGATTAACACTAATCTTTTGAAGATATTGTAATTGATGTATTAACCATGTTTTTGTAATAATAACAAAGACAAAAAAATACAGATGAAAATGAAAATGATGTGTTGTAATGATAATCCTATTTTAAACAGTAGTACTAGTAGCATACTCTACTACACCTACAATTTTGTGGTCCACACATAATTTGCAACTTTTTTCATTGTTTTTGTTTTTGTTTTTTGACCTATATATATAGCTTGTTGCATATATACAAATTTAAAACTACCTGTAAAATGTAAATCATGTCTCATGCAAATTTACAATTGTTTTTCTTTTTTTAGCCATCTTTGATCAGAGTTATCATAGATATGAGTATTGTAGAAAATTTGTTTTAAAAAAATTAACCCATACAACTTCATGCATAAAAAGAATTAAAAATTGTAGTAATAGTTTAATTGATAGGAGTGGGCGAATCTACCTCAACCACAACATGTGCATATGGTATGCTAGCATACAAAGAGTAATAATCACCAATCAAGTTGTTGCTCATAAATGTTTAGTTAATTACTCAAATGGTTTCCTCATACTAAATTACAAATTCTAATTCATACTTGGTTGCAAAAGAAGGATGAAAAAGTTATAGCTACAAAATAGTAGATAGTAGATAGTGACCAGTTTAGAGGGGCACCCCAACATTATAAGGTGGCAATGGCAGGGGTCCTTACATGTTGGCTGTCTAGAAGCAAACCATTGGAGACAATAGATTAATCATTAGTCCCACATCACAATCATCATTATTCACTAAATCAATATTAACATTGTCATGTGCAACTGCAACTACGACTGCAATATTGCTGATGCGGTATATTTTACAATATTGTGACCGAAATTGCAATTTAAGACAATGATTCTAATAATTATTTTTATTCTAGTAGAACTATATAGTATTAAAAGAAACCATCGTAGTCTTCCCATAATTCTAGTGATTCCAAACACACACTACCAAAACATTTTAATATATATTGATTATACACTTCTCAAAGTACTTATTAGTCCAGAGTGGATCTACTACTAACCATTGAACAAACACCTTTATAGAATCATTCCCTCTAAAATGGCTAACCAAGAGAAGCAACACAAGAGAGGGTTCATGTATATATACAAAATTGGCACAAGAAACCAAAGAAACAAAGATTTAGAACATGGCATGGAGAAAGAAAAGAAACCAAGTTCAAGAAGTTGGTTACAATGGATAAGATCATATCCAACAAGAAACTACAAAGTTGAAAATGAAGGATTTGTTGAGGCAAGGAATTCAACATCATCATCATCATGTTTAGAGTCAAATTCAAGAGTAGGGTATGTGGAAGGAAGAAACTCAGTGTCTTGCATAGAAGCATCATCATCACCAGCAATAACTACAACAATAAGAAGAGGAAACATAATTGAGGAAGGAAGAAAATCAGTGTCTTATGTTGAAACAAAGTTAGTAGAATCAGAAAAGGTTGTTGGTAAATTTGTTGAGGCAAGAAAATCAGTGTCTCAGATTGAAACATTGTCATCTGTAATTGAATGTCTTGAAGTTAAGGTTTTGGTGTCAGATATGCCAAGTTTCATGCAAGTGCATGCTTTTCGTTGTGCAAGAAGGACTTATGATAATCTTCAAGAGTTAAGCTCCAAACATATAGCTCATAACATAAAGAAGGTATGCTTATTTTACTTTGATTTTTCATCTCTACATTTCATCACCATTGATTTAATTCATTTTGTCTCATATATTTGAGTTCTATGTAATTTTAATGCTAATATAATAATATGTGTTATGAAATGTGTTTTTATTATATTGTTCGGATTCGGACTAGAACTAAGACTATTAGAATTATAACAAAATCAGAGACCATTAAAAACTACGATCACTGTCAACCCCTAAATCAAGAAAATACGTGTTCGTTTCGTTATAAACCATTTTGTTATGAAATGTGTTTTCATTATATGATTTGGATTCGGATTAGAACTAGGACTATTAGAATTACAACAAAATCATAAACCATAAAGAAAGAATTAAAAACTACGATAACTGTCAATCTCTGAATCAAGAAAACACTTTCGTTCCGTTATAAGATGTTATATTTTTTTTAAGAGATTGTTTATAGTCTTTGTATGAGAATAAAGAAAGCAATAAAAAGGATTGAAATATTCTTCTTATCTTGGTGTTTTATTTTGGAGTTTTGCTTGTTGGATGATTGTGATTTATTCAATGAACCCCACCAAAGATTTAATGGTGAAAGTCGACTGAACGAAACCATGTGTTGACATTATGTGTCTCTATTCTCTTCTTGTTTCATTGGATAAAATAGTTGAACAATTCAATGCATCATAAATCAATGATCTACAAAATTAAAAAAAATACCCCTATGATAAGATCCTTAGATCTTGACCATTCATAAGGTAACCTCATCAAATCTAAATCACCAAATTCTCCAACAACCCATGTGTTAATCTTCCATGCCTCTAATAATACAACTTAATCATTCACTAATTGTCTCAGAAAAAGGTCTAATCAATTTATAATCTTCTTATTACTCTTACACAAGAGTCTCAACCCATGTGCCAAACATCAGAAAATTTATTAATCTAAAAAAAAAGTTTTATTTTATTAAATTAATTAATTTACAATATAGTTATGGTGTATTCATGTGCAGGAATTTGACAAAACCTATGGTCCAGTATGGCATTGTATTGTAGGCCCAAGTTTTGGTTCTTTTGTGACACATTCAACTGGTGGTTTTCTTTATTTTTCAATGGAAAATTTATATATTCTACTCTTCAAGACCAAAGTTAAGAAGACATTGAATTAAGGTACAATTTTTTTATATTATCTTTAGGAAATTTATACTTAGAAGATTTAGCACCCACTTTATATGAAACTTGTCAATTCAGGAGCTTGAGAAGATAGACAACTTGTTGAAGAAGAGGTTGAATGAAACTATCAAAAAGTGTGGAAGGAAAATTCTCTTCTAACCAATCCACATTATAACTTCAAACACCAAAGAAAAATATTCAAGGGCTAATTTAATGCCCATATGAAGAGGCTAAAGCTATGTTCAAAGTGTATTACAAAAGCTCATGCTATTATAGAAAGGCTTGAAGCCACATTTATGCTCTAATCAATATCCCTTGTATAAAGCATATATATGTAAAATAAATATTCTTTTTTCTACATTCATTTTTTTTCCCTTTATCAGATATATTATTAAAAATAAAACAAGAATTGACTTGTTCATGCTCACATATCATATTGGAAAATTCGTGTTACAAATTAAAGTCGTAAGAAATGATGGTATATTTCATTCATATCTCAAATTAAAATTTGTTAGAACATACACAAAAATAACGATGGTATATTTCATTCATATCTCAAATCAAAATTTGTTAGAACATACACAAAAATAACTTGGTGAATTAATGGAGAAATGTGAATTGGAGAAGATAAATATGAGAATTGAGAGAGATTAGAGAGAGAATTCAAGGGTTAATGAGAATTAGCATTAACCATAACTGAGAGCATTACAAGGCCTTATATACATGACAAGTCCAACTAATGTGGGATATTACAAAACAACTTATTTCAATAAGTTGAAACTGAAGCACTACTAAAAACAGAAAAAACTGATATGATGTACTAGACCAAGATGTCAAGACATCTCTTTCGACATCTTGTATGACAACAAAAGCAACAACACAACTGAATTGTCAAAAGTCGAAATTTCAACACACCACCTCATTTCAGTTGCTTCAAGTCCAACATGCTCAAGATTTTCCTTAATCTCTTGAACACCTCATTTGTCACCCCTTAGTCAACAAATCCGCTAATTGGTCTTCGCTCCGACAATATCCCAATCGCAACTTGCCTTCACTCACTAGCTCCTTCAAATAATGAAACTCCATCTCTATATGCTTGCTCATTCCGTGTGCAATCGGATTCTTCGCAAGATTAATAGCAGAAACATTATACATCAAAATTGTAGTAGCCTCGCCCTCATTTCTACCTAACTCCTTCAATAGATTCATAAGCCACATCGCTTGACACACACACACACACACACAACAAAGCCACAATGTACTCGGCCTCACAAGATGAGAGTGCTACCACTGGTTCCTTCTTCGAACACTAAGATATTGGTGTCCTACCAAACATAAAGATGTATTCAGCCGTTGAATTTCTATCATCCTTATCACCACACCAATTGGAATCACTGAAACCAAGTAAATTGCATTTTTGCCCCGTATCCGATGCGGGAAAGAGAATTTTGCAGCCAAAAGTCCATTTAACATAACGAAGGATTCTCTTAATTGCTTCCAAGTGAGATACCTTTGGTCTCTCCATGAATCTACTAGCAATACCAACATTAAATGTCAAGTTCGGTCGCGTATTGCATAAATACGCAATGATCAAATCAACCCCTTATATTAAGTTGGATCCACATCTTGCCCATCTTCACTTTTGGACAGTTGTAGTCTTGTTTCACATGGTGTAATGACATCATTACAATGCTCCATTCCACACTTCTTCAAGATCTCAAGAGCATATCTCCTTTGATGCATGAGCAGTCCTGTTTTTTAATTTTGAAACTCTATACCAAGGAAATACGTCTTTATGCCGAGATCCGTCATCTCAAACTCGGCCATAAGTTCACTCTTGAACTTTGATATGCTCTTCTCACAGTTTCCGGTTATCAACAAATCATCCACATATAAGCAAAGAATGATCATACCATCATTCGTATCCGATCTCACATAAACACCATGTTCGGACACACACGCTTGAAACCAATGTCAACAAGAAAGCGATCAATGCATTTATTCCAAGCTCTTGGAGCTTGTTTCAAACCATATAATGTTTTACGCAATTTGTAGTACTTATTTCTTGGTTCTGCACTACAAATCCAGGGGGCTTCTCAACATAAACCTCTTCATCAAGTGGACTGTTCAAAAACGCAGATTTGACATCCATTTGAAATATCTTCCAATTGTTGTTGTTTGTAATCGCAACAACCAATCGGATGGTTTCAAGCCTATCCACAGATGAAAACACTTCTTCAAAGTCTATGCCTTGACGTTGCAAAAATCCATTCGCTACCATTCGAGCCTTATGCTTAATCACCTCTTCTTTGGGATTTGCCTTCACTTTATAGACTCATCACACACCTATTGGCTTCTTTCCAAGCGGTAAATACATCAACTCCCAAGTACCATTCTTCTCAATAGATTCCAGCTCCTCCTTCATAGCACAAATCCACTTTGGATCGCTTAGAGCCTCTTCCATGTTCACCGGTTCAGATTCAACCATTAGCTCAAAGTGAACGAAATCATTATCGTCATTGATTTTGTTATCCCAAAATACTTCACAATCTTGGAGTCTTTGAGGCAAACCTATTTTCCTTGTTGGTCGTCTACTATTTTCTATGCTTTCGGTTTGAACCTACTAATGTTCTCTACTTCTAGCAGGCTGAAGATTAGGAGTTTTGTGGCCATAATCGATTATAGGATCTATGTAATCGATTATGCCTTCTGCTACACTACTTCCAGAATCCAAAATTAGACTTAGTAATCGATTACCACTATTTGCGTAATCGATCACACCACTTGCACCAGCAAAAATTCTGTTGATGTCAAATTCCCGTAGCTCATCGACCACAACATCTCGACTTATTACGATTATTTTGTTTGCAACTTCAAACAAATTATAACCTCCAGTGGATGATAACCAACGAGCAACATCAACTCAACATTGTCATCTAACTTACAAAGTTGTCCCGGATCATGTCGAAACGTTATCGAACCGAAAATCTTCAAATGATTCAAGCTTGGTTTAATTCCAGACCACACCTCTTATGGAGTTACTATATCAAGCCTCTTTATAGGGCATCTATTCAACAAATATGCAGTTGTTGAGAAGACTTCACCCCATAGTTCCTTCGATAAGTCCTTACTCTTCAACACACTTCGAACCGTGTTCACTATTGAACGATTTTTTCTCTTGGAAATACCATTCTATTGTGGTGTATAAGGTGGCACAACCTCATGCACTACACCCTGTTCATCACAATAATTCCCAAACTCATTCGAGGTATACTCACCTTCACCGTCCGTTTTGAGAATTTTGAGCTTGTGACTGCATTGCCTCTCCACCATGGATTTAAACTTCTTGAACATATCAAACACCTCATCCTTTCTTTTGATAAGGTAAATCCATAATTTCCTACTAAAATCATCGATGAATGTGACAAATTACCTATTTCCACCATAGGAGTTGACATACATTGGTCCGTACACATCGGAGTACACCACCTCAAGATGAACCTTGGTCCTATGACCCGCATCCTTGCTGAAACTCTTCTTGTGCATCTCCCCTTGCACATACTCTTCACATATCTCAGCTGGAATATTGATGTGTAGCAGCCCAGTAACCATATAATTTCTTTGTAATGCATCAAAATCCCGAAAATTGAGATGTCCAACACGGTAGTTCCATAACCACTCTTCTCGACTTGCCACTGCAGCTAAACACCTATGCTTCATCACTTTCAACTGGACTTTGAAAGTCCTATTGGCAGCCGTAGAAGCTTTGAGAATTAACACTTCGTTAGCATCCATAATGCGCAAGACTTTGTCTTTCAAGCAAATTTTATAACCCCTGTCAAGCAATTGGCAAATACTCAAGAGATTACACTTAATTCCCGTAATAAACAAAACATCCTTGATCATAGAATTTCCACCATTCTTCTTCTTGATCTAGGCATCATCGTCACCTACGGCCGCAAGAGTGGTGTCGTCCGCGAATTTTACTCTACTTTTTGCGACTAGATTTATTTGCAGAAACCAATACTTTCTTCCCATCATATGTGTTGAACACCCGGAATCCAAGTACCACTCATCAGTGTCTTGGACTCCATCTCTAACCATGATCATTACGTTTTGCTCTTGACGTGTTTTTGCAACATTTTTTATACTGTTGCAGGTGCTGTCTCGCAACTTACAGCTGCTACTGCTGCTGCCTAGCACTTCATTTATGCCAAAATTCTCCTTTGTGATCATAACTAAGAGCATATTTTTATCATATACCTCTTGCCATGTTACCTTTGCCTTATCTCCTTGGGAATCCCTCTGTTTTGCACCACATTCACTTTGAAAGTGTCCAAGCTTTTTTACACTTCCAGCACTGAACTTTGGATTTATCCCTTGGTTTTCTGCCTCTAACATTTCCTCGATCACCATACTTGCTGGAGCTGATCTCACCCTTTTGCGTCATTGAATTCTTTGAATTTTGTGGATCACTTCCACCCATATTCTAAAAATTCTGCTTCCCTTTCGAAGACAATTTTCCTTCGATCTTCTACTCTTTTCGTTAAACCGTGCTTGCAAAGTAATCTCCACTTTCACTTTATCACTTCCTCTCTCATCCATTCTTTGTTCATGAGCCTTAAGAGAGTTTTGAAGCTCATATTTTCTCAACTTCGTAAGATCCTTCGACTATTCGATAATAACTACAATATTGTCGAATCTTTACGTTAAAGAACATAAGACTTTTGGCACTGTTAAGAGTCCCACATCGGACAATATATAGCCTGAACTTGTATATATAAGTGGGGGTAATCATCACTCTACCAATCGGTTTTGTAAGCTTGAGTTAGGCCCAATCACATTTCTTAACATGATATCAGAGACTCGTTTAAGATCCGGTGGGCCACCTTCTATGGTTTCCGCTATCGGACCACCCGCCATTTATTTCCACGCTCTAGATGTCCAATCCTGGACGTGAGAGAGTGTGTTAAGAGTCCCACATCGGACAATATATGGCCTGAACTTATGTATATAAGTGGGGGCAATCCTTACTCTACCAACCGATTTTCTAGGGTTGAGTTAGGCCCAATCACATTTCTTAACATGGTATCAGAGCCTCATTTAAGATCTGGTTAGCCACCTTCTATGGTTTCCTCTATCGGGCCACCCACCATTTATTTCCATGCTCCAGATGTCCAATCCTGGGCGTGAAGGGGTGTGTTAAGAGTCTCACATCGGACAATATATAGCCTGAACTTGTGTATATAAGTGTGGATAATCATCACTCTACCAACCGGTTTTGTAGGGTTGAGTTAGGCCCAATCACATTTCTTAACAGACACATAATTCTTCTTCGGAACAATTTCTCCACACGCCTTGATTTGATTCACCAAACACATAATACGTGTCACATATTCGTTGATTGTTTCCTTCTCTTCCATTTGTGTTAACTCGAACTGTCATTTGTGAGTTTGTCACCTCACCACCTTTGCCTTAACAGTCCCTGCATAAGCCTTCTCTAAGATCTCCCAAGCTTGCTTCGCTGAATCGCAATTGCCAACTTTTTTTAAGTTATCACCATCAACGCAATAATGAATCAAGAAGAGTGCCTTGTACTCTTTCTTCTTTTCTTCCTTGAATGCAACTTTCTGAGCATCTGTTGCTTCTTCCCTAAGTGGTATGACACCATTGTTGATCACTTCAAGAACTTCTTGATACCCTAACAACATTTTCATTTGTTTGGACCACTTGTCATAGTTCTTCGAATCAAGAATCAGAAGGTTGGTGGAGATTTGACCATTGGAAACGGTACTCATTGTTGCAGCGGAATCAGATCAGAACCAAACTCTGATACCAAATGTTAGAACATACATAAAAATAACTTGGTGAATTAATGGAGAAAGGTGAATTGGAGAAGATGAAAATGAGAATTGAGAGAGATTAGAGAGAGAGAGAGAGAGAGAGAGAGAGAGAGAGAGAGAGAGTTTGAGAGTGAGTGAGAATTAGCATTAACCATAATTGAGAACATTACAAGACCTTATATACATGGCAAATCCAACTAATGTGGGATATTACAAAACAACTTATTTCAATAAGCTGAAACTGAAACATAACTAAAAACAGAAAAAAAATGATTTGTTGTACCAGACCAAGATATCATAACATCTTTTTCGACATCTTGTATGACAGCAAAAGCAGCAACACAACTGAAATGCTAAAAATCAGAATTTCAACAAAATTTACCACATTTATATACCTTGTGGATTAAGCAACATAACTAACTAACTAATAGCTTGTTAGTGAGTTAATTTGAATTACTAACAGATTTAGTTACAAATTCACTAACGGAACTATATACCTGCACGAGTGTATAAAAATGAGTGAACCTAACCCACTTTACCAATGCACTTGTACATGTGTATAGTAAAACTAACCACTTAAATATATATTCGCACAGGTATATAGTATATCTACTTCACTGAACTATATATTCACACAAGTATATTGTATAAATGGAAATGTTAATCTTTAAGAATTATCAAATAACATTCTCTCATAATACTAAACATACATTAATCCTAGTTGTTCCCTCGAATACACAAATTTATCCATTTTAAGGCCATTCAACAACTAGTAAATCCTAATAAATACACAAATTTATCAAATGACATTCTCCCATAAGACTAAGCAACCATTAATCCTAGTAAATCCACCAACTAGCTGCAACTTTGTTCGACAATAAGAAACTTCAAGAATTTCATTCATCACTTATTCTCTTATGAAGTGGAACATAGTCTCTATATGTTTTCTCCTCTCATGTGAAATCAGCGTGTACTGAATTTTGCAAACAAATATTCACAAGTAGTGAGTGAATATTATCGATCCACAAATATTCAGATTAGTTGTTCAAGACGAAATTAATTGTACTTGTTATCAAATAAACAAGAGTCATAATTTTAAAATATGGGGTGTGCAGAGTGTGATTGATATAGTTGTGTAATGATTATAAAATAGATAATTAAATTAAGGGTTAAGAAATAGTATGATTAAGTCCATGTACTTGTTGTGAGTACAATAGGATAGGCCTTTTCTAAGATATTCACAATGCCAAAAATTTTTTCTCGCTGCACTACAAAGACAACACTTTTAAACCAAAGCGTTGTTATAAATTTTAAAAAAATAATTTAAAAACGTTGGGAGAAAGTGCTGTTATAGGTTATATTTAGATAGCGCTTATTAAAATCGTTGCTAAAGACCATACAAATTTGACACTTTAGAAAGCGCTTCTGGAAAGCGCTGCTAAAGGGAAATCTTAGAAAAAGTTTTTGGAAAGCGCTGTTAAAGGCCAAACCTTGGCAGCACATTAGAAAACGTTGTTTTAGGGAAATGAAAAGAAAGCACTTTTTTTAATGAAAAAGTACAACTAAAGCTTGTACATAAGAAAACGTTTTCCAAAAGCGTTGTCTTTTGTCATTATTGCTAAATAATTAAACAATCTTATCATTATTTCAGTGTATATCATTTGTTTCTCTCTTGCAACTCTTCCTCCACCGTAAATGTACTCCCTCTACTCGTTTTCTTCTGAGGCGGCCTTACTCTCTCCGTTCATCTTCTCTGAAGGCCTTACTCCCTCCGTTCGTCTTCTCTGAGGCCTTACTCCCTCTTTTCCTCTTCTTTGACGACCTTCTTCCCCTGTTCATCTTTTGCGTGCGACGGTGTTTCGCCTTTTTCTTCGATCGTGCTCGTCTTCTCTGACCGTGTTCATCTTATCTCGTTTTCGTGCAGGTACGCAAATATTATTCTTTGCTTTATTATTGGTAGAACTGAGTTTGTTTCTTCTGCTTCTGATTATGCTTGTTAGTAAAATGAAAATATTGTTCTTTACTTTATTATTCTGCTTCTGAGATTGTTAGCTAATTCAATTAGCAGTTAGTGAATCAGTTAGGATTTAGGAAAATTAGTTAGCTATTGTTGGTGTTTGTTAGAACAGATATGAGGTTAGTGTTAGTATTGAAACACAGTTAGGTTAGTTAGAATGGAAGTTGGTTAATCCAGTTATTGAACTGTTATGCTAATTAGAAATTAGAAATTAGAAGAACATGTTAGTTTAGATTAGTCTAAAGTGTGATCGTGTTAGTTTGGATTTAACTAGACTAGTTTATGAGTTTGGATTATTTGCATCGTTATATTGATTATGTTAACTAAACTGTTAGTGAATTTGGAATTGGTTAGTCGGATTTGTTAATTAAGTTAGGAATTACATTATGTGTTTTTTTTAAAATAAACTGTTTATAATGTTAGTTAGAAAAAAGACTAAGATATTTTCAGTTTATAATGTTAGTTAGAAAAAAGAATAAGATAAAATGTGTTTTTTTATTTGAATATTTTATTCGAAATAATTTATTTATAGATAGTTAGCATAGATACAAATACATTCGCTCTTGTATTCATAGATAGTTAGAGGTTATTATAGACACAATTACATTCACTATTTGTATACATTCATTCAATTTCATCAACATTTAATTTGATAGTTTGTATATAAATATGATTAGGTTCATTCCATCAGTTACTAAATGTAACACGGTGGGAGAACTGACTTGGTCGTTTTTGTTTTCACAAAAACTATGTTGTGGATAACAAGAGTCGCCGCCAACTCTTATTTCATCCAATTAGGAAAGGTATAAAAGAATAGGAAAGATCTTTTAAAATATTTTGAGTTCGGGGGGTAGGTTATACAAAGGGAAGGTGTTAACACCATTTGTATCCATGGTTATCCATGGGCTCTTAACTGCTTAGCTCACTTTACTTTTGTTTGAAAAATAGTGGTGGTGCATTTAGAAAAAAGTCCACCTTTGTAATGATTCTTGTATGAATGTATACAAAAGGGTTTTCTTGGAAAGTTTTTGAAAATGTGCGGCGTAAAGAGTAATTTTTTCTATTGAAATGGTGAGCAAACAGTTAAGGGCTTCCTACCTACTCAAGGTCGTTCATGTTATTTTTCTTTCCTTAGGGATAGAATTGTCCTTACAATTAGTTAATAAGTAGTCTTATCCTTGGATGTAAGGGACAAAGGTAGGGTCATCGTATGGTCATAGAAGACAACCTTATAAAGGTATCTTAGCAATTCGAAGGGACTATCATCATTTTCCGTAGGGTCATCGAGGGACGAGATCATTTATTCGTAGGCAGCTCGAAGGGTCATCGAGGGACTATGATCTTTATATCGAAGGTACTTGATTATTTTTTTATTTAGGAAACTTTGCTAAGACACCTCTACGTTCGATGGACTTGACCATTTTTTCATAAGGTACCCAGAGGGGATACTCTAGGGGTGCATGTGTGAGAAATGTGTTGTATTCAGTTATTTTGTCTTTTGGATTAGTGGGCTAAGTCCGTTTTTATTTTGCATACAGTATTTTCACACCCTATTATTATTAATCACACAGTTAAAATATTTTTGCGAAATTTAAAAGCGGAAATAAAAACTCTAAACTATTACATCATGGGGAGGGGGTACATAGTTTAAATCGGGGGAGCGCGAAAAATAAAAGTGCGGAAAATTAAATATTACAAGATAATTAGTAATTCTATACACTTGTTCTAATAAAATAAATGACGAAAAAAAATAAAATCGGGAAGAGATAAGAATGAAGGAGAAAGAAATATTGGAGGATTAGATTGAAATCGGTTAATTAAATTTTCATTAAAAAAATAGTAAGTTTTTTATGATTTTGGAATTTTAAATTATTAATTTAATTATATAAAAAATATTTTTTATGTATTTACAAGAAAAAGAAAGAGAATTGTTAATTTTAAATTTGGTGATTGGTTAAAAAAATGTTTGATTATTAATTAGAAGAAAAATTAAGAAAATAAATAAATGAAAAAAGGTTAGAAAAGTGGAAAAAACAAAGAAAAGAGTCAAAAATAGGGGGAGGGGCGCTGGGTTTCGAACCCAGGCCCTGAAGCTCAAACGCGTGCAAGCCTTACCACCAGGTTAGGTCCACCTGTGTGACATAAAACAGAAACACGCAATTAAATAATAGCAATCAAACATAAATTCAGTTCAGCCAATGTGCGCACGCCACGTTATCGTCTTCCTCACCAAACCTGTCAATATTAGCTATGAACCTGCTTTAAATTAGCTACGATTTTTTCGTAGCTAAATAACCTAAAATTTGAAAAATAAAAAAATGCAAGTCTTAATAAATCAAGACCATATATTCCTACTAATTTGGACCCTAGGAATTCAATGGTGGTGTTCGTTTGGCCAAAAAGTGCTTGGGTGATGAGATTCGAAGAAGGTAAGCTTTATGCCCTAACAATGGCAATTCCTCATACCTGCACTAAAACCTGAAAATTATGGATCTAAATGATCCTAAACATCAAGTTAAATACATATATGAATGAAACAATGATGAAAATTGCATGTAATAAGAGATTCAAAAAGAGTAAAAGTGAGAGGTGCGACCATGCATGTAGGTCGTGTTTCACGAGTTTTCAACCTTCAACAATGGTGGGGAATGCCTCCTGGGATCTCCTTGATGATATTTGGACATGAGAATACTCATTTTGGTCATTTAACTATATACTCATGGTTCATTTTGGTCCCTTAACTTTAAAAAGTATCATATTATTTAACTCTTCAGAACGTTCCATATGAGTCCTTTTCGTCTTATTAGCAACGAAAAAAATTCAAAAATCGGTCACTAAATTTGTCGCTAATAAGACAAAAGGACTTGTATGGAACATTTTGAAGAGTTAAAGGACTAATATGACACTTTTTAAAGTTAAGGGACCAAAAGGAACCCTGAGGTAAAGTTAAAGGACCAAAAAGGGTATTTAGCCTATATGGACGTGGAAAAGTGATGGTAACTTGCTACAAAGTGTTTTGATGGTTTTCCCTAATTTACCTTTTTTTTAAAGAAAAAAAATAGGGTTCTTTGTGCATGGATTTCGTCCTCTTATCATCTGAATATGATAGGTATATATAGGAGAGGGATTTAGGTATAAAAAATTGGTATTGGGTGAAGAATATTTGATTTGATATTCAAGTGTGATTCAAATATTTCTATTTTGGCATATTTAGTCATCACACCTTTCCTCTCTTGCCTTGCACAAATTTGGACAACATATAATGATAATAAACTCCATAATCTAATCCCAAAATAGACCATGAATCAAATATTTGATTTTTCAATATTTATTTTAATTAAAATTGAATTTGAATAAATTAAATCCAATAAAATATAAAATAAACTTAAAAAATCAGAATATATGATTTATGGGTCGTGGATTATCTCATGATTAAGTTTGGATTATAAAAATATGGGCCCATTTGGCAAAAACTTAAGTTTTGATCATTATTTGCCTTATACACCTCCTCAAATTTTCTCAACTTCAACAATGTGTAACTCTCTCAATTTTATCCCATGGATGTATTCTTGGACTTTTTAGAAAGATTAGAGTGTCATATAATTACTCCTTTTGGTCCCATGTCCATTTGGTCTTCCATGTTCAAGTTATGAGCTTTTGAAAAAAGTTAACTTTTGTTGACTTTTTGAAGGACCTGTAATGTCTTGGCTCATATCTCTCAAATGAAGCATTTCTGGCATTGGCTTGTGATACAAAAAGTTGTAGGGAATTTATTTTTCTTCAAAATGAGCTTTGGATGGGAAATTTTTGATGAAGTGTGTGAAAGTTATGGCTGGTCAAAGTACAATTGACTTTTCTTGAAGAAACCCTAATTTAGTAACTTCTGACTTTTGATGAATTTGAGGTTTTCTTGATGAATCATGATCAACCCTTGTTCAAATGATTAATTTTACTTCATAATATTGATGTTGACCAAAAATCTTGAAGTTTGATTGTATGTTGACCACAATTAACTTTTTAACCAAGTTAACTGATTTTTGATTATCTGAGCATTTGACTGACCAAACTTGTAGGGCAAACCTTGAAACCTGGCATAAGGATCCTTTGAAGTATATGGTATATCATGAAGTCCACTTGAGGCTTTGGAAGTCCAATTTACCTTGGAAAACTCAAAACCCTAATTTAAGATCCATTGCTTAGGAGGAGGCTTTGTCTGATGAAACCTTGAATCCCTTTGAGCAATTGAGAATCTTATGACCATTAGGAGACCTCTTGAGACATATTGTCTTGAATATGTGAGGGAAAATATTGGGGTACAACACTAAAGTATTGAATTTTTTATATTTAGGGGTTACATGTGAAGAGTGAAAGTTTGATTGTTTCCAAAAGCTGTGTGGGTCCATAAGCTGCTGACTTCCCTGCAGGTAAATAGTTTTTATTTTGTTTTTATTTAGCTTAATTAGTAAAACCATGGATAAGAAATGGATGTCTTCAAGTCGATTTTCGAAAGAATACGAGAATGGGGTATCTGAATTCGTTAAGTTTGTTGTTGCGCACGCCAAAGACCCCAGTCAAATGACATGTCCTTGCTTGAGTTACTGTTATGGGAGTCAGGTTAACACGATTCAGTTGGAATCACATTTAAATAGGCATGGAATTGATCGAAGTTATACATGTTGGAATTTTCATGGTAAGAAAAGTAATGGGAATGTTGAATAGAGGGATAATACGACCTATGATTTAAATGACAATGGTACTAATACATATGATTGTGATCGAGTCGAAGAGATTGAAGAAGCACTTGAAGAAGATCTAAAGATTGTCCCAAAATGTTTGAGAGGTTGGTAAGCGATGTAGAGAAACCGTTGTATAATGGTTGCACTAAATTCACAAGATCGTCTGTGGTATTAAAGTTGTACAACTTAAAGGCGGTCAATGGATGGTCGGATAAAAGTTTCATGGAGTTATTAGCCCTTATGAAAGATATGCTTCAATAGGAGAATGTTCTTCCCAGATGAACATATGAGGCGAAAAAGATGTTGGGCTCCATTGGCATGAGCTATGATAAGATACATGTTTGTCCAAACGACTGTGTTTTGTTTAGAAATGAATATGCATCGTTAAATAAGTGTCCTAAATGTGGTGTCTCTCGATATAAGAAAATTTTGTCTCCAGCAAAAGTCTTATGGTATTTTCCTATAATACCGAGATTTATACACATGTGTATGTTTTTTCGCAGAGGTCTTTTAACATTGATGAAAACCGAAACAATTATTGTCTTCAAGTGGCCGGAAAAATACATAGAGGGTTTTGAGCATTTTTATCAAACAATTTTCTTAAGGATGAGCAAGAAAAGTTTGTTGAAGCAGAACGTCCAATGAAGTATGCGGCCTTTATTTCACTTGAAGAACGAGATACTTTTGTAGCCAAACGACGGGATGAAAAACTCCATGTAATGTTAATTTGTCATGTTTATTAATTTTATTATATACTTGTTGAATTAGTTTGTTCTGATACAACTTAAAATTGTTTATCCAGGAACTGAATGACATAAATCGCCAAAGAGCATCAAAACCCGCGTATCCATACAAAAAAAAGCGTTTGGGATATGCACGCTTACAACAAAAAATGGTATTATTTCTATCAATGTGTTATAATTTATAATCATATTATTTGTCTCAATGTGTAGTTAGAAGAGGAGAAAAGTGAAGAAACATCTCTTCCGGACCATGTTTTGTGGAAGGCTGCTCGTGTGGACAAGGATGGAGTTGTTAAGAAAGATTTCAATATGTTTTTGACGAATGTGTAAGTATAACGTTATGTATTTAATTAAATCAAAAGTTTATTAACATATAGTTAATTTTTGATATGTAAATGAATTTCAGGAGACTCTATCTCAATCCTTAACTACAGGTGAAGACTAGGATTGCAGGAGCGTACTGATAACTTGAATTTGTATTGATTATTTAATGCGGTTTCTGATTGTTTAACGTGTTAATTTATGCATTTTGCACGATATTACACGAGATTTGTGTTTCTTTTGTAGATATTTGATCAAAGATGACTTTTTGGAGGCAAAAGTACAAAAAGGAAGATTATTGGACAAGAAACGTGGAAAAACAGAAGGAAACGAGCAAGAAAATGCCATTCTGCATAATTCAACTTTGAGACGCCCGTCTCATAGGTGAAAAGACTGTCTCATGTCCAAGATGGGCGTCTCACATCCAAGTTGCCCGTTTTAATCCATGATGCTCGTCTCAATTCTGAAACAATCGTCTCAAACTCCAGTCAAATAACCTAATTATATAACATGATTCAAACGCAGAGAGAAAGAGAGAGAGAGAGAGAGAGAGAGAGAGAGAGAGAGAGAGAGAGAGAGAGAGAGAGACGTTATGAGAAGTTTTCGCATTCAACAAAGAATTTCACTCCATCCTAATCAGTCAATTCCAAGAAACTCAATTCAAAGCCCAATCAAAGTCTAAGCCTACAATTTCTCAACAAAACCTAATCCACTACCTATAAATAAAAGACACTGCAATTCTATAGGGGAGTTTGGTTGATCAAGAACATTGTAACCAGGTTTCTAATTTTTAATGCTTTATTCTTTATTTATCATCGCATTTATTTATATTATGAATTTCTTCTCCGTCTACCTTTTTTTGTTCTTATTTAATATGTTTGGCTAAACCGTTAATCGGTATGTAGTTGTCAAACCGGAACGAATTCGGTAGAATTAGGTTATGCTTTAAATTAGGTTATTTTATGGTTTTGACTTCTTATTTTAAATAAATTTCGTTACGAGAGTAAGAGAGTATAAAAGATTAGGATTAAGACCACGGAGTGTGAGATCATAATTAGATAGCTGAGATCAGACATTTGTTTTAAATACATCGGAAGCGCTTTAAAACCTTAGAACCTTTAGGTTTCCAAAAAATATTTCTAACTTGAATTGACACAGCGAGAGCGCTTAATTGAACTTCGGAGTATAGTAATAGGCAAGACCACGAGAGTGTGAGTCAACGACTTTTAAACCGAGAGTTTCTACGGAGAGATAACTTAATAAACTTTAATAAGTCGAACCTCTATTGGATTCGCGAAGGAGAATCAATTACGTATCGATATCATTAAAATTAATTTAAATTAATTAATTCTTCACCTTTTAAAACCAAAAACATCGCTCGCCTTAGTTAAACATAGTAACACCCGACAACACTTGGTTGATTATCGAGTCTTTGTGGGATCAATATCTTTTATTACTACGTGATAGACTGTGCACTTGCAGTTAGTAACCGTCAGACTCAGAAAGTCGTCACCACGTACTTAGTCGACTACTAAATTTTCTTGAGTATTCTGGTTGTGTGAGGGGTAAGGGATTTAGTGTCAATCCATCATCCTTGTATAAGCATCCAAAGAAAAAAAACCTAGCAATCAGCAAGTGATAGATTCGTTGGAGGAATTAAAAGTGGAAGTTCGTGAATTTCAAAAGGACAAAGAAAGATATATGGCAGAAAAGCGCGGTTCAGAGTTTAAACATACTAGTGATAAAGCTAGTATTAATTATCAAAAGAAATTTCCCGAGGTAATTATATATGTTATTATGAAATTAAATTAGAACTTTTTTTTAATTACATATATAAAAATTAACAGTAACATATTTATTATTGGTTTAGGAAATTTCATCTTGTCAGCTATATTTATCGTCACCGACTTATTGCATAGTTTGCAAGGGAAAAGTGCATAACACTTTGGAAGATTTACTTCACCATAAACCACTCCCTAATGGATATCTGAAAGTATCAATTGATATTGCATTAGAGTTGGATGCATTACTATCGATACCTAACATTGTTTCAGAGACAACATTGTTGCGAGATGCAAAAGGATCGTTTGTTGCATGGCCGTCAGACCTTATTTTCATAGATGATGAGGAATGTTGAAAACCATTATGAATATTTTAGTATTCAAATGTCAATTCTTAACCATTATGAAAAACATTATGAACCATTGCGTACATTTTATTTACATGATAATGTTAGACTCCTACAAAACCCACATCTAAAGATAAAGGGATTTTGCGGCACAACGAGTCAGATGCATCACAAAAACAGTTACATTGATATATATGCATTGAAAGTGTTAATTATGTGATCCGAATTCAAAAGCTTCATGATTTTATACTTTACCTAACTTATATTATTTTTAGCTTCCTACTCAAGAGTTGCAACAAGTCATCAAGAAAATTAGTAATGTATCCAACAAAATAAAAGGATCTTCCAAGGACCGAGACAAAAAGAGCTCCTCGATTTAGGATGTGTCTTGAAAAACTTGTGGGAACATCAGATTTGATGGAAGTTGATATTCGTCAAATAGATATGGAGGAAGTTATTTTTGGTTTTTCTCATTTCGAAACAATAGCAAAAGAGGACATGGATCATATTTTTCAGCATCTTGAATTAAGCATCAATGTTATACATTCATACATCATGGTACTCCGATCAATCTATTATTTAATTAATTGAAAAATTTATTTACACATTTCAATGAAAATAGTCTAATATTTATTATGTTTTTATTTATGGTTCTTGTATGACAAATTGATGCATGAGAATCAATTGTCAAATAGATTCTATTTCGTGTCTTCCGCCCGTGTCAATGCACAATTAATTGTCCAGGAACCATATTCAGTAAGAGATCACTTAGTCGAGAGATTTATGGCCAGCAATACAGAATCTTTGTATCTTTTATCATATAGGCCACGTGTTAGATTTTCATTCTAATTTCATTTATTATCATTTATTCTGATCATAAAGAGATGCTCGAGTATCAAGGTCTAAAACAAACAATATTACATGGATTTGAGTGGAGGTATATATATTTTTCCACTTTTTTGCTTATATTAGAGTGGAGGTATAAAACAAGACACCTATATATATTCTTATTTGTTATTTTATGTGTAGTTTGATCGTCAGCGTAATGGTATAGACTGCGATTATTACGTTTTGAGGTTTATGAGAGAAATCATTCATTTGGATCAAATAGAGATTTCAATCATGGTATGGATTTATAACTTAGGATTTAATTTAATATTTATAGAATATTTCATATAATTAATTACTTTTAACTAAATCATGCATATTATGTTATATTATGTAGTACTTTGATGAATTCAAGTGTTCTCATTACTTGAAAGAAAAATTGGAAGAAATTAAGGAGAAATGGTGTGAATACTTTATTGGGAAAAGAATCATATAAGGTATGTAAAATGTTGTGTAGTTTATGTAGGTTGTTATGTAGTTTATGTAAGTTGTTGTACTTGGAAATTATTGTATAGTTGGAATCTTTAGGAGTTAAAGGATTTGTAAGTGGACAAATTGTTATTTGAATTATGGATATGTTTCTTGGTGTATATATGTGAAGGAAAATTGCGATCTAAACACAGCGGAAAACAAAAATTTTCCTTTAGTGATCCTTACGAATGAGCATGGTCAGTGATAGAATCGTTACCTCTTTGTGGCGATTCAGATCTTTGATGCAGCGATCACAAGCGTTGATGAAGTGCAACGCCTCTACTCAGTCCACACGAACAGCTTCCGGTCACAGTGCTAGCTGCTTACGAACGGAATTATTTGAGTGAGAATCAAAAACGAAATTGCATCAAGTAAAAGCTTCATCACAAGGGTTCCTTTTATAGACTCTCTTGTGGGCTGCGGGCTAAAAGCCCAATTCACATGATCCATAATAATATTATATATTATTATAATAACTATTATTATAATAAATATATTTATTTTATTATTATTTTATAACCATTATAAAATAACAATAATTATTATTATATTATCCGAATTTCTATTTTTCACTTAAGTGCACTGTACCTTACGGTGTTCCTTTGATTTCTCTATCTCTCATCAAACTGTCCTTATGTGTGTGACCCTGTAGGATTTCGTAACGTTGGTAATTATATTAAATTATATATTTAACATAATAAACAGTGAGCGGTATCTAGCAACACATCACTGCTACCCAAGTCACGAAAATGTCATGTGATCTGACAAAACCTTTTTCGTGATAATATATGTTTGTACAATTACCCTTTTGCCCCTATGTCTATATTGAACACAAGGCATACACTGTGTCATCCTTGTCCAGTTCAATATTGGGCCCTTAGACATTTCTCCTGTTATGCAGGATTGGCAAATTCCATCTAGGACACTCATGTCCCTCAGCATGCTTCGTGGAGTGCCCATCAACTGTCTTTATGATCATCCAGTTACGGATAATGTTTGATCAGCAATAAAGCACCCGACTCTACATCTAGGGTCCATAGTGGTTTCAGGTCGAAGGGTGGTAATACACCATTATCACCATGAGAATAACTTATGACACTTTGCATAACATACTATGTAGTATTCTCATAGCGGGTCAATCCGGTATAAATATTACTCCTAATATTTATACCTATGTCAAGACTTGATAACTCTTTATCCATGATCCATGAGATGTGATCATCAGTCTATCTTCATAATAGTCTCAATGCTTTAATGTTATCCCACTTTGCAATAAAGCTTGACTACGGATATTTTAAGAATAATGTCTTTATGTTTAATGGGATCTCATGATTAAGTCACACTTAACATTTCATTAAACAGACTAACTATTCTAGGGACTTTATTATTCTGAAAGACAAACATAATAAAGAAATGCCTTTTATTATTAAACGAATAATCTGATACAAGTACCAAAAAGTATTGGCCTCTAGGGCTTACACCAACAATATGATGTTTGTGTTTATTTATATAAAATGGTTTATGTGTTGAATTATAATGGTGTATATATGTTGGATTATCATGTTATATAAGGCCTATGTTGAAATATAGGCTTGTTGGTTCAAGTATAAGGCATATGTGTTGAAATAAAGGCTTGTTGAATGTCATATAATGCCTGTGTTGAAATAAATGCTTGAATTATAAAGGTTTATGGTATTATTTCCAAAAAATTACTTTCTAAAAAAGTAAGAATAGACAACGTTTTTAAATAAAAAACACTTCCTAAAAATGAACTTTAAAAGCACAATTTACGTGAAGAAAAGAAAGCTCAGTTTAGAAAAAGTGTTGTCTTTAGTACATAATAGAAAGCGCTTTACATTAAAAGCGATACCTAAAAGAAAAATAAAAAATATTTTAGGCAGCACTCTTGAAAGCGCTGTCTAAAGGGGGATAATAGAAAGCGTTTTTTTTCTGAAAAACTGCTTCCTAAAGGTGCCAATAGAAAGCATAAAAGGTTAGAAAAAGCGCTGCTAAAGGCCCACTTTAGAAAGCGTTTTTTTCATGAAAAAGCACTGGTAAATGCCTACTTTAGAAAACGCTTTATAAGGTAAAGTGTTGCCTAAAGTATACATACGACAACAAGTTTCCATTAAAAATAAGTGTTATTTTTACCTACAGCAGGATCCTCTACTACAGTGTGGCTTGCGCCGCCCTAGGCCAAGCACAATGTGGCCATTGCCACCTCTCTATGTTGGTGGCCACCAAAATGTAGCACTCACCACTTTACATGGCTTGCTCCATGTTCACATTAAGGGAGTATGGCTCCCGCCACCATTCCAAGTGGCTCTCGCCACATAGCCTCTCAATTCTGTGGCCCGTGCCACCTCTAATTAAATGGTGGGTGGTCGGCGCCACCCGTGAAATTGTGGACAGTACCAACGTCCCAACTTAGTTTTTTCCAAAATCCCACAAAATAATAGCAACAATCATAAAATCAACTCAGCAGCAAATTTCACAAAAATCGACAAATTAACAATTTCACAGAATCAACCAATACGACTCAATCAATAACACAACATCGTAATAAACTAAATCAACATCAACATAATAAAACTACCCGATCCCAAATTCTACATATCGATTATCATAACACGATTATAAAAGTCGAACCCCACCCTTACCTTAAATTGATGGCCGCTCGACTCTCCGATCGACTCTTCTGACTCGTTCCGACGACAACAATTCTCGTAACCGCTTTCTCCCACTTTTACTCGTTCTTCCTTTCTCACGTTCTACCTCTTCTTATTGATACTTCTCAACCTAACTTATTCTTCTTTTCTTTATTTTTATTAAAATATTGATAATCCAATATAACAACTAATGGGCCTAAGTCATACACCCCCTAATTGATAATTCCGACGCAATCTAAGCCCATTAACCAACAGACTCAAATAATCAATAATATTTCTTCTAATATTATTTCCAAGACCTTCCAACTTAATATTCTGACTTAACAACTTAATTCACCGCAACCCAGAATCAACCGAATAATAATTCGCGAATAATTACTTTATCCCGACTTAATAGATTAACTACCAATTATCAACCAAATGATCCAAACAATTCAATCAACAGATTCAATAATAAACGAGAGAATACTCCATATCATTTTCCACAACTTATATCAACTTAGTTAATTAAATTCAACTCAAACCAACTTATAACCATCAACGTAATATTCTGATATTTCAGAAATCAACTTGAATCAACTCAAATACCCAAATCAACACAACCTAATTTAATTATATTTAATTAAATAATTAATTAAATAAACGGGCGTTACATCATATCCCAGAGATCACCGTCATGAGCCAGAAAGAAACATTCAAGTACGTCTTTAAAGTAGTCAAAATTCTCACCATCAAACACTAGGGGTTTGTGATAAGCGTCAATTTGTGTTAATATGTAGTATAGTTTTGGGCACTTTTCTTGAGCTTATTTGGTTTTCTTATGCTTTTTCCCTTTGTTTTCGGTTAGTATTCGTGGTATAGTTTATTTGCTTTAATAGTATAGTTTATTTAACTTTTGTTTATATATTTTTAGGTTTCACCATTGGAATGAAGAAAGCAAATCAATGGGACTCTCTTTTTGAAGATTTTGAAGAAAATGAATTTTTGGAGCTCGCTATATATTCGCTAAGCGAGCCCCTAGCAACGGGATCCAGGGAGTTTCTCGCTAAGTGAGGGCTTGAGCTCGCTTAGCAAGCAAAGGCGGTTTGAGCAATTAATGAGAGCTTGCTTAGCGAGCATTGTGTTTTTCAGGTTCTATAAAAAGGGTTGAACAATCATTTTTGATGGATCATCTCATTTTTCTTGGAGCAAAAACCCTAAAACTAATAATTTCACTTGTTTTCGAAGAATTGGCGCATCAATAGTCGGGAGATCGTATTTGATGCTTTATTTTCTTCATCTCTTTCTTGTAATGAAAGCTTCCATTGTTATGTCTAGCTAAACTCTATATATGTCAAGTTTAGAAGGTAGATAGGTCTTTAATTTATATGTATAGTCTTTGATCATTGTGTATGAACTCTTGATGATAAATCTATGGTGGAAAACTTTGTGTTTATGAAATATAATTTGTGTTGCTTCATGATTGAGAAATGTGTTCCACATTTGACCTAAGTTTTTCATCCATCAAAGAACATAGGCTAGAAATAGTTATGAGACTTGGTGTTCACCTTGTATTGATCATTAAAGTTTCTATTTTGATAGATTGAGTGAGAGATCATCAATGGATCAAAATGGTAAAACTCACAATTTATGTTAGAAATAAACATCTTGAGAGGATATTGTGATTGTGTTTATCGTTTTAACGAGTTCATCCGCTTGATCGAAATTATCCGTGCAAATGGGCTTATTGAACCTTAACCTTGGCATGTGCTTTTTATAAACTTTCACCAACCAATATTTTTAACTCGTAGCTTTTAATTCGAATTCAAACTAAACGTTCCGTTAACAAAACCAAAACCCCATGTTACCATTGAGTCTTAAACTAGCGCAGCTGTAGAAAGGCGGTGATATCACAAAAAAATCTTTGCGGATCGATAACAAAAACCCAACTCTATTTGTACTCTAACTGTTTGCCATTGATTTTGTCATTTTGGTTATCATTGTTGTTTTGAATTGGTTCTTCCATAGTTTTTTTCTAGTAGGATCATTTTTTGACATGGTTAAGTGTTAACACCTAGAACCAGGCGCTCTGATGTCAATTGAAGGATAGAAAATGCAAGAAAGGGGGTTTGAATTAGGGTTTTCAAAAAATAAAAGGATATGACACGTTTGGTTATCCTGGTTCGTTTGAACTCAAACTACTTCAGTCCACCCGCCAAGGTGATTTTGCCTCTCTCAAGCGAGGTCTTAATCCACTAATCAAAGATTTTACAACACAAAGACCTACTGTCAATGTCTTCTTGAGTCTACTGACTAAAACTTTATTCACTCAAGGAAATTCAAGAATAACATAGGATAAACATGTATATGAATGCTTCTAGTAAGGTTTATCACTACTGTGATATTTTACACAAAATTATAGCAACAAAAATAACTTGATGATAATGATTTGTATGCGCGTGAAGAGAGATTGAGTGTGTAAGAGTAATTCTTTCTTCTAAAGAACTTCTTTATATAGATGATGCCTTCTTGGATCTGTTGGAGACATGAGAACTATTTTTGGAGGTTTGATAATTGTTGTTAATGCTCTTTCCAAAAATACAAATCTTTGTCTGATATTGCCGTTACTCCTTGATACTCAATAAACAAAAAGTAACGCATGAGAACAGAGTTTGCTTCATGAAATCATCAGAGTCTTTTAAATGTGAAGCTTTGGGGCTAAGAGCGTGATATTTGTTCAGATCTTCTATATCACAACTTCGTTGTCTTGCAATTGTTTAGCTCTTATATATATATATATCAAGTCTCATAACTTCTTGCTTTTAAATTAGAACTTCTTTCTTTTGTATTATAACTTCTTGCTTTTGCATTGGAACTTCCCTAGACATCAAAATAAATAATTAGGGAGCATATTTGTTATCATCAAAACTATTAAGGAATGTAGAATCAAATCTTGTTCTAACACATACAAGTTCAAATAGAAAGCTCTAATTAGTAGAAAATCAGAAAAATGAAATTTCAAACTTTTTTATTCATTGCTAAATTCTATATTTCTTTCTTCCTTACATTCAAGTTTTCATTTATCTTGTAAAAACTTGGAATATATTGAATTATCTTGAGTATTTTTGCATGTATACTCTAAGACAATTTAGATGGAGCTTTAAATACTATTAGGAAAATGCTCATATGCAGGTTCTAGCCTTGATCCATTTAATTTAGAATCAATTTCTAATAACCTTATAAAATCTCAAATAATAACAACCAAGGCTTCAGTGTCAAGCATTAAATTTATGAAACAAGACCTTATGAAGTTGGACCGTTTTGATGGGACAAACTTCACTTGCTGGCAAAACAAGATGATTTTCCTCCTGACTGCCTTGAATTGGCACATATTCCAAAACCGCATGACAATGATTCAGAGGAACTCAAGATAGAACGCAAGAAACAAAAGGATGATGAATTGTTGTGACGTTGACACATTCTAAACACACTATCAAATCGTCTCTATGATCTCTACACAGATGATCAATCAACAAAGGAAATTTGGAAGGCACTCATGTTCAAATTTCGTGTTGAGGAGGAAGTTACTAAAAAAAATTGATTTCAAAGTATTTCAATTTTAAATTGTCGGATTCAAAGCCTATACTTGCACAAGTGCATGAGTTACAAGTTCTTGTAAATAAATTAAGGGCTATGAAGATCGATATTCCTGAAGTTTTTCAAGTTGGATCAATTATTGCGAAATAGCAATTTGTAATACCTCAAAATTTGCCCTCGTTCTTTTTGCCCTAACTGGCTTATCGCTTCGCATTCATCTGCATCTTCCACTAGGCCATTAACATTCATAATCATGTATTTCATTGATTCCTATGGCATGTGATCAACGCATTTCTTTATGATTTGATTTTTCTATTCATAAGTGATTTATCCAGCTATTGCACTCAATTTAAGTGGTTCAAGGGTTCCCATATCTGGTAGGGCTTTGTTGATGGTGTCAATCAATTGGAAATGGTGTTCAAGGTTCCACATCAAAGGTATCGTGATGTTCAGGTCATTATGGTACAAGTTTGTGAGGTTTTAGACTGAAGTTGATTGAAGCTTGTGGATTAATTGAAAATACAAGTTTGATATGGATTGGGTGTTTGAGTTGATATAAGCAGGTTAAGTCGAATAATAGGGATTAAGTGAAATTCGAAGATGCGAGTTTATGGAAATCACACCCTATCCAAAAGATTATGTCATGCCTATGTCAAAATCAAATCTAATATTCAAGAATTGTATCCATTGACCTTCATAATTCATTTTTTTAGTCCATATCCACGTTCTTGTTTCCAAGCCGATTAATTACATTTCTATCATCATTTCTAATTCTATTTCCACTTAGTCTTTCTTTAGACCCAACCAAATCACTTTCTTGATCTACTTTTTTATATAAAACCAATTGCCAAGGCCCATTAAGTCATACCTGATTCAAGCCTACTTTCCACTTAATTCTATTGTCAACCAAGTTCTAAACTCACCCTCATTCGTTGTTGGTGTCTTAAGTGGATTAATTCTTAAACCGTTCAAATATATATATATATATATATATATATATATATATATATATATATATATATATATATATATATATTAATTAAGGTATAACCATGTTTTCTTTTCCCAATTCTAAAGCCAATTTCATTGCAAAAATCCCTTCCAAACTATTTACGGTTCTCAGGTTGTGAACCTTTTCTCCAAATGCATTTCCAACACATCTCAATTTTTATCTAAGTCTACATTTTCTTAAACCACCTTCACACTAATGGACCATATATAATATCTTAATTATCTTAAAGGAATTGGTAAACCGAGTTGTCATCGGTTACAGGGGATAACAGATATTAATGGAATCGTTTTTCGGCACTCTACAATAAGCATTCATTAGGCTGAATCCATATAACAAAATAACAGCAAAAACTCTTTTAAAATCTTAACGTAATTTTTTATTTTTTATTTTCTTAACAAAAAAAAGGATATAAAAATACACAGGAAAGATTTCAGTTACAAAATCAAAGAGGGAGAAAATCAGTTATAACCATAACTGATATAACAGAAAAGAAGGACAGAAAATATACAGGAAGAAATCCAACAAACTGTAAGAAAAAAAACTCAGAATTCCTCTTCAATCACCACTCTCTTCTAAAAACAAGGCACTCTCTAACTATCTTCTCCATCATCAACCAATCTCTAACAAACTACACTACTTCACCTTCAATCAAAACCAGTTCTTCAACTTCATCGAATCATCACCATATCACCAAAAACTTCAACAATTCATCGATCTTCATGATTATACAATCACACATCTTCATCAAGATTCATCATGACCTTCTACTTCTTCTCCCTCAATCATCCTTCACCTTCAATCTTCCAAAAAACATTCATCAGTTTCATACACATTTGTATAATCTCCAATCTTCAGTATTATTCAGAAAAGTGGAATCTTGAATCAACATCAACCCCTTCAATCAACTGCAATGATTCAGTTCGGCTCATAATTGTCCAAGAAATCGGTTCCGCCTCGACATCGACGTCATAACCTTGATTACTTCAACATTGATTCAAACCTGCGATTGAAGAACCCTGTAGAATCACATACTAGCAAATATTTTCATCATCAATATCATATCAACATTAGAACCATCAGAAATTCAGAGTCAAGAATGATTCAACACTCACCAATCACTATGCAAGAGCCATCTCCATCGCTCGCGTTCGTCATCACCAAACATTCATCAATCATCACACCAACCTCGCAACGACGGATTCTTCAGAAACAGATCATCAACATCGCACCCCATCATCAATCTTCATGTATCAAGCATCAATCTTGCGAAGAGCCTGAAATCACCTTTATGCACGAATCTGCAAAATCACAAGAGGTAGTAGAATGCGAACAAAAGTTCAAAAGTATCGCTACAACGATGAAATCGGAACGAAAGAGGAGAAGAAAATACGATGAGGTTCTTACCTGGGAGAGTTGCGTCGTCATCTGTGAGCAAGAAAGTATCGCCGCACGGTTTGTAGTTGCATCATTTTCCTTTTTGTGAGTTGTGTCAGGATCTACAGAGGAGTTTTCTTCTGATCAACATCGTTATGCTTACGATGGATTGCGATACAGAAGGTTGTACAACAACGAATTCGAGATGAAGGAGAAGACTCTGAAGTCGTCGTGGAGGAGAGATGGAGAAGGGAGAACTCACAAAGAGGCCGACAGGGGCGATGCGATGGTGTGAAGGTATCTTCCGGCGAGTATCACTGGTTAAGAAGACCGAAAAAGAGACAACATGATTTAAAGCTCTCCTGAAGCTCAACACCGTCTTCATCTTCATCACGACCGTACTCCATTCCTTCTCTCTTTGATTGAATCACGAAGAAAGATTTGGATTCCTCATCGCTGCATATGTCATTTTTGTTGATCGAATTAAGGAATCGATGATGGCAGAGGCGACGGCTACATAACGACGACGAGGTTTGGCGGCTCTTAGACGGCGAGTCTTTGAATCATTCTTTGACGGTGATGAGGTTTTTTCCTCTGACTGTGAGGTTTCTTTGAGAGTAACGAGTACGTGCCCGGTTGAAGGAGAAGATGTTTCGTTGTGTTGGTTGACGAAGAGAAACGGAGGAGAAGGGTTGAACACCAAAAGAGAAAAATGGAGGCGCAATGTGAGAAGGAGAAGATGAATAGCGAAGAAGAAGGTGTCGGCACATTGAGGAAGAAGAAGAGGCTTGTTCTGTTATGTGTGATGAATTAGGGTTTCAAGAGTAATTTGGATCGGGCCTTACTACTCAAAACCCCATGGATCACTTACCACACCTCCAAATTCGCATTCACACCCCACCTGCGAAATCCTTCAAGGAAATGGGCCTCAGCTCAATCAAAATGCCATATGCACCATCATTTTTCTAACATACACCCTCCCTGCGGGTTCATGGTTGATTTTGGGCCTGAGGCCAGTTTTGTTACTTGCACCCTGTGATCTCTTTTGCACCCCTTGTTTTCACTATTTTATTAGAAATGTCTAAGTCATTTTCTTATAAAAAATGTATTAATTAATTTTCTTACTAATTAATTTTTGTGGATTAACATTTAATCCATTTTTTTCTTATAATTTGTAATTAGATTTTTTTGTTGACAATTTTAATTATTTGTTTGGAATTAATTATGGATTAAAGTGTTTATGGGTTTTTCGATCGATTTGTATCGATTTTGGATATGGTGGCTCTTCACAAAGCAATTATGGAAGATGAGCATTTATTTTGATCATGGGAGATTACAAGGCTTGGCTTGAAGTTTTTTTGGATTTCTTTTATGTGAAGAATCAGTACTTCGATCAAGTATGTAATTTTGAGCTTTTTCGACTTTTAACGCAACATTTTAGTTATATGCGGCTTAGGATCATATAACTTAAGGTGCATATCGAGCCCTCCCACCTGAGGCACTGGATTTATTTGTGATTTATGTTGATATATTTCGATATCGGAACTTAGGGATTAGGTTACGAACCATTAGGATCGCTTCCTTTCACTTCCCCTTAAAATCCCCTTTTTCGCCCGTTTCGTCGTAATTATTAAAAATAGTTTTAGGTGGGATAAAATTCTAGAAAAATTCATGAATGATCCTCATCCTCTTAATTAATTTGTCATATTTTTTTATTCCAGATTTGGGTGGTTTTAATAATTAATTTGGATTTTAGATCATAAGCTGTCCCAAAAAGGAGTGTTTTGACATAAGGGACCAAAAACAATTTTTACCCATAGGTGTGAGACCTATTTTTTGTGTGTAATTAACCACTGGTATTTATGACATTATGATGCTCATTATGCATTTTTTTCATAATTTTTAGTGCCCTTTTTGATCCACTTTGTGGAGGTGTTTTTCGGCGATCATGCCTTGCTATACTAATCGTTAAGTAATTGTTTTGGCAATTTGGTGCATAATTTTGTGGAATACTTTTAGACCATGTAATATAATGACCTCAAAATACCAGGAATTTAATTTCATAATTTTTAAAGCCATTTTGATATTTTTCCATGTCACCTAGATCATAGGTTGATTCATGTGTGTATTTGCTCCATAACCTAGATATTAGCAAGGCATTCATGCCATTGACTTGAGAGACATTTTGGTAACTTTTAGGAGTTAATTATAGGTCACTTTTAGGTCCTTAATTCCAGTTGTAGGCCACTTTTTTAACCATACTCATTTGGTTTGTTTTAGTGTTTCAAAGTGCATCTTTACTTGAACTAATTTTGCCTTAAACTTGTTTCTCTTCTCCTCTAATTGTTAACATGAATTATGTGGGAATCATTAATGCCTATCCATGAATTCTAATTGCATCTCATATCTTGTATGCTAATGACCCATAATCATTTCATGCATATTCACATGCCATTCTTCCTTAACTTTCATCATTTGTGATCTTATGTGATGTTTGCTTCATTTCTTCTCACATCTTCTTCTCCTTGCTCCATATGCTTACACCATTGCATCCATGATTGTATGTTCATTAATCCACATTCATAAGCATTCACTACTGACTTTGATGTTAATTTCATGTATTAATCCATGCTTGTAAGCCATATGCATCCATACTTCATCCATAAACCCTAATTTGCATTCATGTAAACTTAGGTGAACTTCTTGTACATAGTTTGACATAGTTTGATTTTGTGAGGTATCCTAGCATACTTAGGGACCTATAGCATGTAGCTACTGACTTTATAAGTCATGTAACCTTTAGGTACCTTCACCTTTAGACTTAGGTCTTACTTTGAACCCTAGTTCCATTCTAGGACGTTTATGGTACTTAATCGCTTTTATGCTTTGATTTTACTTTCAATATGCATTGTCATGCTAACCTTTGTTTTGTAGGGGGGAAGATTGAGGTAAGCCTCACTTCATTCCTATCTCTTATGCATTATAATTGTGTTTGCCTTAGCACTTGGTGCTTGCTTTTAGGATTAGAATACCTCATTAACCATAGGATCACCCTTTTAATAAATAACTTAGGGTTGTGTCTTAGTCCCCCTTAGTTTTTCCCTTTTTCCGACTTGAGTCCTTCTTTCTCATCTTCAAACAAAATCCAAAAACACTTAACAAATAAATGAAATGATTCCTTGTGTATAGCCTTATTCCATGAGGCACTTGCACTCACTTCATCTTGAAGTGGTGTAAGCTTGTCTAGCATGATGTACAAGTCTCATCAAGGGGTTGTTTCACAAAGAAAACATAAAATATACTTCTTCACAAAAGCAACAAAAACACTTAATAAAGTTCAACAAGCTAGTGAACTTAAACCCTAATCCTAGGAAACCAGTCTTGGATAAATTCTCCTTGTTGGGTGTGCTTGTTCTATTATTCCATCTTGGAATATAGTAGCAAGTACACCTTCCATGGAAAAGAGTTTGAATTCACTTCCTTGTGCCAAATTCATACAAAAACTCTTAAGAGACAAAAACAAACAATAAGCGACTATCCTGCGGGAGCTTCTCTTTCTCATCTCATTCATTCACAACGCGAACTCGCGACGACTTGTCTCACATGCAAGACGGTAAACGCACTCGTACCAGACGAGCCTGCAACACCTGAGCATAGACATACGCAGTTCCAGCTGTAAAAAACATGAACAAATAGTTCCCGCCTTAGTTAGGCGAACTACGTCGACTCTGATCCTCATTATCCCGATGAGGTACGTAGGCAGCGGGGTAGGGGCCGTTCGAGCACATTCTTTATTTTCCCTACATTTCCCCCTTTCTTTCCATCTCTTTTTCCAGTACCCTTTATCATTTCCATTCCTATTCCAGTTAGCAGTTCTTTGTTCAGCAACAACTTTATTTTGTTACCCTTTGAAACAAAACAAACAAGCGTGGATCCCGTCGGGTACGGCGGATGGTCTGGGGTGCTAATACCTTCCCAGGTCGTAACCGACTCCCGAACCCAGATCTTTGGTTCACAAGGCCTTGTCCTTTCCTTATTCCTCATGTTTGTGCAACATTACCTTTCCCATTCCTTCGGGATAAAAATGCATGGCTGGCGACTCTACCTTTTCCGTGCCACTTTCGCGTTTGTACTAGAATGAAAATCCCGAGAGCGGCACAATCTTCCTAGAAAAGCTATAAGAAGAAGTTGCTTCACAATTCTGAGGACTTCTCATTGGAGAAAATAAAAAAGCATCTTCAAATTGAGGAGGAATCGAAAGATAGAGAGAAATTTGAGGTTGTTGGATATTCTAAATCCAATGTGGTGAGCGTAAAAGAATGGAAGAAACAAGATGTTAAGATCAATTATCTTGGTCCTAAGAATGATCAAAATAAGTTTAAGAATTGTGGTGGGTCAAAGGGCCCCAAAGGAAATTGTTATGTGTGTGGAAAACATGATCATTATACGTGAGATTGCAAAAACAATAAGTCCCATAATGAGGCAAATGTTGTTCAAGTCAATGATAACATAATTTCTACTGTGAGAGAAATTATGGCGATCAAAGGCAAGGTGCAATGATAGGGGTATGATACTTGTGCTAATTTCCATGTTTCTTATGACACAATAACATTCACAACTTATTCTAAAATCGATTAACAAGAGGTTCAAATGAGAAAATAATGGTGTTAAAGCGTCCTTAGAATGAAAATCGTGGAACTGAACTTCATTTTTTGGAAGAATGTTACTCTATTATCGTACTTCATGTTCGTGACATGAATATGAACCTTGTTAGTGGGGATCTTTTGAAAAACTCAGGTATTAAACATGGGTATTAAATCTATGTATGAATCGGGCAAGTTAATCTTGACCTGTAATGGTGTATCGGTGGAAAAAGGTTATTTCATTGATGGAATGGTTAAATTTTTACTATTGACAAAAATATTAATAAATTTTCTATTTATACTTGCATGATCGAATATGTTTATTTATGGCATAATAGATTAGCTCATATAGGTATTAGCACTATGAAAATATTAATTAAATCTAGTTTATTTTAATGTGATGTTAATAATTTCAAAATATGTGTAAAATCAGAAATGATTAAGAACCATTTCCATAGTATAGAAAGAAATATCAACTTGCTTGATCTTGTGCATTCAGATTTATGTGAATTTAATGGAATGTTAAACTGCAGGGAAAATAGGTATTTCATTACTTATATATATTTGGTTTCTTGATCAGTCAAGAAACCCAAGGGTTAGGGTTTAGGGTAACCAAGGATAATAACAAGGATTGGATATAAAGTGTTATTATTTCCTTTCTCTTAAAACCAGATTACAAGTATACAAGAATAACAAATAACCTCTCTCACTTTTGAATTAGGGTTTTATCTTCCTATTTTCCCTTATTCAAAATATGAGAGACTAACATGCTATTTATAAGAAAACTAACACACTAACCTAATGGTTTTTTTTTAACAATTATCCATTACAAGCTAACTTAGGGTACAAGCTAACTTAAACAATTGGATCCATAAAATAAGGTCCAATTTAACAACAGCATGTGTGCAGACTTCGACGACATGCTATTCGTATTTGGGTTTGTTCCAATATTCCACAGAAATAAACATGTATCACTCTCTCAACTATGGAATTAGAATCCGTGGATCTTGCTTCCTTTGGTCAATAAGTTGAATGGTTGAGGGACCTTCTGTTGAAAGTTCCATTAGTTAAAGACAATATTTCAAATGTGTTGATACCTCATAATAGTCATGCAACTTTAGCTAGAACATACATCTAAGTGTATAGTGTAAACTCTAGACACATAGATCTTAGACATTCCTTCATGAGAAAATTGATTAAGGATGAAATCATTTCACTCATATATATATATATATATATATATATATATATATATATATATATATATGTGTGTGTGTGTGTGTGTGTGTGTGTGTGTGTGTGTGTGTAAGCTATAATTTAGTTAATTCATTTACAAAAACCATTGGCTAGAGATTTAGTAAAGACTACCTTGAGAGTTATGGGATTTAAACTCATTGAGTAAGAGTTCCAACAATGGTAGCAACCCAATCTAACATTAAGAAAACATTAATTAGACTCAATGGGTAAGAACAAACTATTGGTTTGGATGTTTGTACAATATTATTTAATAATGTTAACTATTACATTTGGATGGTTGAGTTTTTTCAAACTCTTAATGAAGTTCAATGTTGAGAATATGTATCTCATGTAAAGTAGATACAATATGAATTTCACCTATATGAATTTTGAGATGGCATCGTCTCAAAGTGAGAGTTAGAGTTTCTCTCACAATAAATTCGTAAGACATGAAAAACACATGACCATAAATAATGATAGGCAAGAGATATAGGCGAAGAACCATTAAAGAGTGGGTGTAAGGTAATATCGTTCTAATTACAAGGAATAACAGGTTCAAAACTCACTACGCCAAAAATGACTTTTAACAGCGCATCTTAGACAGCGCTTTTAAAAGAAAGCGCTGTTTAAGGTTAAAATTAAAATAAAACACGGAAAATGTTCCAAAAAAATAATGAAAGCGCTGTCTAAGGGGGGGTCTTAGACAGCGCTTTCTAAAAGCGTTGTCTAAGATCCCCCCCCTTAGACAGCGCTTTTAGAAAGCGCTTTTAAATATATACCTTAGTCAGCGCTTTTGATAAAGCGCTGTCTAAAGTCTTTAAATTAAAAAAAATTTAAAACCAAAAGCGCTGTCTAAGGGGGGGTTTAGAAAGCGCTTTTGGAAAGCGTTGTCTAAGGCATACCTTAGAAAGTGCTTTCCACAAAAGCGCTGTCTAAGGTCTAATTAAAATAAAATTTCAGACTTCATTTCTATTTTCGTTCTCTGTTCTTTTGTTTTCCCTCCCGCGAACGTTGAAACCCTAACAGCGAAAACCATAACAGCGAACACGAATACACTTCCATTTTTCGGTTTCAATCATTGAACGTGTTTGAAGAATCGTACATGCCTCGACATTTGGGTGTTGACTTCGTTTTTCGTTTCTACTGTTCTTCATTTCTTGCGGTATGTTCTTCATTTCTTCATTTCTTCGTTTCTACTGTCTCGACATTAATCTTTCTACTGAGTTTAGAAGTAGTTTACTAATGTTGAGAATGTGCATAATCTTGTTGACTGAGTTTAGTGTATTATTCTTGTTGAAGTTGTTTTGATTCATTCTAGCTATTTTTGTAAAAACTGAGTTTAGAAGTTGACAATAGAAAAATGTTGATGTTTGTAAGGAAAACAATAAAAACTGAGTTCATAAGGTACATTGTTGTTGTTATGTTTGATAAGTAATAATGTTGATAATAGAAAAATGATGATAATAGAATAATGTTGATAAGAGAAAAGTAATGGAAGAAAAAGTTTGATAAGTAATAATGTTGTAATAGAAAAATGTTCTTCCTTGAAAAATGTTGTAATACAAAAATGTTTGGTAATAGAAAAATGTTGTAATAGAAAAATGTTTGATAATAGAAAAATGTTTGATAAGTAATTAACGTTAGTTATAGAAAATTTAAAGTTGTAGAAAATTATAGGTATAGTTATAGTTATAGGTATAGTTATAGGTATATTCTAATAGAAAATTAAAGTTAGTTATAGAAAAATTAACGTGTTATAGGTATAGTTATAGATATATTGTAATAGAAAAAGTTTGATTCTTGTAATAGAAAAAATGAAAGTGATGAGGTAATTAAAGTTGGTATATCGGCGTATCGGATACATTATTGAAGTTTATATTAACATTGGTTATGTATACGTTATTGAAGTTTAAAATGAATTGAACTTTAAAATTGTTAGAATATTCAAAGATACTACCTTAGTTATGTATTTTCGTCTGGATTGATTGTTTACCTTAATAAGTAGGAAAACCATGGATAAAACATGGATTTGTGCTGATCGAATGACCAAAGAGTACGAGAGTGGGGTTGCGGAATTCGTTAAGTATGTTGTTCAACACGCTGAAAACCCCAGACGAATGCATTGTCCTTGCTTGCGTTGTTGTTATATTGGTAAGGTTGACGCACATGGATTGAAATCGCATTTGTTGAGGCATGGAATTGATCAAAGTTATCAGTGTTGGATATTTCATGGTGAGAAAATTAACGAGAATGTTGAATCGAGTGGAAAAAGTAATACGACCTATGCTTCATACGACAAAGACACGGAAACATACGATTGTGATCGAGTTGAAGAGATTGTAGAAGCACTGGAAGAAGATCTTCATGATTGTCCTGAAATGTTTGAGAGGATGGTAAGCGATGCAGAGAAACCGTTGTACAAAGGTTGCACTAAATTCTCTAGACTGTCTGCGGTATTAAAGTCGGGCAATGGATGGTCGGATAAAAGTTTCACAGAGTTGTTGGCCCTTATGAGATAAATGCTACCAGATGATAATGTTCTTCCTAATCGAACCTATGAGGCAAAAAAATGTTGTGCTCTATTGGCATGAGCTATGATAAGATACATGCTTGTCCTAACGATTGCATTTTGTTTCGTAACGAATATGCAACGTTAACTGAGTGTCCTAAATGCGGTTTGTCTCGATATAAGAAAAGATTATCTCCCGCAAAAGTCTTATGGTATTTTCCGATAATTCCGAGATTTAGGCGCATGTTTCGTAGTGAAACCGATGCAAGACATCTTACTTGGCATGCAGATGAAAGAATTATTGATGGAAAGTATCGGCATCCGGCTGATTCACCACAGTGGTCGAAGATTGATAATGATTATCCTGAGTTTGGATCAGAAGCAAGAAACCTTCGATTGGCATTATCTACTGATGGAATGAACCCACATGGTCTTCAAAGTATCTCACATACCACATGGCCTGTGATTCTTATGATTTATAACCTACCTCCGTGGCTATGTATGAAGCGTAAGTACATGATGTTATCTATGTTAATCTCTGGGCCTAAACAACCAGAGAATGACATAGACGTATACTTGACACCTTTGATCGAAGATTTAAAGATTTTGTGGGAGGTTAGCAACGCCTCCGCACAGGTAAAAAGGAGGTTAGCAACGCCTCCGCACAGATAAAAAGTGCTGGTGCTAAAAAGACCGTAGCTAGGAAAAAACCTACCACCAAGTATAGGTCGTGCCTCAAGACATTTCTAGAGATGACCGATATACCGACCGGAGGTGTTCGGCTTGTGCATATGGAGGTAGGTATTTTCGGCTTTGATCACGACCAAATGATTGGTAATGAAGACTTCATGCAAGTTTTTGGTCATGAAGAAATCGGCGTCATTGTTGCCAATACATATATCAGGTAAATCCGGTCTACTTTGTTATATTAATTGAACAACTTATTTACTTTATGTTTCAAAAGAGGTGTCTAATGTTAATGATGTTTTTATATAAGGCTTTTGTATGACAAATTGATGCGCCCCAATGGTTTGGACGTGTCATTTGGATTCTTAGCACCCGCGACCGTCAACTTAAGTACAATCTTAAGTAGACCGGATACCGTGACGGAGTACGTTCTTAATATCCTCATGGCCAACAAAGATGCGAAGAAGTTGTTTTTTATATCGTTTAATACCGAGTTAGAATTTCATTCTAAATTCATCTATTATAATTTTTTTCCAAGTTGACATCTAACATTTGCTTAATCATTACAGTGGACATTGGTTGTTGCTCGCAATCAATCCTATCAGAGAAATTGTTTATTATCTTGACTCGTTAGGAAATGATTGGACAACATACCCGGATATGAAGTTCATAATTGACACGTAAGTGAGAATGTTCAAACTTTTCTTATGTGTATTTCTTAGTTTATGTGAATTGTTCTAATTACTTCATTTTTATTTTATTAGCATCCTACAAGCTTTTCGAGCCCAACGAGATATCCTAACATCAAAGAGGGGCGCCAACTCCATTACATGGATTCGAGTGGCGGTATATTTTTAATTATCACATTTTTTATTATATTAGTGATGACACTTGATAAAACTTAGGATTTATCCTTTTTTTTTCATATGTAGTATCCTCAGCAACGTAATCAAATAGATTGCGGGTATTTCATGTTGAGGTTTATGCGAGATACTCTTGTTTTGGGCCGATTAGAGATTCCCACCGATGTATGTATTTCTAACTTATGAGTTATTATTATATTTACACATATCTCTCATATAATTAAATAACTGAAATTAAATCAAACTATGTTCTATTATTATGTAGTACTTTGATGAATTCAAGTGTGCATATTATACAAAAGATCAAGTGGACGAAATCAAAGAGGAATGGTGTCAATTCATTATAGAGCTCAATGTTTTATGTACATGACTTGTAAATTTGTAGTATATTGTACATGACTTGTAAATTTGTACATAAATTTGTGTAATTATATTGTACATTTGTAGTATATGTAATGACTTGTAAATTTGTACATAAATTTGTATATATTTTGATACATTTAAGTCAAAATTGGTTTGAATTGGTATATATATATTTGTTAGCCAAAAATTGGTAGAAAAAAAGGCCAAAATGGTTTGAAATGGCATATATAAAATGTGATATTTGTCTGCCAAATTTGGTTGAAAACAGGTAGAAATTCTGGTTTATAAACCTGGAAAAAATGTGGTTTAAAACAAAAGCTGCAAAAAATTTCGTATACCTTAGACAGCGCTTTTGCCAAAAGCGCTGTCTAAGGGGGGGCTTAGACAGCGCTTTTGAAAAGCGCTGTCTAAGGTATACCTAAAAAAATTAAAATAGGAGGGGATTAGACAGCGCTTTCACCAAAAGCGCTGTCTAAGGTATAGGGGCTTAGAAAGCGCTTTTAGCAAAAGCGCTGTCTAAGGTATTCCTAAAAGCGCTGTCTAAGGTACGCTTTTAAGATTTAAGAAAGCGATGTCTAAACCATTAGCAGCGGAGGTTTAGACAGCGCTTTAAAACGCTGTCTAAGGCTAAAAAAAGCGCTGTCTAAGGTCTTGTTTGGCATAGTGACTTTTCTACCTGAAATTCGAATTTTATTTTGTGTTTTTTTAAGGTTAAGTTCAAATTAAAAGATACTTAGTTATATTATATTATTCTTTGTTTCATTTTTTAAAATTAGTCTTATCATTATTAGAACAAGTGGATGATTGTTGTAATTATTAATTAATAAAAAGACTAATTAAACAAATAACCATTATTGTGTTACAATAATAACATGGCTTCTTCTAAATGAGTAAATGCGCAATCAATGTGTAGAAAAGAGTCTCACATATAGGGATGACAACAGATAGGGTCGGGTGCGGGTTTCACACTACCCAAACTCGCACCTGAAATCACCACTCGAACCTGAATCCGAACACAAATGTTATTCGGGTGGCAAAATAACACTCACGCTCACAACTGTTGGGTTCAGGTTTTTCCACCCAAAACCCGAACCCGTAACAACAAAAAATTCAAAAAATTTAATTAGGTTTTATATAAATTAAATTATTTTTTTCATAAATTATTTTTTTTCACAAAAATTATACCACCATGGATAATTGAGCTTCATCGCCAAAATCGTAAGTAATTAATTTGACATATAAATAAGAAAAAAATTTAACATTTAATTATTCCATTAATATTTTATACATGGCTTACTAATTCATTCTTAATCATGTTGCTTTGGAATCTCATCATCAACTTAGTAATATTAATCTAAATGTTCAAAATCATCCACGATACCACAACTATACCTCCTCCTGGAGCAAATAGTTGATGAACCAAAGCACAAAATTGTATATTTATATGGTTTAATAATTTTTGAAGATCTTTTCATATTTATATATATATATATATATATATATATATATATATATATATATATATATATATATATATATATATATATATATATATATATATATATATATATATATATTATGATTTAGTATTTAGTTAATTATAAGAACAATTATATTTATTACTAAAATATTGTTACTTACTCAAGATAAAATTTCAATTAAATTTTTGCACACAACCAGATATTTTGCACACCTCTAATTATAATTAAAATTAAAATCTTCAACATCTTAACATTATAATTAAAATTAAAGTTCACAGTCTACAATTAAAACTAAAATTAAAGTTTAAGCGAATGTAATTTTGGGTTCCGGATACGAGTTTCACACTACCCAAACCCAACCAACTCAGATTCTCAACTGTTGACTCAGGTTCGAGTGAGCCCCACGGGTTTGGACCTACGTGACATCCCTATTCACGTAGAAAAAGCATAATTGATTAAGGAATTAAAGTTATGAGAGTGATGGTCTCAAATCTTCACGCCACTTGTCACCTTCACACTCCCCTCGTTGGGATCACCATCGGCGACACCATTTTCAGCTCTGCGATCAGGGGTGTGGACATAGATGTGTTAATGGCGACTTGTATGTGATGCTTGCATTAGAGCAATCAGACTACTTATGATCTAGTGGTCGACTAGTGGTGATGGCCGTATTACTTTAGTTCGTTATTTTCTAATTCGAATAATTGTAATACTAAATAAAAATCTGGAATTTAAATTCAGAAGAAAAAAAATAATTTCAAACTCTCTTCTACATTGCTTAATTTCAAATTTATTTCTTCTTTAATTCGAATTTTCATTTTTTTTTCTTCATAAACTTGACATTTTTTATAAATGTTCTTAAATGTAAGCTTTAGGACAACTTAAAAAATATTGAAATACTATTAGAAAAATGGCCATATCACGATTCTAATCTTGATCGATTTAATTTAGAATGAATTTCTAATAAAAAGCACGTTGAAAAATAAATAGCTAAACATGTGAATTTGGGTTTGAAAGGCTAATTGAAATTGAAATTGAAAAAAAAGATTATCAACAGAAATATTCAAAGAGACGAAAAAGTAAAAAGTAGTTTTGAAAAACCATAGGTTTGACACAAAATTTGCGCAAACCTTATTACATAACACCCTTATTGTCATATGTTGTAGAAATTTACAAATAATAAACAGAAAATTGAAAGCAAGAGAAAGAAGATGATGAAGCACTAATTTACATAGAGGTTGAAGAATTACCATCATCTTTGTTTTCCAGATTTTGGTTTATTTGATTCCCGAAAGAAACCACAAAAACCACAGGTTGCTACCTTAGGAGAAGGTGGGTCCTTTGATGGTGGTGAAACGTTGACCGTCCGATATGGTTTTGCTCCAGCTGATCTACTTCTATCCAACGTGGCACTTGATCCAACGGTGTTACTCTCTTCCTCTTGTTGTTGTTGGTTCTGATTTAGACCAGACAGGAACTTGTCATCCCAAACCAATCCTGATGACCCTTGTCTCCTGAATGATGCTAATGATTTCTGCAACTCAGCCATCTTTCTCTCTCCTACTCTCTCTCTCTCTCTCTCTCTCTCTCTTCTCTCTCTATATCATATGCTTGAATTAATATTTAAAAGAAAATTCTAAGCTTCAACTAGTTATTATATTTATATGATGATGATGTTAGACTTTAATGTTATTAGAGAGATGATGAGGATGGAGAATATGACAAATTGAAATATATTAATAAAGAAGAAAATCACTAGGGAATATAAATTATGGGTTTCTTAATCAATTTTTGGGTTTGTTTTGCTTCTTCTTTTTTAATTGGACTAGTATTTTTTATTTAAAATATATAATAAAGAGATGGGAAAAAAATAAAAATGGAGTGTGACTAAAGTCCACACACGGTGTCATTAGGTAGGGACAAATTTTGTCTCCACTAATAAGTTTTTTCCCCCAATCTTTTTTATTCTTATCTTTTATAGTAACAAATTTCATAAAAACAAGATAACAGTCTCATAATTGATGGGATTATAGGATGGTTTGTTTAAACTCTTAAAAATATATATTTTATATATATTTTTAAATAAATTTATAATTTGTTTTAAATATTAAAAGTTTTTTAATTTTTTAATTTTATGAAAAATTATTCAAACTAGTTTTTCATTTAAACTTTTTTAAAAAATCTTTTTGTCTTTGATTAAGTTTTTAGGTTGGGATTGAATTTAAAAAATGGTAGAATTGATTTAGTCAGGGATGTTTGGAACTCAAATTCCATGGAATATATTAGAATATAGTTTTCTGTTGTTGAGGGTTGTTTTTCTCTCTTTCTTTTTCTTTCTTTTTTGGTTTTTTCTTGCATTGAGTTTAGGAATACATATTACTTATAAGAAATATATCTATAAAAATATTTATAACAGCATAAAACTCTTTTTTGAAATAAACTAAAACAAAAAATTTCAAACTAATAAAAATTAGGACTTTATGATAAATCCTTGTTAAGCCAAATACCTAACATTTACTAACCAAGCTTTGAAAGGAATTTTGTTTTGAATGGTAATAAAGGCATTGTTACACATTGTAATTTTGTAATTAAAAAAATGCAACTTTTATCATACCAACTCACTTTTATTTTAAATATCAACATATATTCTTAGAAGAGTGTAAATTTTTCAGTAAACAAAATACATTTCTTAAAAAAACACAAAAAGATAGTAAAATAAATTATTTTTTTATATTAGAGTGATATGATATACACTAAGTTACAATTAGATCTAGATTGCAAAGGAAGAAAAAAAAACATAAAAGTAAACTTTTTTCATTTCATAACCCTAAAATTATGAATACAAAGATATAAATACTTAGGGTTTTTTTTAGCAATTGGGCCTAAGCCACTTTTGATAACCCAACACCAATAAAATAAAAAGATAATAAACCAATTAAATAATTAAAATTAATAGTAGTCCTTAAGCCACTTGGGTTGCTGACTATTCCTCTTGGGTTTGAAGGAATGCCTTGTAACAATACTCCCGTCCCCAAGAAGAATCTTGTCCTCAAGATTCACTAAGGGAGTGCCACTTGTGCGCTGGATGAGGGAAGGAGAGGGTAATATGTGAGTTGGGTACAGGTTGTTAGGGTGGGAAAAAGAAGGCACGTGAATTGGGGTTTTGGGAAGAGTGAAAGAGGGGGCAATTGAAGGAGGCGGCACATGGGGTAACGTAAAAGGTGTGGTGGACTTGATAAAGTTATGGGGAGTGGGAGAAAGGTTTAATTGATGGTCAGGGAATGGTTGAAAGGTTGGTATCTTTATGAGGGGGAAGGAAAAGAAAACGGGTGGGAAGCCACGTTAGGCGGTGGGGTGAAGTGGAGTCATGAGAAGGTGACACATACGTGGGGATCAACGGTTGGGATGAGAGATCCGTTTGAAGCGTAGAAACGTCGTTTGGGATGGGCATAGAAGAAGTGAAGGCATTAAGTGGTGTACTTGGGAAATCTAACTCATTTTTTCGGATTTCTCTAGAAGTATTTGGCTCTCTCTCAGTCAAAACTTCTAACTCCTTTTGCATGCAAGGTTCCGAAAGTTGTTTCTCATTTTCGTTCCTAATTCATTTCTCACCTTTGTTCCAAATCTCTTTCTTGCTTGCCTCAGAGTTGTTGTGTAGAGAACGTGAAACTGTGTTGTTTGGCGCCCCCAAGGAAGTAGTATCAGCTTTGTCCTCATCTCCACTTAAAGTAGCAGAAACATGGGTCTGTGGAGGAAAACGATGGCGTCCTCGTTTAGTGAAGAACTTCAAAAAATCAGTAATGGTGGAAGGACCAATATAAGGCCGCAACTGAGAAGCATGCACAACCGGATGAATCTTCGAAGAAGGTGGAAGATCCAACGCATACGCGACCTCCCCGACGCGTCGTGTAACTGTGAAGGGTCCAAAAAAACCGCATAGCAAGCTTCTGAGAAGATCTACGGACGACGCTTTGTTGACGATATGGTTGAAGTCTTAATAGAACCAGATCGCCGACGGAAAAGGTATAACTCATGCGTTTCTTGTTTGCTTGATTTTCCATTCTTGTTTTGCTTGACTTGAGATTTTCTTTTAACTCTGAGAGGATTGTTTCTCTGTCATGTAAGGAGGAATTTAAGGAAGGAAACACTGAGCCAGAGACGAAATCCAGAAGAGATGAAGGAACACAACCATATAAGGCACGAAACGGAGATATACGGATCGAAGAGTGATAAGAAGTGTTGTACCAGAACTCGGCAAGGTGAAGGTAGCGGTACCAACGACGTGGTTGATCGCTCGTGAAACACCTGAGGTAAGTTTATAAAGTTCGATTTACAACTTCCGTTTGACCATCCATTTCTGGGTGGTACGTTGAATTGAACTTGAGTATTGTGCCTTGCAGTTTGAAAAATTCCTTCCAAAATTTTCTAAGGAAGATGGAGTCGCGGTCAGAGACAAAAGATTTAGGAACACCATGAAGCCGAAAAATCTCCGTAGAGAAACGAACAGCAAGATCCTCAGTTGTGAACATAGATGGTAGAGCAAGAAAGTGGGCGTATTTTGAGAGGCGGTCACAAACAACCCAAATCACAGTGTGACCGAAAGAGTTTGGAAAATGAGTGATAAAGTGATAAAGTCCATGGTGATATCTTCCCAGACCTGAGCAGGAGTAGGTAAAGGTTGTAATAAGCCCTTCTTTTTTGTGTTAAATGTTTATTGTGTTGGCATGTTGTGTAGTGCTTAACAAAGTGTTTGATGTCTCTATATAGGCCCGACCAAGAAAAAGAGGGTGGAAACTCGTGCGACGGTGGGATTTATTCCAGAATTTCCTGTTGTAGGGGTGAAGTGGTATTCAAATAGCAAATCCTTCCAAAGATTAGGTAGATAAGGTATGAACAGCTTTTCCTGATAATAGAGTAAACCATTTTGAAACTTGTAGCTTGTATCATTTGAGTTGGTTGTTTTTTATGAAACTAACATGCGTCTCTCTTTGTTTCTGGTGTAATAATTTTGGAGCTGTTGAATAAGAGTGGGAACTGGGGATGAGATAGAGGGTAGCACCAGAGGATCACTATATTTGTGGTTGAGTGCGTCAGCAACGAGATTGGAACGCCCAAGTTTGTAATAGATGTCAAAATTAAAACCTTGTAATTTCGAAGCCCATTTTTGTTGTTCTGGAGTCTAAATTTTTTGTAACAATAGATTTCTTAAACTTTTTTGATCTGTGTAGATGCTGAAGTGTTGGCCTACCAGGTATTGGCACCATTTCTTGATGGACTCAGTTATGGCGTACATTTCTCTGACATAAACGGAAGCTGCTTGCATTCTTGGAGTCATTTTTTTGCTGAAGAAAGCAATGGGGTGTCCTTCTTAAGATAACACGGCGCCGGTGGCAACTCCCGAAGCATCAGTTTAGATGTTAAATTCTTTTGTAAAGTCCGGCAATGTTAGCACCGACATTTGTGTCATTTTATTTTTAAGCTCTATAAAGGCTGAAGTAGCCTTTGTACTCCAACAAAACTTAGTGGAACAAAGACAATCGGAGAGCGAAGCGGCGAGTGTGGCGTAGTTTTTCACAGATTTGCGGTAAAAGCCGTGAGACCCAAAAATCCTCTGAGTGTTGTGAGTGATTGAGGTTCAGGCCAGTCCAACACTATCTGAATCTTCTCCGAATTAAATTCAATGCCACCAATAGAAATATAATGGCCTAGGTAATCAACGCGATCTACTGCAAAAAACACATTTAGACATTTTTTAGACAAAAGAATGAGATAATAACAGCTCAAATACAAACTGCAAATGAACTAAATGGTCATTAAAAATTGGACTATAAATCAAAATGTCATAAAAAAAACCAATACGAAGTTTTGTAAGTATGGTCTTAGAAGATCATTCATAGTCAATTAAAAAGTAGACGGGGCATTAGTGATCCTAAAAGGCATTACGAGAAACTCATAGTGCCCGTCGAAAGTTCGAAAATCCATTTTATGAGTATCTTCCCTTGCAACATGGATCTGGTGGTAGCCAGAGCATAAATCAATTTTAGTGAAAATTCTAGCGGACCCAAGCTCATCTAAAATTTCATCAATTGTTGGTATAGGGAATCTGTATTTAATTATAACTGCGTTAAGTGCGTGGTACTCTATGCAAAAACGCCAAGTTCCGTCTTTCTTTTTAACTAGAAGAACAGGAGAGGAAAAAGGGTTGGTACTAGGAATGATGATTCCATCTTGTAACATTTCTTGGATAATGGTAATCATGGTTTTTTTGTGAGTGAGGGTATCTATACGGCTTGACATTGATGGGAGGTGTGTGAGGTAAGAGTGGTATATGATGGTCATGAGGTCTTGCTGGTGGGAGACCACAAGGAGGTTGGAAGATTGGAGAATAAGTATTTATGAGTTTGGAAATAGCTGGATGAAGTTTTTTTTGTAAGGTAGTTGAAAGAGAATGTGGGGTTGAGGCTGATGAGGAAAGAGGGTCAATTGAAACAAAGGTCATGAGATGGAGGGAAGCTATAGAGTTTGTATGAAGGAGGTGTTTAAATTGGTGGAAAGATGTATGGGTTGGGTTGGTGGTTGGGTCTCCTTTAAGAGTCAAGGATGCATTTAGATGTTGGAATGTAATTTATGGGATAGAGAAATCTGCTTGGATTGGGCCAAGAGTTCTTAACCAAGCCATGCCTAAAACAATATCAGCGCTTTCAATTGGCAAGAGATAAAATGATAAGTTGAACGGTTTTTCTTGTAGGAGAATACGAACATTATGGCACATCCCTTCACATTGTAAGTGAGAGTCATTTCCCACCATTACTGAAAACTGTTGGGTCGGTTTTGTTTTGAGATTTAAGTGTTGGGCAATGCGAGGTTGCATAATGTTGTGCGTAGTACCGGTATCCACTAACACCATAGCTGATAAACCACCAATAACACCTTTGAATTTTAGTGTTTGAGGGGAAATCTGACCCGTTAATGCCTGAGGTGATAACTGAAAAATAAGTGTTGCTCAGGTCCAAATCCGGTTCTAATTCAGGATTTTCCTCCACAGCAGGTTGTTGTTCTACAACATCATCATCAACCATTAATAAAAGAAATCTTTTAGAGGAACATTTGAGACCAGTGGTGAATTTCTCGTAACAATTAAAACAAAGGCCTTGAGCTCTGCGTTCTTGCAATTGGGATGGGGAAAAACATTTGATAGGCAGTTTTTGTAGGTTTAAAGTAGTGGCTGAATGGGAAAGGAGAAGGTTGGTGTTGAGGGCTGGTTGGGTAGGTGGTATGGAAGTTGTGTGAGGGGTGGGTTTAGTGTAAGTATTTCTAAAGGGCTTTGAGAACTTGGGTTTGGAATCCTTTATTTTGGATTCAATAAGTTTAGCAAGGCGAATGGCTTGTGATATGGAAACAGGTCTATGAATAGCCATTTCGTTGCGGATGTCTTTAGATAAACTAGAAATAAAACAATTCAGAATTGCTTCTTAGTATAGACCAACCACTTGGTTTCCCAACTTTTCAAATTGAGTTTGGTATTCAACAACAGTACCATTTTGCTTAAGTTTGAACGATTCAGCTTGATTGTTGTCATAAGTCGAAGGACCAAATTTAAGTTTTGGGGCTTTAGTAAAAGAAAACCAATATGTTAATAATTGGCTTTGATACATCCACTTAAACCATCTTAAAGCATCACCCTTCATATAAAAAAATATTAAAGAAAGTCTATTTTCTGGTGGAAGTTGGTAAAAATTAAAAAACTGTTCAGCTTGAAACAACCATTCTAATGGGTTAGTTCCATCAAACATAGCAAGTTCCAATTTAGGAGTTCGAAATGGGGATAATGGGGTAATTTATGGCATGTGTGGAAAGGGATAATGGTAACAAAAGGGATATTATAGTTCTGAGTGGGTGTGAAAGGTGTTGAGGAGGGATTGTAAGAAGTATATGGTGGTAGTTGGGCAGAGTTTAGACGTGTTGCTGCTGTAGCAGCAGGTTGTGGAAGAGTGGTGGAAAAAGAAACAGAGTTTCTAATGGGTGTGAGCAAGGTTGAGTAAGTGGGTAGTAGGTTGAGTGGTTATATAAACAACAACATTAGATGAAGGTTCATGAGTGATACCTGATGATGAGCCTGCTGCATGAACAGTAGCGGCGTGAACAGTAGCAGCGTGAACAGTAGTGGGTTGTTGGGGTGGGTCTTTTTTAGTAGAAATTTTTGTGAGGATAGCCATGAGTGATTCATGCCTACTGTCAGCAAGAGTGGTAGCATTATCCATATGAGTGTGTAGCTGTTCAATTTGATGCTCCCATTCAGCAGCAACATTATCGAAACGTTCATCAAGTTGAGTTTGATTTTCTTGCAAAGCATTAGCAAGAAACAGTTGTGTTGTATGGACAACTTCTTCACTGATTTCTCGGAAAGAAGGATTTGGGGGTTTTAGGGGAGCCATGAGTGTAGAATGAAAGCACCAATGATATGATATACACTAAGCTACAATTAGATCTAGATTGCAAAGGAAGAAGAAAACATAAAACTAAACGTTTATCATTTCATAACCCTAAAATTCTGAATACAAAGATATAAATACTTAGGTTTTTTTTTAGCAATTGGACCTAAGACACTTTTGATAACCCAACACCAATACAATAAAAAGATAATAAACCAATTAAATAATTAAAATTGATAGTAGTCCTTGAGCCACTTGGACAACTGACTATTCCTCTTGGGAAGGAATGCCTTGTAATATAGAGTGCAAGAAATAAATGGTGTAAAATAATAAATCACTAAAAATATTAAAAGAAAAAGAGAAATAATGATATTAAAAATATTTTTTTTTTCTTAATAGTAAATAAAAAGAACATAAGGAATATTTGTTTGATTCTTTGATGTGTTCATCTTTAAATTTGTTCTTACATGTTATGTGTCGTTTCTGCTATTTAAAAGAGGTGAATTTTCCATTTAGATTATAATGTTGTTGACATTCTGAAACTATGGTGGAAACTTAGTAATAACTTATTTTTTAATAATGATGAAAATATTTCATTTGGACTTTCATGTATTTTCATCTTTAAATTTGTTTTAACCTGTATGTGTGATTTGAAGGGTTTAGAGTTTTGTGATATTTAAAAGAGGATGGTTTTTCATTTAGATTTAGAAATATTTCTTTATATCTTTCACTCTTGACTTTTATCAGTCACAATCACAAATATTTATTAAAGACGATCAAATTTGATGAATGGATTAAAAGTTGAAATAAAATTATTTTATAAAATTCTGAATTTTCAACATAAATTTTGGAAGGACGGTTAGAATTAATTGAATCAACTTTGGAGATAATATCATTCATGAAGACTATGTTTTGAATTATTCAAAGGACATTAATTAAAAAGTTTAATTGTTATGCATTGACTTACACTGTCAATTTATTGTCATTATCTGTTTGCATTACTTTATTTATTTTTAAAATAAAAATCAAAATTGTTTCAACATCCAACCGTTATAATTCACTGACAATATAAAACTATTTTACATTGTCATGTATTTCAATTAAATTCTTAATTAAATACTCTAATATGAAAGATAAATTTGCATTGACTTATCAACAACACTAATGACTCTATTATCAGAGACAACATTCTCTCCCTAATAACAGAGGCAAGGCAGACATCTTCGAAGAATTTAAAAATGTATCTTTCAATCTTGATGGCTCCTCAGTTATAGACCCTAATGGGTTTGGGGTTATCTTTTATCAAACATTTTGAGATATTTTTGCTTTAGATGTTTATAGTTATGTGAAACAATTTTGACTAATGGTTGAATTATTTTTCTAATTTAAACTCTAATAGAGTGATCTTTATTCCTAAGTTAGGTAGTGCCAACAAAGTTTTAATTCAAACTTATCACTAAAGTAATTCTTGATTTTTTTTTTTTTGAATAAGCTATAGGATTAAAAATGGCACAAGGGGTGCACCAACCCTATTACAAAAAGATCGGGAATATTACTTCCTATTAAAACACTCTAGCGAAGTCATGCACCATTCATAGAAGGAACACCTCAAAGGACTAGAGCTATAAAATAACCATCTCTAAGAGAAGAATTTAATAGAGTTCAACGTATCGTCTACTCCTATAAGCGAATTCATAAACAAGAGAGTGTTGCGTCTCTTCCCCAAAAAGCAAACAGTAGCTGCCCAAACCACTGAACTCAATGAAATTCTACTATTTGAGCAATCCAAAGTATAAAAAAAAAACAAGAAAGAATCAAGATGCCATCCCCCCTACTAACTCTAAAACCCAACCACCTACTGATACCTTGCCAAACAGAAACAACATAAGCACAGTCGATAAAGATATGGTACAATGTCTCCTCTACCATTGCATCAGACAATTAGATTTTTATTCACATCTTCACTACTATGGAAAAAACATTTAACAACGGTTTGAAAAGGCATACCATCACGTTGATCCAACCGTTGTGACGTAAAGTGTGATTATACGTCTGATGTTTTCCACAACGGAAGTGCGAATGTGATTGTAGCCAAATAGTGCGCTACCTACCACAATGGTTACTGAAAACAATTGTTGTGGTGTGTGTGTGTGTGTATGTATATATATATATATATATATATATATATATATATATATATATATATATATATATATATATATATATATATATATATATATATATATATATATATATATATATATGTATATATATACATATATATATATATATATGTATATATATATATATATATATATATATATATATATATATATGCATATATATATATATATGCATGTATATATATATATATATATATATGCATGTATATATATATATATATATGCATGTATATATATATATATATGTATGTATATATATATATATATATATGTATGTATATATATATATATGTATGTATATATATATATATATATATATATATATATATATATATATATATATATATATATATATATATATATATGTATGTATATATATATATATATACATATATATATATGTATGTATATATATATATACATATATATATATATATATATATATATATATATATATACATATATATATATATATATATATACATATATATATATATATATATATATATATACATATATATATATATATATATATATATATATATATATATATATATAACACTGGTTGTGTGTGACAACCATTGTCGTATATATCCCTGAGTTTATTATAAATTATGTGGAATGATTATTTCACGATTGCTCACTAAACATATAACCTTCCAATCTGCACCACAATATTATAATATGACAAATTAAGTTATATTAGAATAATAAGTACACGTTCAATGCTTGACAAGGGTTCTTCAACTCCTTATTCGTATTTTGTTCTTTGACAGTCAGAACTTGGTTTAATGATTCTAGTTCTTCAACAACCCCTGTCTTCACCTCTAATTCTTTTTGCAAACAAAATTGTAGGTGGAGAGAGGGTTGGTTGAATATCTACAATCATTAAATCAAATTATAACAGTCAAAGAGCAATATACAATTAACAATGTGAATAATTCTTGTCAAGGATTGAACGTGTACTTATTTTCTAATACAATTTTATCTATCATATCAAAAATTTCTAATGCAATTTGGGAAATTATATATTCGGTAAGGTATTGAGGAAACACTCAAACCACATAATATATAATAAACGCATCTTTTAAGCAATCATTAATAAAAACATTCATCAACAGCAATTCATGAACAACAAATACAACAAACATATCAAGTCATAAAATGCTTCATAAACATACCATACAGTCTTGTAATGGCATGTACACAATCAAATAAGGACGAAGCTAAAGTGTGAACCGCAAATTTAAGATTCATACCTACAAGTTTACAACTCTAACTAAAGTTTTCCTCATTATTGAAACAATTTTCAAGGATAAATATAGCAAGCATCCATATACCTATAAGTCAAATAAAGAAGTAAGATTAAAGATAATGAAGCAAGCTATTGAAACAAATTTTCAAAAAAAAAACTATTGAGAAAACGAGCTTGTAAATACATGTTGGTTAAGGTTTGTTGTTATGGTTTCATTTTAGGGTTTCCATATGAGAGAAGAGATACTAGTGACAGAGTTATTAGAGTTTCGTTTGAGAGAGACGGGTGAAAAAGTTATTAGGGTTTTAAGAAACGACTAGTATGTACTGAAGCGAGCAATAATTTCGCTTATATATAAATAAAGTATTACATTTCATCATGGGTTTATATAAAAATTGTGGTTATATACAAGTGCAATAACATTTTTATCACGATAAATGGCTAATTGTTGGTGTTGGGATTCGAACTAATTCACTCTGTGTACCTTTTCACCATGATTGGTACATTTGACCGTTGTAAATTATGTGTAACAGAAAAAAAATGTGCCCAGAAATAGTAGTCTTGTACCACCAACTTTATCACCATAATTGTTTCTATCAACCGTGATTAAATAACTTTCAAAAAAAAATCATAACACGCATCTAGTATCAGATATTACAATGGTGGATGGCATAACCGTAACAATATAATATTACCGAATGTCTATTTTGTAGTAGTGCTTCCACCCCTATTATCTGATATGGTGAACAAGGTATCAACTTCAGTCAAGAGTAGAACTAATGATGAGGACACCATGGTGGAGATGTGTGCCACCATGGATGACTTACATCCTCGGAATCAAACTCTGGAGAAAATGTATTTCACATCTAGGAACGTTAATGATAAGTAGTGTTTGCATCATTTTTATTAGTTGTGTTACTTCGTTATTTTCCCTTTTTTGTTTAAATTACTTCCTTTTTATCATGTTTTACTCTTGGTAGTGTTTTTTTTTATGTTTTCAGGCTTAAGCAAGTATTCAAGACAATAGCGGAACAAAAACGATCAAAACGCGAGAAAAAGTCAAAAGTTGGAAATTCTCACTATATTTTCAAGAGGGCTGCTACGGGAGGCCATAACACCTGTTACAGGTGACCATAACACTTACTACGGGTTGTAGCAACCAACTCTAGCTCCCCCTTCTTTTGATGCGCCCATACAAATTTCCAGGGGCCTACTACAACAGTTGCTACGAGTTGTAGCAGGCAAACATGTTTTCTCCCAATGTGTTTCTTTTTCTGACCCGATTGCTACTGTTTTAGGATTTTTGCATGTTTGGATTTGAATATTTTTTGATGTAATTGTCATTGATCCATGAGATTTAATCCACTATTAGAATTTTCCGTGAAACTCACAATTTGTTCTGGGTTTAGGAAATCCATTTCTTATTCCAAGTTTTTACGTATTTTACTTTTCCATTCTTTGTACTCATGTCTTTGTTGGAGCACTGGATCAAGGTTAATTCAAAGTATTTTCTTGTCATTCAGGTTTTATTGATCTCTTTAATTGCAAATGTTATTCTATTTCAGTTGTTTATCATTAATTTAATTACAAATATTGTTTTGATTGTGTTGTTCCTCACCATGAGTAACTAGTCCATTAGGGACTTAGGGTCATGGGGCTTATCTCATGATTATCCGTATGATTCGTCACAATCGATTACGATAGTTTTATTCATGTTTATTTTAATACCTGAATTATGTTATTCCAACCCTTGTACAAAAGTAAATAGTTCTCAAGTACCTATCATAGTCTGAAAGGATATGTATTGGTACATGAGCTCAGGTTTTTAAACAATCAAGTCCAATATAATAAAAGTTCTTCAATGAGATGAGAAACTTCCCATTTTTATAGTTGTGCAAAAGTAACGAATCTTTAACGAATAATCCGGTCATGCAAAAGCAGACGGATTATTTATCATCAATAGGGCAACACACTAGTGAAAGCATGCGTTATCCATATTTATCTAGTTTATATAAGTTGTGTTAGAATTCTCGTAATAAAAGTGAATTGGATCATACAAATATGTCAAAGTTAGAATCGTGACCCTAAGTCATGTTTATTTCATTATATTTGTATCTGATTTTTATTTAAGATATTTTTCTGAAGTGGTTTTGGAAGCCATGTAAAACCATTATCTTCCTTGGTTTTCATGCTCTCTCCATCTAAACTCGTGGTATTTGTTATATTCTCTATGAGTAGCTAGATTCCTTAAATTAGGTATTTTTAGACAAACTTGCTTGTACTTCCTGGATCGTATGGTTGTTTGTTGTTAATCGAATTATTTTATGTTATTATTATTATTATTATTATTTATTAGTCCTATTGTTCATTGATTTTTTATGTATTGATGAATGCATGAATCGATATCAGATGAGTATGGATTTCTGATTGTTAGTCTACTAATAGGATCTGGGGAAAGTATTTAACTTTGTAATTAACTAGGGATAGGTAATTAGATATTATGGCTTGAATTAACCAATCAAGATCGTCTAATTTAACTCTGAGTTGGCCTAAGGAATTAGGGAATTACTGTGTATATTAGTGATTTGTACACCAAGGAATTGGGTGCAGTGGTCGTGTTAAGTTGTTGTAATACTCTAACATGTTTTAAATTTGATTAATGCATGGTTCATCAACAAGTATGAGTATGGGAGTCGATAGAAGATATAATCACCTTTAGTCATTTAATTTTATTGCAAGTGTTTTCTCAGTTTATTTGAGAACCAAATCAACCCCTAAACCTCCCCTACCCATACACACACACACCATTTTATTTACTTTAATTCACACCCAGTTACCTTGTTAAAATTCACAATCCCTATGGAGTCATATTTTATTTTTTACTTTGAAGATACTAGTAAACTTGCTAGAGTTGTCTATCAACGGGCAACAGAGAAAAATCATAATCACGGCAGGGGCGACAGAGATCGAGGGCCTCGGTCCATATTTAATCCTAAACTCCTCTGAATATATCAAGATAGAAGATCATATAATAATGTGAGAATACCGGCTTCAATGAAGTTAGGATAAGAAAACCCTACTTGATGAAAAAGTCAACTAGGACAAATAAAACATAATTTTAATCTTCAATAATGTATATTTATATCATATAATGTCAAAAAATTAATTTTACAATTTAGAATAAATGAATATAAAAAAACTTGTAATATTTTAAAAAACGATTTTACATAATCTACTTTTATAAATACAAAGAAAAAATCCATTTTTTTTAAAGTTAAAATAAACTAACCCTATATTCGTTTAGATTTGGGATCCCTAATATTGGGCCAGTCTATAAAAACAAATAAAAAAAAAAAAATTGGCCGATTTAACATACAAAAAGTGGAGCAGAGATTTTTGATAAGCAGCTTTAGACGACATAACAAATAGGCCAAAATTAACGCAAATCAGTAATCCACTCCCTAGATTAACTCCACTTATCTAAGGGTCACCTCACTCGAACAAAAACATATCACCCACTAACCCAGCACACTAAAGGATGCTAGAAAGCAACTCCAGTTTCAACAAAAACAGAAATAAAAAGAAAGCACCTCCACAACAGCTGAGATTAACTCATTATCTTTGGTAAAACTAATCCTTTGAATCATCAGTCATTTTAATCTCATGATTCAACTGTAGCAGGTATTGCTATCTCTCACTCAGTCCATGGTCCCTCTGTCTTTGAGAATTTCATGCAGTGGTTTGGGATCCTGGAAATCTGCTGACGAGCTTTCACAATGTGAACTTTCACCAGCCTTCTTCTTCCTCTCTTCTTTTATTTCTGCAAGAGTCTTGGGCCCTGAAAATGTACTGGATTCCTGAATAACTCCCTGTTGCTTTACAACTGGTTTCCTGGATACTTTAGATGAAGGAAATGGCCGTTTAGCTGGTTTTTCTCTATAATGCTTTCTTGGCCTATTTTGCTGGAAAGGCCTAAATAACCTGTGCTTGTTAGCAATTGAAAGATCTTCAACCTCTCTGATTGAACTAAATCCTAATTGTGATGTTAATCTTCTATTTTGTCGCTGAACAACATCACCCGTTCGATGCCTTTCCTGGTTTCGAACCATCAAAGATGGTTCGTCATGTCTTCTAAAGAAACCAGTGACAGGAGGATCATTGACCTCCCTGCGTCTTCTCAGATGGTGACGTAGATCTAAGTCAGAGTCACAAGCATCCATCTCAGCAGATGACATCCGAACCCTTTTCCTGGAAAATATAGAATCTAATGCTATCTCTCTGGAATAACCACAAACTTCCCTTTCACTGGCAAAATCTCTTTCAAAACATCTGTAATCATCACATGTTGCCTGTTCATACAGAATATCAGCATCTGAGCAGATGGTGTCGTACTCATCTGTATTTTTAAATTCATACCCTGCGTATTGCTCATTCAGTTCGTGGTCATCCATATCAAGCAGTGGCAAATATTCAGAACCATTCTCATAACCCAGATTCTCGGATTCATCATGAACAAGAACATCAAATCCCGGAGAGGATTCCCACCGTTCCTCAGGCTCTACATGAAAGTTTTCCTGTTCCTCCGAACTCTGTTCCGAGCATGAATGAGACATATTATGAAGAAAACCATTATCTGGTACCAGAGAGTCTGACTGAGTCACAGCAGCTTCATTATAGTCAAACGAAGAAAATTCCAAGCAAACATTATGCTGTTTAACATTTTCGGGTAATGGTAGCTGAAGGTCTTCCTTAGACTTAAGTCTAGTATCAGACAAAGCTTTTGGAGCAGATAAAGGTTGCTCAAAATGTGTTTCACTTGGTGTTGGTGCTACAGATATTTTATTTCCTGATGAAGCTTTATTTCCTAAACTGAGTGCAGTAATGTTTCCGTTGTCATTCTTCAAAGGCTTTACAGTGTCATTCTTCAAAGGTTTTACAGTGTCATTCTTCAAAGGCTTTACAGTGTCATTCTTCAAAGGCTTTACAGTGTCATTCTTCGAAGGCTTTACAACGAGCAAGCTATCATCAGGCTTATGTGAAAATGAGCATCTGCTACCTTTGTTGCAAAAGCCATTGAAGAAAAAATAACAGGGAACCACTGTCTTGTTTGCAGATGCAGGTACGGAAGATGGTATAGGTTCAGATGGCACTCCAGCATGCCCATCCAATGGCTGACAAAATTAGAAAAATTAGAAGTGACAACGTAAGTGCTGAGCAGAAGGAATATTAAATAAGAGCAATGGATTAATATTAAATAAGAGCAAATAAAAATAAATGAATATGCATGCAATTTGGAGGGGGAGTGTGGAAATATAATACTAACAGAAGAATTTTACAATCTTACTGTATATTTAAAAAGCAGTGAATTCTATGTGCCTGTTCATTAGTTTGACATTTTTAATCATGAAATCTATCCATCCAAGTGATCAATTAAGAAACCAAAATCATCAAGAAAACTACAAGGTTAGACCAGATGCATATAATTCAGGAAACAATGGGCATATCATACCCAAAGCTCTTTCGTCCAATATCAGGTGGACAATGTGTATCAAGACTTTCAGAAAATACAGCTCATTATACTAAACATGGAGATGATATAATTTTGAGCCTTCCAAACTGATATTGTAGGCTTTGTTCGCGAGTTAGGAAGGGAGGGCTTCGGAAAAAAGAATTTTTTTTAAAATATAGAAAAATCTTTTAACATTTTTTGAAAGAATGATTTTTGTATACAATGATAAAATAGTGTTTATCATTAACATTTTTATATTTACGGAATACAATAACATAGATCATATTTGAACAATTTATCTAAGCCCTCCCCTCGACCCCCTCAAAACCCCCACCACCTAAATCCCTCAATTATTTTCACTCAATTCTTCCCTTTTTTCAAATCCCTCCCCTCCCTTTCCCTCCAAACTCTCAAAACAAAGCCTAATAAATGCAACAATGTACAATGTGTGTTCAAAGAACCAAATGGTTTATATTATTTTGTTGACAAGAAATTACATAGACACATAATACATCATACATTGCTGTCTTACAAACCAAAACAAGAGACTAATTATGCAAACACTGTGCATTCATTTCTCAGATGCACTATAGGTATAGCTAAGTTGTTGAAAAACGCAGCCCAATCTTTGAGTAACATTACAAGGTGAGGAGAAGAACCAGTTCTTCTGCTGCTATATAATAATACACCATGTGCCTTTTATTTAGCACCACAAGCTACTAATAATGTGACCACAATGCTTTTGCCGGCTAATATTACAAGCTAGTTTCAGCCTTGTTGCAATCTTCATATATGTTAGGTTTTAACAGAGTGTTTATTTTATAAACCATAATAGGTTCCATTCCAGCAACCAATAAACAGAACAATGCATTAACTCAACAAAATTAACCATCAAACCGCAAAAACCTATCCTAACAGTAACAGCACAAATTAGGACAAAATTAACATCACATTTTCAGTAATTCCAATACATATATAGGAAAAAAGTAAGTCGCAAACGAAAATTTGGATTAAGACAAAAGCAATGAAGAACTCACAGGGTGTCTAAAAGCACAAGTCGGATTAAGACAATTCCCCGATAACCAGTACCAGCAATCCCTCGGGTTAAGTCTCGCAATTTCATGGTGCCTATACTCACACTCTACACCCTGTAACCAAAACCAAAACAAAAACAATAAAAAAAACGGTTAATACATCAAATCTCAAGCTAAACACATCAACAAAACTACTCATACAAGTTTCAAACACCGAGCATTACTCAATATACATAGATATTTAACCTAACCGAAAAAACGGAAACAAAGGCTACGTTCTACGCAAATCGAAAAACGTGACTACGATAGGATTAGAGCAAATGCATTACAAAACAGCAAGCGAAACAGCGATTGCGAAGGAAAATGATATTGAAAGGTTGATAGAGAGAACCTTCTTGCAAGTGAGGGGTGAAGCCAAGAAATAAACACAATCGGTGTTACGTTTGAGTAAATCTTCGTCCATGTTGGTACAGTGAAACTGAAAAGGGATTCGTAGAAGAAAAAGAAGAAGCGATCAAGATTTCATCGATCTTACATTAACATTACGATTACTTGTTAATGAAATGATGGCATTGTAAGAGAGAATGAAATGGGAGAAGATGAAGTATTTCGTTAATTTCAGACAAGGAAGAACTGGAGTTTGTTGGGCTTTGAATTGGACTCAGGAATCGGCCCATGGTTTAGAAGATCTATATTGAACACAAGAATAAATTACTACCTCATACTCCCTCAAATTATACCTCCACACCCACAAATAACTAAACTATTATTTATTCTTATAAAAAATCATGGATAGATAAAACAAGTATATAATTATTTTTAAGTATAAATATTTTAAAAATTAATAATAATTTTCTTGGGTTTAAAGATAGTGCAATGTCAGTGTAATAAACATACAACCAATCAAAATATTTATAATTGTCACCTATTATCAATTTTTTTAAAATAAAAATATATTTTATTCTGATACATGGTTGTGATTGTTGACAGTATAAAATATTTTACATTATCAGGGCATATCCCTTTTTCTCAATTTTCTTTGTAATTTCTCATTTTTTATAAAATTATTCTCATATTAATGGATGGGAAAGTGGATTCCCATGAATTTTATATACTTTTTTTTTTAAATTAATCAAAAATAAAAATTATCTAGGAATATTAAAATGTATGGCAAACAATTTAAAAAACACATTGGAATAAATCTTCATCATTATTTATCAATTAATTCATGAATATAAATTTTGAGTCTGTCATATAAAAGGATCTTTAAAAAATGTTTCTAATATTCAATACAAAGTCTAAACTTATCCTACTTACAGAAATTGATATAAACAAGGATTTTAAGTGGAAAATGAATATAAGGTTTCCAAGATATTGATTGAAGATTAAAAGTAGAAAAAATGAATGATTGAGAGAATTCTAAGAGATGCAAAATCTCGTTTTAAAATCAAACATGTTGTTCAAACTCTTAAAAACTTGATTTTTTTTGTCTTAAATAGAATTTGTAGTGATATATTTGTAAAGACCTATAAGAAACGACGAGATGATATCGCTCATGCCTCAGAGGCATTGTTCGCGACATGTAGCACTTTCCCGGAGTAGGAAAACCTAGGAGGTAAAGTGTCTTGGTCATAATTGGTGCAAAGAAGGAGTTGGGGAATGATCCATGTCTCCCTAGAAAATAGGAATTCAGATGTCCATTCTTATTACTAGGGTGGGTGGTTTCTATTTTCGAGAAACCCTAAATCCTGACTCATAAGCCTCTATAAATACATCAACCTTAGGTTTGAGGGGGATCCATTCTGATATTGATATAGAACACCCCTAAAACAGAGTTTCTCACCATCATTAGCTTACTCTAACAACTCCATAGAAATACTAAAGCTTCTAGCAACCCTTACCAGGTAAGGGTTTATACGCATCTGAATTTTTTTAGCAAGTACAGTGACGCCCACTGTAGGGCTCCCGTAAAACTTACATGGGCCACAACTTCCATAATTACCACCACTTTCTCTCGAAAATGTCCAAAAAATATCCAAGCGTCAAGGTTAACACCATTTCTGGAGGTTTCACCAGAGGGGGAAACTCCAACTCCTCTTGGAGAAAATACGTCAAGCAGGTGTTGACGGAAAATATAACATATGTCGACCTCTCCAAATCTATGCAGAAAGGGCTAGGGTCCATAATCATTTTCTCTAGTAGAGACGTCATTAGTGTATATCCTCACCATAACGGCCTCATGGTCATCACGATATAATACGATAAATAGGATATAAAACACATTTTAATAGATCCTGGAAGCTTGGAAAACATTATATTATACAGTATCTTCCAGAAGCTCCAACTCGATTATTGCAGCATTAAGGCATTTTAGGGCTCACTAGTGGGCTTGTCATGTGAACATGTACAAGTAAGGGGGCACATAACCCTTGAATCAACTTGTAGGTAGAGGAATATTTCAAGGATATCGAATTCAATTACCTTGTGGTGGATGCCTTATCACCATATAATGTCATCTTTGGAATTCCAACCATCAATTTGTTAGGTGAGATTATATCCACCTAGTATAGAGTCCTGAAATATTCGTTACCTAGTGGGTGAGTCAGAATGATTCGAGGAGACCATGAGAGTGTAACACCCTTCTAACCCCACGGAATAAAACACAACAATCACTTAAATAAATCAGAGTACAACTCGGAAAGGTGACACATTTTCTTCATAAAACGTCTTAACAGCATCATTACTCCGTCATACGGGTTTTTCAAAACATTTAGAATATTCATTTTCTTTCATAAATCAATAATCAACTAAACTCTGCAGCGGAATTATAACTTCATAAAACTTCATTTATTTTATCAAAATACCAAGACCTTAGGTCATTGTCAACTATCATCAATAAATACAAACTAGCATCTAGTAACTCAAGAAAATCATCATAACAGAAAACATATTATTCACTCAAGCGTGACCACCCGATGTTACATCAATCGGAGCAAGACACCATATCACTAAATAAGGGACACATAAATAATACTTCCAGCTACCTCCATGCACCAAACTATTCTTGAGTATCTGCAAGATGGCATAATAGACCATCACTAAAGGCAGGCAGGGTGAGTAATCACAAATCAATATAATCGACATAAAGTAAAGATAATCATATAGTAGTTTGTCATATAGCAACATAACAAAATTCTCATTCATCAACACATCATCAAACTCAATCAAACATCTAGTCAACAAATATGCATCATATTATGCCACCAAAAATGAAATGCAATCCTCATAATATGCATGTGGTACCGATTCATCATCATGGATGGACATTGGGCCATCAACCCTTCACAAGGGAGCACAACATAAACAACAACACATCACTTCAATCCGCACAATGGGATTGAAGCTATCAACAGACTGAAGCCCCGTCATAATTATGTCATGAATGCAATGATGCAACAACTTCAACATAATCGACATTTGCATAAGCATTCATGTAAAATTTATCATATTACTCAACATACAACTTACTTCAAATTCATCATACTATAGCATCGCAACTTCATTTCAATATCAAATCATCATAATTCATTGATCATCATGTTCGTCACATAACACGTATAAACATCAAAATATTCACCTCATATACTTATTTCATCATAGCATCATTAAGCAACATCCCTAATACATTTCACAATCCTTATAATAACATCATGCACGTGACCATCAATACATAAGTAATCAACGCATAATCATCATACACATTTCAAATATAATTAACATCATAACACAATAACATATCATCGTTATCCTCTAGAACAACATAAGTATCATATCATATTCAACACATAGCAACCTCTTTACAACAACAATACCACACAACATTCGACTATATCATAAATAACCACTATTGCATTTACCAGTTAATTCACAACCCATCATACCTTAACCAATCATGATTGCATGGTATACCACGACAACTTGACAACGACATCGTACAACATCATAATTTACAATCACAACACACATACATACAACCGATATCCACATTTCACAATTCAACTTATAGGGACCTACACGGAAACATATATGGCACTTTGAATAGTTGGAAATCTATCGTTAAAAATAATTTTAACATAAAGTACATGAAACTAATTTTCCAACGGTTCGAACCGCGACCCAAACAGACTTACGAGTCAAAAGTTATGAATTTTTGAAGTTTTCAAAAATTGTTGCTCGCTAAGTGAGCCCTGCGAATTTTCCAAAAATTCCTACAATGACAGCACTTCTCCTACTATGATTCTACACACTTAAACTGCCTTTTCAATCCCAATAACCCCAGTTTAAGTCATTAAAACCCCTATCTAACACATATACATCAATCACAACAAACATCACAAAACAAATCATCAAAATTCATCAATTCTACATCTTTAATCCTAGGTTTTCTCTAAAACCTCAATTCTCCCCATTACCTAAACTCTACGTCAAAATATATTGAAAAGCAATACTCATCATACCTTAGAGTGAAGCTTTTCCACGGTCTTCATCAAAAATCTCTGAAAACCTCTTCAGACTTTCGCTCTTCTTCATTTTCTCCTCCTATCCCAAAAGCTATCGTAAAACTGATCGTATTCCCAACCTCAATTTCCTTTTGTCAAAATTACCCCTAGGACCCCTAATACTCTTTTCCAACTTTGCACTCAACTTAGTCTCCACAATTTACCAACATATCCTCAAGACCTCTACTTCTTTTATTTTAATTAAATAATAATAATTTGAATAATCTAAAATAATTATCCTTAATATTATTATTCATTAAAATAATTCAAATAATCTCATCCTCAACACAACAACGGTCGTCCAACACCAAATAATCGACAACAACAAGCTACACAATTAAATCGAAAAATCGGAGTGTTACATATACAAGTAAGGGGGCACATAACCCTTGAAACAACTTGTAGAGAGGGGAATATTTCAAGGATATCAAATTCAATTACCTTGTGGTGGATGCCTTATCACCCTATAATGTCATCTTTGGAATTTCGACCATCAATTTGTTAGGTGAGATTATATCTACCTAGTAGAGTCCTAAAATGTTCGTTACCTAGTGGGTGAGTCAGAATGGTTCGAGGAGACCATGAAAGCACCCAAGAATGTTATCTGACCAGCCTAACGACGAGGATGAGGGATGTCACCCATGAGGCTACTCATCTTCTCAAGGCGCAAAACATGGATACCACAAGTTATGATCCTAGACTAGACATGGAGAATAAGAGACTCGCGTCAATAAAACATCTAGAGGAGGTTCAGACAGGGCTTTGGGTGATTGAGTAACAAAGATAAGCACCTCACTTTCCGAAGAATAAGAGAGTGGTATTGATTTCATTCAAAATTGTGTAGTATGCTTTTATCATTGTCATGCTTGAATAGTCAACGACTATCCAAATGACATACATCATGTAAATTCTCGATTGAAAGTTAAATAATGAGATGTATTATTTTTTTCAATTTTTTGTTTTAAACACTCAACTTTACTACGAAAGTAGGATTGTCTTAGATATTAATCATATACTTTCAGTATATAATTGATATCTAACTTAGAAAATATGACAATTAAACTTGAGACATCGAAAGTGCCACATATTTATTTAATTGAGAAAAGTTTCACTATTTTAAAAATAGTTGAATTTAAAAGTATCATCCTGGTGCAATCAATCATTGTGTGAGTCAGTCCATACGAAACTTTGCTCTGGCTTTATACAGAATCTCACTAGTGGACGGTGAAATTAGTCCTCTTAGATTAGTTGGTCGAAAGTCCGGATACCAAAATTTAAAAAATAAAAATAAAAAAACAAACGAATTGCACTGCAAAAGCATGCATGTAGCGCATTAGTTTATGATAAGGTTAGGCACCGATGAAAATACCAATTACGGACATCTTTTATTTGTTTCTAATACTTACACGAGTAAGTCTAAGGATAAGATTCATAATTATGAATCCTTGTTTTATATAAATTCTTAAAGTCAAACAAAATTCCTAAACCAATAACAAAATTCTTAAACCAATATTAATGGTCGTCTTAGATAAACATTAGGATAATAGAATAGGGTAATCAAATTTGTATTTGAGTATCGACAATCTTTTTACTACTTCAATATAAGTTGTACGCTTGCGGAGTATCAGTAAATCATAGATCAATAATTCATAGAAGTCCTCTATCTTTTGACTACTTCAATATAAGTTGTAAGCTTACGGGATGTACGTTTGTAGAGTATCAGTAATTCATAGAAGTTCTCTAGTGTGCAGCAAGAAATTCATTAAAGGTTTAAGGTTAGATAATCTAGGACCAAAGAGTCTTAGTTATTGCAAAAAGAACAAATCAATTTTGAAAAATGTGTGTGAATACGATACTGAAGTTGATGAGCACAAATGCAACCAATACCTATGATAAATCCATATAACAAGGATTGAAGACACATGGTCAAAACACGTGAGAAGTTTATGTACGCAAATGCAACCAATACCTATGATAAATCCATATGACGTGGATTGAATACACAAGGACCAAACATGTGATTCTCAATTCATGTTGTTTGATCCACCCCACATAATCTAACAATCGAGACTTACACAATCAATAATTCTCTATCCACTGCAAATTCTAGATTTATTTCATGTTTCATGTTAGAATTTTCATCGGTATTTCTCAGAAATCACATTAGGATTCTCTATCCACTTATTTCATGTTAGAATTTTCAGCTGCATCTTTCAGAAATAACATTAGGAGATTAATTTTGCGGCGGGCGTGCACGCTTAACATGCTAGAAACAAAATCTCTCAAAATTTGCAAACCATGAATTCTGTAGCAACCAATTAGATGCAAACATGGAACCAAAATTTCTCAAAATTTGTAAACCATTTGTTCAGTGTACCCAGCCTCTTTGAGTATGCCAGATAGCTGCAGGAAATCAAACCAGGAAATGCATGATTATAAAAATCCAAGAAATAAAATCAAACACAACAACATACAATTGAATTCATACCTCTCCTTGTGTCCAGTCCTTTGCCTTTTCACCGGATATATGTTTCATCATTCCAGGAGGACCACACACCTGAAATGCAGGTGATACTAGGGTTCAGCTTATGCAAAAGAAAATTAGCATAATGATGAAACTTTGCAACCACGACCACCATAATCCATTCCCTTACAAACCTTACTAGCAAAAGATGAAAATTTTGGCATAGAATAATAACATGAAAAACAGAATAGTATCTCGATAAAAAAATCAAAATTATTTGCATAAGCCTTAACAAGTTTTAGTATTATAATAACAATAGTCTGGTGTGATGGAACATCATGTATCATGGAAGGAACTCAATATTTCAACAAGTTCCAACTGCAAAGCATGTCTAAATTGTAAAGTCAATAACCAAAGCCTTGCTTCAATGGCAATGAATCTCATTGGCAACTACAACTTATCATGTATCCAAGTAGCTAGTTCAATTAACTTCCTCCCTCCTAGGACACTAAAATTAAAAAGAAATTTGAATGCAACGCCTTATTTTCCCTGGAAAACGGTTAAATTTAATTCAAATGTATCGCGTCTTATTAAGTGCTGTTTGTTATAGACTAAAATAAAAGCGATTTTAGTATAAATAATTTGGAAATTATTCCTCAGAGACTTCTAAGAAAAACATAAATCACAGTTGAAAAAGCATTCAAGTTGGAAACTATGCATGTTTTTCATAAAAATAAATAAATAAATAAACATAAACTATGTTTTTCTCTCTCTTCTATTAAAAGCAATTTTCTTCAAAAGCTAATCAAAATAGTTATTTCATTTTCAGCACAAATTATTTTTTAACAAAATGATTTCTGAGAAAAGCTTACACAAACATAACTAATACATCAAAAGTGATTTTTAAAAAATATTGAACAAACGGGCCCTAAATGTTGCTATCAAGCTTAGCAATCTATAGGAGCAACCGCAACAGGTTGTGGAAGTGCTATATTAATCTTCATATAAGTGACTTTAACCATTAAATAAATAATTAAAAATAAGTTCCCTATGGTTTTGTTTGGGAGTTTGGAGGGGAGGGGAAAGGAGGACTTCGGAAATAGAATTTGTAAACAAATATAGAGAAATTTTTAATTTTTTTTAAAAGAATGATTTTGTACATAATGATAAAAAAGTGTTTATCAATAACATAGTTTTAATTTTTGGAATACTATAACAACATAAATTATATTTTGTCTTCTAAACCCCTCTCCCAATACAATTTTTTAGTTCCTCCAAGATAGGGGAAATTTGGTTTTTGAATAAAAATAAATCCCTCAAAACCCTCTCCACCTAAATTCATCTATTCTTTTCACTCAACCCTTCCCTTTTTTCAAAGTCCTACATTCCCCTCCAAACTCCCAAACAAAGCCTAGAGGTTCAAATTGTTTATCAATAACATAGTTTAAATTTTCGGGATACTATAACAACATAAATTATATTTGAACAATTTGTCCAAGTCTTCCAAACCCCTCTCCCAATACAATTTTTTAGTTCCTCCAAGATAGGGGAAATTTGGTTTTTGAATAAAAATAAATCCCTCAAAACCCTCACCACCTAAATTCATCAATTCTTTGCACTCAACCCTTCCCTTTTTTCAAAGTCCTACATTCCCCTCCAAACTCCCAAACAAAGCCTAGAGGTTCAAATTGTTTGAATCTAATAGTTCTGTTAATGCTACATAGCTTTTACATGAAAAAAAAAAACTCACAAGTATAAGAGTATCGTCACTAGGACTAGGTAAGCCTTTCACAGCCATATCCTTCGATATGTAACCCACACCTCCTTTCCAATTTTTTGTTGGATTATCCACTGTGTAGAATACCTGCAAATTTTGTTTTAACAAATAACTTATTTATTCAAAATAATGACAGATTAACTAACCATTATAACTTCTCTCAACAATATTTTTACCTTTAGATTTGGGTGGGATGCTGCTAGAATGTCAAGCTTCTGATTAAGCAGTATGTCATCTGGGGAGACATTAGCATAAAGCAACGATATCTGTATACATACAATACAAGGCCGTCATCAAATGTGATACTCTCATGTAATACCACAAAACAAATAATCATACTTCATATATATAACATAATGACCTAGTGCTTTTCCAAAGAGAATTTAATTTGTATACATTGATTGATAGTGGAAAACTTTTTACACAGATCTAATCGAATTGCACAGTATAGATATTTGTGGAGATATTTTAGGAACTAAATTAAGCAAGAGGCACTGCGATACGATTTGATTAGATGAACGTGTAAAGAAGTTTTGCACTGTTAGTCCATAGAAATTAATCTCTTCCATATATACAAAACAAGCTACAAGCTATTTACAATGTACATATTGGTGGGATAATATGTATAAGTTTGCAACCTACCTTAGTTGTGTCATCAGAATTCTTCAATATAGCCTCAATTACTTGAAGCATGGGAGTAATTCCTGAGCCGCCGGCAATCTGCATGATGAAGTTAATGTATTCATATCATTATATTATAAATCCTAAACCTTGAAGAAAGCAAAATGAAGTTAATGTATTCATGTCGATAAACTTAATGGAATACATAAAGAACAATAGAGTGAAAGGCATAAAGTGCATGTTTGGGAGAGAGATCGGCGTAGGCATTTCAAACATACTTTAGGGCAGTACCAAATTCTTCATTTTCCTTTTCAAATTTAAAAGCATGCTTGTAACTCTCTAAAGGCTACCAAACAAGTTTAATTCACTTCTTAATGGATATTGAATTGATGGTGTTGAACAACAACCAATGCTAATATGCTTACCATGCCAATATTCTTCTTCATATTAGGGGTATATTTAAACTTTTCAATGGGCCTGAAAGAAACAATGTATTTATTATAGAAAGTGTAAGCATGAAAAGTATTGTTCTGATCTTGAGTTGTTATTGCAGAAGACATACCCTTTCACTTCAACGACATCACCTGGTTTTAAGCTTGCAAAATGCTGGCTCATTTTTCCGTCAGGATACACCTGCAACAATTTGAAAAGTATGTCACCGAAGTGCTTCTTCAAAAGGGTCTGCTAGATGATCAACGGGATAAGAAAAGTAATGTCTCGCAAATAGTGACATACCTTGATTAACAAATCAAAATATCCTGTAGATTCTGGATCTGATATAGGAGTATACCTGAAGATTCAGACACAAACAAACTCACTTAAGTCAATCTCCACAAAACATCAACAATAAGTAAGAAATTACGACAATCTAAAGTGTGGTCTTGACATTGATATGAAATATTTAAGGGCCTGTTTGAATCCCTTTTCAAAAACAGTTTTTTAGTTTTTGAAAATTGAAAATTTGAAAACTCATTTGATAAATAGTTTTTAAAAAAGTGATTTTGAAAACTGTTTTTGTTTTTTAGTTTTATAAACTCAAAAACCAAAACTGGTAAAAGTTGTTTTGCATTTGAATTTTGCTTTTAAGTTTCTAAAACACCAAAACTGAAAACACCATCTATCATGTTAAGAAATGTCAAACAAGTTTTTTCTTTTATTATCTCAAAAACAGTTTTACAAAATACACCTTCCAAATGAACTTTTATTTTGTTTTCATCCTTAAAAACAATTCTTAAAACTAATTTATAAAATAGTTTTTAAAAAGAAAAAATTGAAATTGAATCAAACAAGCCCTTAGTATTCCATTCTTAATAGGAGAAATAAGTATAGAAAAATTCACAAGTAATATATAATATATATGTTACTGTTCAATTGTCTACATTTTACAAGTTAGTTAGAAGAAAATGGTTGTCATGCTTCCTAATGATTAGTGAAAAGATACAAATATGATAAAAGTTTCACACGAAGAACACAACATCATTCCAAAGCTGAAAGTTCCACAACGGAGTTCCTCTGAGGTCAGAAATGGCACTTATATCAAGGGAACCAGAAAAGAAATTCAGGAATGAAGGAGTCAGGAACAAGACAGAGAAATAAAGCAAAGTAAAATGTACAAACAAAAACAAATGCAAAAACTATCTTTTTAGGTAGAAAATGAAGTACATAATGCCCCCTGATCTCTGTTTATTTAATTTACAGCAAAACAAAATTCTGAGGACAGCATAAGAGAAAAAAATGAACCCAGAATGAATGATTTTCATACATTTCTTAGGGACAGTTAGTAAGAGGAAGTTAGCTAGATAAAAAAAGGGATGGGAGGATGGAGAGAGTTTTATTCTCTATATTTTCTGTTCAATATTCAATAGTACATAACAATTTTTTTTACTCTCTTCATTTGATTTTTCCTTGGTTCCTAACAACATTCAGCACCAACAATGGCGAGGTTAAGAGGGATGTTAACTGGCATTTGAAAAGCTTTACAAAATAATCATACTAAGGCTATCAGTGGCAGAAAAATAAGTACAGTGAAAAAGCAAATGATATCAACAATTTAAGAATATTAAAACAGTCATGAAGGTTTTTAGACAGAATAAAGCCTGGAGGTAACGGTATCAAGTGCCATAATAAAGAAATATCTGAAGATATAAAGATAAAGTACACTCATTGTCTCAACAAGAAACTTACGGACGAATGACATATTTTGGTTTTTCTTCAGCATCTTGTCCCAGTGGAGCCCTGCAATTGTGTATAAAGTTTAAGTCTTTGTTGTGGCGAAATACACCCCCCCACACACCAATAGAAAAACAATATGAACTATCAAAAATCTATCACACCTCGTAAGAATGCAAGAAGCAACATCCAAACCCAACTTCTTAGTGGGATCGAACGAAAACCTGGGGTACAAATGTACAATTATTTAGAGTTAGAGATACAGTGATATAAATACCAAATGAAATCTGTTAAGGTATTTTCTCACATGAAATTTAAAATATTGTGTACATTTAGCTATAACATAATTATTACATGCAACATCCAAGAATCCACATCTAGTATGATACTATGATTATATCCTTAACTCATCAGCTTGTGCTACAGTTGCAGACTTGCAGTACATACTATCATAAGCATTTCAGTTCTCCCAACAAGCAATTTTTACAAAAGCCACTGCATTGGTCTAAGAGATAAATTTTTCCTTTCTTAATCTAACCACTAAGCAACATAAAATTGCTGCAGCAGATCCCGTTTTGGTCTCCCTCTACCTCTAGATGTTAGACTATCCTCCATCTTGTCTACCAATCTTATCAATGTGTCTGTGGGAGTACTCCACATATGCCCAAACAGCCTAAGACAACTCTAACTTTTGCTGCAGTAGGAGCTACCTTAACGTTTTTCCAACATTCAGCTTACTCTCTCATTAGTACTTCACCGCCCAACACTTTTTGCTACATTGAGCTTACTCTCTCTTTAGTACTTCACTGCCTAACGTTTTTTGCCACATTGAGCTTACTGTCTCTTTTGTACTTCACCACCTAACACTCAGTCCCATGTAAAATTGCAAATCTTACAGTTATAGCTATTTGGTAAAATTTCCTTATAGGCTTGGGTACATTTTATCACAAATCACATCTTAAAACTTTTTTTCAATTATCCACACTACTTGGATCATATGATTTACATCTCATTTTATCTCCCTATTATTATTAAGGATTAATTAATACAAAAAATAAATTTATATGTAAATAAAGGAGTCTTCACAGTATTAAGACTGAATGTTTAGCTTATCTGCTTCTCTCATGGAAGCTCATGCCCACTTTTGGTTTAATGATAAACCATGGAAAATTAAGAACTGAAGATTTTAAGGGATTAAATATATTTTTGGTTTTTCAAAATATATAAATTTTATCATTCTTACAATTTATACAAGTACTATTAAATAAATGAAAATTTTCCAAAAGGAACCTTTGTTGTTCTCCATTTCTATGACGGTGGAGTGCATATGTGAAATCCTACGTGATGACTATAATTCCTATGTAGAGTATTATTTGGCTGATGATGAGGAATATTGAATATGCACTTAATGGTTATATACAATTGAAGGGGAAAAAACCAAGAAATTAGGAGAAGGAAATTTCTTATGAAGGACTAATTTGTAAACTTAAAAGTGAGGGACCAAATAGTTAAATTGCAATATCATGACAGACTAAAACATAGCTTGACCAATATTGTGTTTACTCAAGCATCACTATTGCTCCAAAAGGAACCAAACAATATTATTTATTTAAGAATTGAGTGTTGATTATTGAGAGGGAGTCTTAGTGCAACAGTTGAAGATATTTCCATATGACTAGGCGGTCAGTGTCACACTTTTAGTTGTGGAATCAACCTCTTACAAATGTAAGGTAAGATTGCATATAATAAATCCATGATGAGGCCGACCCTTCCCTACACTCTGCTATAACACGGGATTAGTAATGTCATTCTCCAAGTTTCCCTTTTTAATTATTGTGGTCATTGTTAAGAATCCTCCACAACAAATAGCTTCGATTTTAAGCAGGGATGGAATTAATTGTTTCTCTAGAGAAATACAAACCCAAAACTCATTACAGTTGAGTAATACTAATATCATATCAAAAACTTGTTGAAAGACGAGCTAACAAAATTAAGAGAAATACCATCACATGAATAGAGTCACAAATTATTACACTTCACACAAATTATAGTAAGATTTGAAAGATGCGTCCAAATTCATGATTTGTCCTATAGGATATAATACCTGTATAAGTGAGTATTTTGACTGACCCTGGCAGTGTCTTGCAGCTTAAATTCAACCCATTTATCAGGAATCAGTGCTGAAAACAAAAAAAAAAAATATCCCTCGTCACACACTGGAATCAGAACGGAAACACAAATCATAACGCAAGCTATAAAGCAATAATCTATATTTATAGGCACATAAATCAATTTGCCACCGTAATTCATCTGTACAAATCAATCCAAAACCTACTCTGAATTTTAAGACAAATCTATCACACCATTACATTCCACTATATCCACACAAAAAACAGTCACAATCACATTATTGAAGTTCCATGAAATTGATTCCGAATCCAACTCAAGAGGAAACTCACCGATATTTTTAGTCTTAATTTCCTCATCTCCAATTTGATCCGAGTGAACCTGCAAAAAGTCGGCACAAATTTGATTACCGAGTTCATTATAATCATGTAAATGACGAAAAAGAATCGATTAAAAGAGAACACGAGGACGAAAAGTAGAGTTAGTAGCTACCAGATTGGGAGAGGAAGAGTAGTAAAGGTAGGAGAATCCGCCGGAAATGGCGGCAATAGCGGTGAAGGGTAGGTGGAAATTAGTACGGGAGGATTTCGAATGGGCACCGAATGAGATCGGAGTGGCCCTTGCTACCTTCCTTAAGAAAGCCGCCATGTCGAATCAGAAATGGTGAATGAAATAAGCAGCAGAATCTACAACAACACAACACGGGGTTTAACCAAACTCATCACTTAAAACGACAAGTCGTTGCGCTTACTTCGTTAAGATAAACTTTTTTTATTTATTTAGAATATGTCATAAACTATTTATTTTTTAAGTTTAATCCCTATCATTCAATGAGAATTTCTTATCTCATTTTATGGGTCTCTTAGGCATTATAGGTATTATGTGCATTTCTATTTTTACCTTCATTGCTTTCACTGATGTATTTCCGTTTTTATTTAAACGTTGATTTATTTCGTAGATGCACTTGCGGAACAACCCGAGTTTTTTATATATTGTCTGCTTCCGTAAATACACTTACGAAACAATTAAACGTTAATTTTTTTTTATTTTCTTTATTTTATTTTTGTTGTATCTTAATTTAACTTATTGGTTTGCAGACATTATGCCTTCTTCAGACTCAAACTATCAGATTCTTACAAAGAGACGGATACACGGTCGAGTTACCCAGCATGCCTCCGTCCAAAAGGAGAATGTCCATGTCCAGCCAGACGTACTGTCTATATTTGGAGTTGTAGATACTTCTTCATCCCGGAGGCCACGGGATGCTTATGAGGGTACTTCACAGTCTCTGTCCTTCTAGAGGAGACGCAAGGAGAGTCTGGTTCCACTATCGGAACGTGATGTTGAGGATCCTGAGCAGACCCTGGAGGGAGTTGAGGAGACATAAGTGAATGTTGTTGTCACTGCTCCTGAGAGTTATCCGGGGGATCCATCTGACATGTCTTTGTTGTTGGGTTACGCAGAGCATGTCTCTCCATATGTCTGGCGTGAAGAGGTAACATTACTCAGTTTTTTTCATTCGAAAAATATTATATATATCATTGTTTTTTATTAAAATTTGTTTCTTTGATAATTTTCAGGCACGTCAAGCTCAGAGCTTTTATAACCATGTGTTAGTTGTAACGCCCAGATTATTTATTTAATTATTTAATTGAAATTGTTGTATTTTGTGTGTGGTGTGAAGTTGATAGTGTGTGGAAGGAAATATAATATTATTTAATATGATATGAATTTAAATAAATTATATTATATTGAATAATTAAAATATTGGAAAATATGAAGATAAATGGTAGAATGGTAATTTGGTGAAAGGATAGCGAGGGCAAGATAGGAAATCCTTAGTTGGGGTCTAAGGGTTATGTTTGAAATTTAGGAAAAGAGAATCAATCGTGAAAACTGATTGTGGTTGAGAACACTTGAGAGAAGAATGAAGGAGAAAGGGAAAGAGCTTGAAGAGGAATTCATGCTAGGAGAAAGAATCGTTCATCAAACTAAGGTAAGGGTGAGATTTCTTCATCTCTTAAGGGTTTAATAATAGGAATATTAGGCATAATGTTGTGGAGAATAAGACATGGGAATGAGTGATTTTGGATGAAAAAGTGTGTTAGGTTATTAGAAATTATTGATTGTATGATAATTGTATGAATTAGGTGTTTGATTGTGGAAATTCTTATTTTTTTTGCTGTAAGACTGGTTTTTGGATGAATAAATCATAGTAGGGTTTGGTTGTTCGTAGAAGGAGAACTGCTGAAATTGCAATCCTCGCTTAGCGAGCGAGTGAAAAATTTGGACCGTTCTTTACAAAGAGTTGCTCGCTTAGCAAGCAAGCATTTCGCTTAGCGAGACCTAGAGTGAAAAATAAATCATTTTTATTCTGAAAAATTAACTAAAATTATTTAATTGATATATTAAGGGATATGGATCGATGTAGTACTATTAGAGGTAGGTAGAGATTGGTTATGTGCTTAATTGGAAGAATAATGAGCATAACGTAATATGAACATGAGTTGATATGTACACTTGTTGTTGTTGTTGCTATGTGTGGTTGTTGTTGTTACATGAATTTGATGTTGATATATGTTGATGTATGTTGTGTTGTTGTTATGTGTTCTTGTTGATGTTGTTATACGTTGTCGTATTCGAAGATGCATGTTGTGGATGTTGTTCGGTGTTGTAGTAAGTTGTTGTTATGTGTTAGTTGTTGATGTTGTTTGCATGAAGTACTTGTTGTAGACATGCATAATTGTCATTGATGATGCATGACATATGCATGTTTGGGAATGGTGTACCAAGGTAGGGTATGTCCATTCGAATTCCAAAGGGGATTGGTGTGATGTTAGTGCTGTCATGAAATAGGGATCGTATGTGACCATGAAACAGGGGTCGAGGGTGTGATCATGAAATATGGATCATACTGGACCATGAAATAGGGATCGAGAGTTCCGACAAGAATTGGATCTTGAAATAGAGATTGATATATGGTACCGCATGCATAAAGTTGGTAGAGTCTAATTGCATAAGTTGTTGTTGTGTGTAGAATATCAGTATTATGTTTTCGGTGTATGTGTTTATTTGTTGTTTGTTGAGCAGTGGTGATTTACTTGATGATACTTGCTTTTGTTCTTATTATTTTTCCCTTTTGTTGGTATAAGTATCTCACCCCTTCTATTTGAATGTTACCCTTATGTTGGTAACGTGCAGGTGGTCAGAATTAGTAGAGTGGTGGTCGGTGAAGTAAGTGTACTTCACAGTTAGAGGAGTCGGCTTTGATACGTGCTTTGGGGTGTCGGAAGACGATTATTTCTTTGTTTACTTATTTTGAAAAAACGTTTTGTAATTGAATCTTATTTTGTGTTTATTTAAAGTTTTTCGATGCAAGTAAAAATATTTTGTAAAACGTATCACATTGAGTTGTGTGTTTGTAGTGAATGTGACACTCAAAATTAATTGTGTTTTAATTACTCTGATTTTAATTAAAAAATCGTGGGATGTATTTTGGGTGTTACATTAGTTCTGTGATTGGCATAAATTTTGGTAAAACAGGATATTCCTTCAAGATGTCATGACTGGTGTCTTGGTATGTGGTTCTAAGAATTTTGCATGTGTCTTTGTGTTGTTGCAGGAATCTGGTCTTAATGTCAAAACAAATGTTCTGACATTCTATAACAGAACATTCTTTTCAGAATATTATGTTTGTTTGTTGTGCAGTTATCTTTTGTGTGTTTTTGTTGAGTGATTGACTGCGCAATTATTGAGGATTATTTTAGAGCAGGCTATTTCGCTTTTGGAAGATCAATTGTTTCCATTCTTGTGCATTTTGTTTTTAGAAGATTTGAAGATCAATCAGATTTTAATGAAGATCAATTCTGACTGTTTTCATTGCCCAAATCCAAGAAGAACACTCTCTACTTAAAGTGGTGGAACCCTATTTGAAGTTAACAGAAATTAGAGATTAAAAAGTTGCGCATTTAGAATTAGGGTTATGTGTTGTCTTATTCATTGTGAGACATTCATACATCACCTAGATGTTTGAATTGAACTGTTTTTTTTAGTTGTATTTTGTCCACTCTAAGCTTTTAAGCATGAGTGTTTGTTTTTTATTGAAGCTTTTAAGCAAGATCAAGTTTTTATTTTGGAAGAGTGTTCTTTTATTTCTTTGTAAGGTTTTGTTTAATTATCATAGTGTGTGATTGGGGGAGTGAGAGGGTGTTCTCTTATCTAAGTGTTCTTATATAAAACTTGCATTGGGTAATGATTAAGTGAAGAGTACAAATTGAGATTGTTTAACTCTTAATTGATACTACCGATAGTGGATTTTCTTCCTAGCTTGGTAGCCCCCAGAGTAGGTGAATTTGCACCAAACTGGGTTAATAATTCCTTGTGTTATTATTGTTGTACTTTATATTTACTTTGTTAATGTTCAGATATTAATGTCATAACATTTATTTCGACATCGCATATCTGATACCAGAGTTTCAATTGGTATTAGAGCAGGCATCCTGCTCTATATCTGGGTGAGATCTAAGGAAGTTACTTTCTGGTATAATGGACAAGGAGGTGGGATTTGTGAACAGACCACCCTTTATGGATGGAAATAATTATGATAAGGGGAAGCTAAGAATGGTTGCTTTTTTAAAATCTTTGGACAACAAAGCTTGGAAAGTTGTTCTGAAAGGATGCACTACACCAAAAATAGTTTTTCGCTATGCAACAAAGACAACACTTTTAGGAAAAAACGCTCTTATATGTTTTAAAAAAATCCTCTAAAAAACGCTTTTAAAGGGTCACCTTAAAAAGCGTTTTTAGAAAGCGCTGCTAAAGGCCTTAAAAAGGACCCATCTTAAAAAGCACTGCTAAAGGACCAACCTTAGAAAGCGCTTTCTAAAAGAAGTGGTATATTATATTTTATAGTGGACACTGGTTGTTGGTTGCCATTAATCCTACAAAAGAAGTAGTTTATTATATGAATTCATTGGAGCATGATTGGTTAATATATCCGAGTATGAAGGAAGTGGTTGATACGTAAGTGAGATTGTTTAAAATATTTGTGTGTATTTGTATATTTAATTATTTATGTGAGATTGTTCTAAATTTGCGTTTTTCTTTTATAGAGCTATACTAGTATACCGAGCACAAAGAGATGCTCGAGTATTACTGGCTAAACCAAACATTATTCCATGGATCCAAATGGAGGTATATTAATTTTCACAATATTTGATAACACAAAACGACTATATATTAATTCTTATTTATTTGTCTATATGTAGTGTCCTCGACAGAAAAATGGCATAGACTACGGGTATTACGTTTTGAGGTTTATGAGAGAAATCTTTCAAATGGATCGATTAGAGATTCCTATTTAGGTATGCATGAATTTATAACTTAGGATTTATTTTAATATTTATCGGATATGTCATAATTTATTATTTTAAACTAACTAATGCATATTTTGTTTTGTTATGTAGTACTTTGATAAATACGCGTGTTCTCATTATATGCCCTCAAAATTGCATGAAATTACAGAGGAATTGTGCAAATACCTTATTAAAATAAGAATAGTTTAAGGTATATGATTATGGGATTATATGAATGTTATTGACTTGTGGTTTATGTAAATGACTTGTGGTTTATGTAAATGACTTGAATTGTATAGTTTTGGATTGAAATAGTATTAGTGAAAAGGTATTAGTTTTGAGATGTAAATGACTTGAATTGCATAGTTTTGGATTGAAATGATATTTGTGGTTTATGTAATTTATGGGATTAGTGGAAATGGTTAATGAATCATACTAGAAATGGTTAATCAATTATACCAGAAATGGTTTATGTGATTTATGAATCATATTGGAAATGGTTTATGTGATTTACAGGTTTCTGCATAAAAAAATGATTAAAATGAGATTTTTAAAAAAATTCATTAAAATTATATGTATAGAAAAGACAACGCTTTCCAGAAAAAGCGCTGCCTAAAGTCCACAAAAGAAAACGCTTCTTCTAAAAAGCACTCTCTAAAGGTATAGAAAAAATTCATTAAAATTATAGGTATACATTAGAGAGCGCTTTCAAAAGCTCTGTCTAAAGAAGGACAAAAGAAAGCGTTTTTTACTCAAAAAACGCTCTTTAAAGGTATATAAAAAAATTTATTAAAATTTTATACGTAAACATTAGACAACGCTTTTAAAAGCGTTGTCTAAAGGCCCATTTTAGAGAGCGTTTTTTAAGGAAAAAACGTTGTTAAAGGCCTACTTTAGAAAGTGCTTTCAAAGGTAAAATGCTTTCTAAAGTAGGCCTTTAGCAGCGCTTTTTTCTTTAAAAAAGTGTTGTCTTTACCTATGACAACGCTTTTAAGCGCTGTTAAAGGCCAAAAAAACGATGTTGTAGCCCTAGTTTGGCATAATGATGGGATCATCCTGTTGTGAAAGACACAGATGGGAAGGCTATAACATTTTTGAAGCCTGGAGAGGAGTGGTCTAAAATAGAAGATGGTATTTCTTTGGAAACTTCAAAGCATTAAATGTCATATTCAATGGAATTGACAAAAATATTTTCAGATTGACTAACACACGTGTTGTGGCTAAAGATGCTTGATATATTCTCAAAACTACTCATGAAGGTACTTCTAGGGTAAAAATGTCTAGAATCCAGTTGCTCACTACTAAATTGAAAACTTGAGAATGAAAAATGATGAGAGCATTCATGATTTTCATATGAACATTCTTGAAATAGCTAATGCCTCCAGTGATCTAGGAGAAACAATGTCCAAAGAAAAATTGGTAAGAAAAACTCTCAGATCTCTGCCTAAGATAATTGACATGAAATTCACTGCCATAGAAGAAGCTCATGGCATTAGCAAGATGAGAGTGAATGAACTTATTGGATCTCTTCAGAATTTTGAGGTGGGTATGAATGAAAGATCTGACAAGAAGAATAAAAACATCTCTTTTGTCTCCAACACTAAAGATGGAATAAAAGAATGTGATCTTGATATTGATGAAGGCCTATCAAATGCCTTAGTGGTTCTTAGAAAGGGATTTAATAAAGTGATGGGAAGGATGGAAAATAAGACAATACCAGATGTCAAGAACATCACATCTGACATCAGTAGAGAAACAAGAGTTGAAGAGAGCCTTACTTAAGGCAAAGGAATGCAATGTTATGGATGTGATGGTTTTGGTCACATTTAACCTGAATGTCCCACACATATCAGAAAATAGAAGAAGAGTCTTATTGTGGCTTGGTCTGATAAGGAGTTTGAAAGTGAAATTAAAGAGGGATCTACTAAGGGTGCTATTTCTCTAAGTGAGGGATATTACTTAGATTCTGGTGATGATGAATTGAACTTTAAAGAACTGGTTGTCTCCTACAAAATGTTGTGCCTTAGAAGTGAAAAAGTTTGTCAACAAGGAGAGAAACAAAATAAACTCATAATCCAACTGGAGGAAGAAAAGGAAGAACATCTTGAAAGTATCTCCAAGCTGAAGAATGAGGTAACATTGCTAAACTCTAGACTTGATCAAATGACCGAGTTTGTCAGAATGTTGAACAATTATTCAGATACTTTAGATGAGATTCTACAAGTTGGAAAGTTAGCTGAAAATGTGACTGGTCTAGGGTTTAATAGAGGAAAAGAACTTATCTCAGATCTTGTTCACTCTGAGATCTAGCCAAAGATGTCGAATCAAATGTTTCAACATCATGACAAAAGACAAGGAAACTACAAAAGAAAAAAATTTCAGAGATGGAGATGTCATTACTGTGGGCGTTTTGGTCATATAAAGCCCTCTGCTACATATTATATGGATTACCTAAGCTTGTCTTCCAAACTAAGTCTAATAAAAACATCCCTATGTACCTGGAGGGAGGATTTTCGAATGAGAAATGGCTTCTGCCCATACGCGTAAGGGGATGGGCATTATGCGTAAGGGTTTGGGTCAATGGAGCTATTACACGTTGGATACACACGGTTAAGGGTGGGCGAGTTAGGCATTCGTGTAATGCACAAGGCAATACGCGTATGACTAACAGAGGTGTATAATTTTGTTGTTTTTACAATTTCTTCCCAATTTCGCGTCTGATGTAATTTCTTGTGGTTTGTGAGAATGGTAAGAATATAATTGAACATGTAGAAACTAGTAATAATAGTATGAATGATAAAAGGAGAGTTTAACTAATCAATCACATTGTTAAATAATTGAGTCCATTTGGCGTATTGTTACGGATCGTGTGGTAATCTTGGTGCAAGGTGACAGTCGCAGTAGGATTTAATCGAGCAGGTTGGGATAACATTAATAGGACACAGGGGGAATCGTGGTTAGTGAGGATTAGTCCAATCATAGATAATTAATACCTAGCTATAAGTTAATTGTGTGTGATAATTGTGGGTGAGGCATTAGGGTTATTTTCCATATGCATGTTTGATACCTGTATTATGATTGATAATAGTAATTGGTGTATATGTTGGTGTGTATTGATGTTGTATTACAGGTGGGTAATTCTAGTGAGAATTATGGTTAGTGTAACTCACGTGTGATAAGGAGGATCGTGAAGATGTATAATTGTTATTATACATGTGTCGTATGCATATTTATTGTCATGCATACATGGTGTGTCTGGTGAAGACAAATCATTGCTCAGGAAGAGTGTATGTGATTCGTGGTGAAGATAAATCATTTCCAAGTAGAGGTGTATGTGATTCGTGGTGAAGATAAATCATTTCCAAGTAGAGGTGTATATGATTTATCTGGATTCAATTATGAATCAGGTTCAATTGAATGAACCATGGTGTATTGGTACCACATGCATTGTGTCAGTTGTTGAGTCACATTCCATTTATGTTTGTTGATTAATTGGTGATTGAAACTGACAAGTAGTACCGTGACTGTGTGATGTTTATGTTGGCTGGTGTGATATGCTACTCCTTAGCATGCATTTTTCACCGTTAAATTATTGAACGTGATTCTCATCCCTTTGTTGTTTTGTGGTATATGTGCTCCTCGGTGGGTACATATAAGCAAGTATCTGAGTAGTACATGGAGCCTGAGTTGCTCGATCGAGTCGTAGGAGTCGCTCTGATACATAACATGGGATGTGGGGAATTTGTTATGTTTTATACTGTTTTATTTTGTTAAGTATCTCATTTAGTGAAATTATAGTAAACCACTTATTATGTGGAGAGTATTATGGTCTAGGCTTTAGTGCCATGAATTGAATTGGATTATGATTCCATTGTAAAAACTATATTTTTTATGATTAATAAAAGAAGTTTAATTGTTGGTTTTATGATGTGACATCCTACTCTTTGGTGTAAACTCTGATTGTTTTTCGTATTATTTGCGTATTTTATGAAATGGGAAAGTGGGGTGTTACAAGGTATTTCTTGTTGTTGTGTGTGTTGATGGTTTGAAAAGAGGTATAGTAATACTGATGTGTATTACGGTGAGTATATATCTCACATGTGATCAGGAGGATCGTGAAGATGTATGATTATTATTATACATGTGTTGTATGCATATTATTGTCATGCATTTATGGTGTGTCTGGTGAAGACGAATCATTGCTCAGAAGGAGTGTATGTGATTCCTGATGAAGATAAATCATTGCCAAGTTGGAGTGTGTGTGATTTATCTGGATTCTATGATGAATCAGGTTCTATTGAATCGACCATGATGTATTGGTACCACATGCATTGTCTCGGTTGTTGAGTCACATTATTATTATATGTTGACTGATTAGGTGTAATTACTACTCTTAACATGTATTATACACTGTTAATTATTTAATGTAGTTCTCACTCCTTTGTTGTTTGTTGTGTATGTGATTCTTTGGAAGTACAAATAATCCAGGTATTTGAGTGTGCATGGAGTGTGTGTTACTTGATCGAGTCTTAGGTTTCACTCTGATACGTAACACGATATTTTGGGGAAATTCTTCATTTATTTTTCTTTATTGATTTTTGTTACGTATCATTTGTTATTGAGGATTTGGTGGATCACGAATTATGTGGATTTTTGGTGTTTAGACAAATTGTCATGTTTTAGACAAAACAATTATTTCCGCTATTTTATTTCCTTAATAAAAGGAAGTTTCGTTGGTTGGTTTTTGATGATGTGACATCCTACTTCTAGTGTAAACTCTGATCATTTTATTACTTTTTGTGTATTTTATAAAATGGGAAAGTGGAGTGTTACACAACACATAGACTACTCTCAACCACCCTAAGGCCCCAATACACCCACACTCTCCAAAGAAAATATTTAACTACCCCTCACAATACTCTAAAACAAATGTATAATAGACCAAAGAAAGTCAAATATAAGCTTAAAGTGCTTTTGACTGGTACATCTTTAAATAGAGAACTTAAATCTTATATATAGCCTTGAACTTCTTCTTCCTTCACAAAACCAAACAATGTGGGACTTCGAAGAACTTATATATATATATATATATATATATATATATATATATATATATATATATATATATATATATATATATATATATATATATATATATATATATATATATATATATATATATATATATATATATATATATATATATATATATATATATATATATATATATATATATATATATATATATATATATATAGCCTTGGACTCTCTCTTCATTCACAAAACTAAGTGATATGAGATTTCTTCAACATGTATAATTTCAACCAACCCCAACAACATAATGAGTGTCTTACACATTTCTATTTCTCTGTATGATTGTTTGGCTTTGTTTATTATTGTTGACTGTTTGGCTTTGTTTATTGAGGCTTTGGAGTATAATTGAAGAATCAATTCATTATTACTGTTAAGATAATTTGTTGTTGTTTGGTAGGTGTTGGACAATCACTCATTTGCATTAATGTGTAATGTTGAAAATGTGATTGAAATAATTTATAAAGTAGCATGAGACATAACCAATTAGAATCACACATAAAAAATATAAATATTGCATTTGAATATAATTATATTGTACAAAATTATTTAAATTTATGCATATGTACAGGTATTTAACTAGTTTTCTCTTATTAATATTATGCACGGGTATTTAACTAGTTTTCTCTTATTAATATTATTATAATGACTAGAACTAAAGAAGTGATGAGAATGTCTCTAATTATATTAGACAATTTCTTAACACACCTTATATGTTTCTATTGTACCACACAATATTCCACAAATGCCTCTATCTTCGGAGATGCATCTTCGGACGCACCTCTTACACACTCAACAAAGACCATTCTGAGAGGCGACCTTAAAGTTGAGTTATTTTTATTCCGAAGATGTATCTCAATTTTTTTTAAGAAATACCTTAAGTACTTACAAGTTCAATAGAAATTATGGAGTTACATCTCTGGAATTATGAGCGAGATTTTGAAATTTTCGGTCACCTTTGCATGTAGATATTTATGGAGATGTATCTTCAAAAATATCTGTTAAAAGAAGCAGTTGCATGATCACACAACCATTGTTGTCATAGTTGGTTTTTAACCAAACCTTTCACACACAAAAATCCTCCATTCTCAATCCATTTTTTCACTCCAAATCTCCATTCTTTTTGTTCATCACATCATAGAGAGCAAAAGAAGATATAATTTTAGATAAAGATCCTTCCTTTCCCTATGTATTGCTCACATTAATAATTTTTTTTCCTGAAAAAAGTAGCGTTATACTTATGTTTGAATGTGTATCTTCGGAACGTGTATGAACTTTTCCAGAAATGTATTTTCGGAAGTTGTCAGTCCAGGGCTGACCCAACGAATTCGAGGCCTGAGACGAAAATTTAAATTAGATATTTTTTTTATAATAGAAATATATTTTTTAATTACTGTATTTTCTATTTTAGATTATATAGAATGTGAGATCATTACATTACTATGATTAAATTCATTTAATATTTTATTTTTAACTAAAATAAACTCAAGTAAATATTTTTTTCATCATTTAAAAAAATTATAGTAGAGAATACATTGTCAAAATTCCTTTAAAAAAATAGATATCAAATATTATATTATGTAAAAAAACAGAGAATTTTATTCCATATGATATACATAATAAATAGTTGTTTTTAGTATATATTTTAAATAAGTTTTATCATTTAATTTGCATAAAAACTAATTTAAATAATAATTACAAAAATTAAGCAATTTAAACTATATTATAAATATAATTAAAAATATTAAGGTCCTAGGTGGTAGCATTGGTGACATACCCCTAGGATCAACCTTGTGTTAGTGTTTGATTTTCAAATTTGTCTTCAACTGTAGCGCTTATATATACCGTTATCAATTTAATTTTTTATTAGATACGGTGCACCCCGATGTTTTCCTAAAATAAGTTGTTTCTCTGAATGTCCAAGGTGATGTTGTGAAAGCGATAGATGTTGGCAACTAATTTAAAAACAATCAAGAGTTTGAATCTCGTGATAAAATGCTTCAATGGATTCATATGGAGACTTGGATTTAGTGTGGTTATTGTAACGCCAGTTTATTTAATTAATTATTTAATTAAATATAATTGTGGTATGTTGTGGTAATTCGCGTTGATTTGAGTATATTTGTCGATTTGAGTTGTTTTGTGTGGAATTGTGTCGATTCGTGTTGATGGTCGAATTTATCGGAATATTATGTTGATCGTTATAAGTTGGTTTAAGTCAAACTTAATTATTTAAGTTAATATAAATTGTGGAAAACGATATGGAGTATTCTCCGTTTATTGTTGGATATGTTGATTGGAATGTTTGGACCATTTGGTTGATAATCGAAAGTTAATCTATTAAGTCGGGAGTAAGTAGTTAGTCGCAAATTATTATTCGGTTGATTTTATGTTATGAAGAATTAAGCCGTTAAGTCGGATTATTAGTCGGAAAGTCGAAGAAATAATATTAGAAGTGATATTATTGATTATTGGAGCATGTTGGTTAATGAGCTTGGATTGCGTCGGAATTAACAATTAAGAGGGTGTATGACTTAGTCCCAATATAATAGAATTATATGATAAGAAAATTATGTTAATTGGTAGCAAGAGAATAGTACATGGAAGTTACAGAGGAAAACGTCTTAGAGAATAATAAGGGTTTTAGAGGAGAGAAAATAGCTTGGGAGCAAAGAAGGAGAAAAAAGAACTCATGATCATATCTCCATTTTCGCACTTACGGTACAACCTCCACTAAACATGTGATAAATTTTTACTCGTAATTCCGATTAAAGTGATTCTAGAATTTCTGGAAAGCTTATAAAATCCCCTTCAATTTGATATATGGTTCCGTGTCAATAAGTTCAATATTGAAGGAGAAAAACGCATTTGAAGTTTGGAAGTTCATGTTGGAAATTGGTCAAATAGCAGTTACGAGATTGATGATGATGGAGGCTGAATTTTGGTCAAGATAGGAACTCAATGGTAGCATGTTTGTATATCCAATATCCATGGATGAAAGAGGAGAGGAAAAGAGTCATAGAGGCAAAAGGTTGGAAATTCGATCGGAGAACTTTGGAGACTAACCGGAAATTATTAGAGCAATCGTTAATTCAAGGTAAGGGTGATGTTCGATCTTTATAACCGGGTTTGATAAATGATACTAGGTTTAGGTGGTTGTATATGTTGTGTTTTATTGATGTTGATGTCGTATATAAAAATCGGTAACTTGTTTTCGATGATTGTTTTGTGTGAAATTATTGTTCGATTATTGATTATAAGTCATTTATAATTGTTGATTATATGTTGATATAATTTATTCTGGTTGTGTTGATTTTGTTGATTTTACTGTGTTGCGTGGAATCCTAAAAAATGTTGGTTTGGGGACGATAACAAAGACCGATAGTGGAAGATCCGGCGGGAGCCATTTTCTCCCTAAGGGCACATGGCGCAAGCCATGGCCCAAGTGGTGGGTGCCACAAAAATGGTGTAGCTGTCATGATCAAAGTGGCTCAAGCCACTTGCTTCCCTCATGGGAAGGTGACGCAATCCACATGAAGTATTAGGAAGGGTGGCGCAATCCACCCTGTGTTTTGAGGGAGGATTATTTTAATGTTGTTTCATCGTAGCACTTTAGTAATTAACTTATACTTTATGCAACTGTTTTCTTAATTAATCCACTAAACCATGTTTCACCAATTTAAGTATTATCAAATATAATTTCATGAATTATAATATGATAAAACCACAAGTTGTATTAAAATTTTAGAATTCAGTAGCAATGATCAGTAGGAGTAAAATATCAGTTGCGTGGAACAAAATGTAGATATCAGTCTGTATTGAACTTTTTGACAGAAAAAGTAATATTTTAGAAATTGACAGAAACATAAATATTGCCATAAACTGTGTTGTTTTTATGATAGAAGCATTTATTAAAAATTACTAGCTTTTGACAAAATTTTCAGAGGAAGTTGTAATAATCGCAGGATGTTAAAAACAATGTCGGTTAGTCGGTTTAGCCGAATTAGGCGAAAAACTCAGTTTCTCGGAATTTAACGAAAATCATCGGGATAAGTCAGGTAGTTTAATAATTGATTTTTATTGCGTTGTTTTGTTGAAAAGATGTTGTAAAGTCGAGTTGTAAGTACAGTTGAGTTGGTAAGTGGTCCCCATTTACGGAAAATCTCTAAGTTGTTATGTTGAAGGCTTTATAAGCCAAAGTTGATTTTAAATTGCCTATGTCGTATAAGTTGTTTGTGTTGCTTGTTTATGTTGTTTAAGTTGCTCATGTTGTCTAAGTTATTTTGTGTTGTCGAAGTTGTTACGTTGTTCAAGTTGGAGGCTTAAAAGCCAACATTGATTAAAGTTGTTCAAGTTGTATAAGTTGATTGTGTTGTTGATGTTGTATGTTATTATGTAGTAAAGTCGTGCATGCTATGTAGATCATTTGTATTTTTATGTCGAAGTTGTTGCTCACACCACGTTGGCCTGGATTGACACAAAGTTGAAAGTTGAAGGCTTATGCCTTGATTGCCTCGATAACCTGACAATAATTTTAAGTTGAGAGTTTTACTCCGAATGGTACCACATGCATTTTCATAGTAGAGTCGAATATGTGTTGCATTATTTATGTCGATTACATTGTTTATGTTGTTCAAGTTGAAAAATTGCATATGTTGTGATAAGTTGATTAGGTTGTTGCTGTTGGAGTGATGTGGTGATACTTATATAAACTTTTATCTGAGTATTGTTTATCGTATATCGTTTATAATTATCGATATCTCACCCCCTTCTGTTTGAATGTTATCCCTATATTGGTAACGTGCAGGTAGCTTGAAGGAAGATGATTATCTTCATTAGTTCGAGTTGGTGTCGATGCTCTGATACGTAACACTCGGGGAATAGACGCTTAGTTGTCTTGTGTGGTTTTCAAGTTGTTTTAGATTATATATGTTGTTACTAAGTTGTTTTAAGTTGAATAACATGTTATACCATGTTTAGTTGAATAAGTTGAAAATCCGCTGCGTAGTTGTAAAAGTTGAATTTGTTTTCATAAATGAATAAAAGTTGTTGTATTTAGTTTTTTACGAACCGAAAGTGTTATGTATCAATTCTCATGAAAATAAATGAAGTCTTTATAAGTTGAAAAATGTAGCATCCTGTTTTGTGTACTTGTTGATTGAAATTTTAATACTCTAATTTTAATATAATCGTCGGGTAGAAATGGGGTGTTAGAATTATTAGAAGGTCTGATAATGGTTCAGATAGAAGATGTACTTTTGTGACAATGACGTGCAAAAGAAACGAGAAATATATAACTCCTCTCCGGAATTTTAAAAGAGACGACACTGATTCTAGAAAATGTGAGTGTCTGTTTAAGGTGGTGGTTACATGTTGGCAAATAAAAAATGGAGATTTAATGTGATATGTGGTTTGTATAACCATGATTCGTGTGAAAAATTAATCGATCATCCTAGTGTGTGTCGGCTCATGTCGGAAGAGAAAAAATGTATTGCTGACATGACCTTGAATCTTGTTCAACCAAAAAATATACTTGCAACATTGAAACGGAAACGACTCGAAAATATATCAAATATCAAGTGAGTGTATAATATTCGGTACCTCACTAACAAGGCTCTTAGGGGCGATAGTACTGAGATGCAACAACTCTTGAAATTGTTGGATAATAACAGTTATGTGTCTATGTATCGAACGTGCGATGATGATGTTTTTGTTAGAGATATATTTTGGACTTATCCTGATTCCATAAAGTTATTCAACATGTTTCCTACCATGCTCAAATGTTATATTTCACAAACTGAAAATGTCACAAATAAACATTTATTGGTATGTCACAAAGGTCTCTTTCTCCAGCTCTACACCCGAGTGAACGTTTAAACTCACTGATTTCACCTCCCTTGAAGATATCAAAAACAAAATCCACCATCTCCTATCTCACATAGATGATCGAAGGATTATGAAGATCGACTAACATTCACCGTCTATTGACAACGATATGAAGATTGATTTAAGCAAATTTGAGCTCAAGACGCAAGCAGATGTAAAAGCTATGTGAAATACGTATTTTCGTTTCAAAACAATTTTTTTACTCGAGTTGGAAGCGACAATTTCAAGATCGGTTGAAGATATTGCGAAGATATTGAAGCATCCACCTGAATATTAAAATGTAATGTTGCATTTTATGTTAAAATCATCTATCCAATACTTATTTTATGTTATGGAATTAATTTTATTTTTTGAAAAATTACTTGGTGTTGAATCTACTACTGGTGTGTCACAATTATGAAAATATTCCAGAAATATATTTTCGGAATAAAGTAAACAAAAAAAGATGTAATTCCGTCGCCCTTTCAAATTAGGGTTTCCGCCGCTGCTTACTTCCTTGTTCGCATCACCCTCACAAATTAGGGTTTCCGCCGCTGCTGAAGGAGTTATCTCTTCCGATTTCACATTCTGTTATTGAAACTCTGTAAGTTAAGTTCTCTCTTATTCTTCTTTTCTTTTTTTCATTGTTTAACTAATAGTTTTTTAATTGTTCTTACTTCTCTTCTTCTTATTTTAATTGTTCTTACATCTCTTCTTCTTCTTTTAATTGTTCTTACATCTTTTCTTCCTTTCCTGTTCTTATTTTTTCGGATTTGAACTGATCCAGATTGTTTATGTGATATAAAGATGTTTGTTTTGTTTTGTTTAGAATTGAATGGATCTATTTTTTTTAAATGATACTTTTCAGGAGAAATATTTTATCTGTGAAGTTTTGTTCTATTTTTTTTGTTAAGCCTTCAGATCTAGTTTTTTTTGTTTGGTTAGATCTTGCTTGTCACTGTTTTGTCTTTGTTTTTCATATTAGATCTGTCTTTGAACTGATGTTCTTGAATGATGTTCTTGAAGGGGTTGATATCAAAGAAGAGTCTTTGAACTGATGTTTTTGAATGATGTTCTTGAACGGATTGATATCAAAGAAGAGGAAATCGTAGTAATTATCTTTAAATGTTTAAAAACTGATATAATTTTTAGTTTATGGTTTTTACATGTTATTGACTCGGCATATGTAAAGCAAAGGCAGTATAACTTGGTAATTTTGTTCTTGTTTTTTCGGATCTGTTATAATCTCTCTGTACCACCATCTTGTTATAGCTAACACATTCATCATCCTTGTTGGTTTCAGGTTAAGTTTATACAAGATTAGGTGTGTGATTTTGTGAGTAAGTGTGTGTTTTGAGCAAGTTTCTAATATAACAAAACTGATTTTGTGATTTTTAGGTGTCTAATATAACAAAATGGTTGAAATTGCAGCTTGCATTTCTGGATGCTATAGAAATTGCAGCTTGATTTTTGGGAATTTTTTTTTAATATAACATAGTTTCATAATTTAATTTCCAATATAACATTGTTTTCAAAAAAAATACCAAACTAACATAGTTTACACACACATTCGCCACATCAAATGATGAATATGTGTAATTTCATTATGATTCGCCAAATGGTTTGGCTAAGAATGAAAAAGTTGCATGCATTCGCCATTCCATTTGGCGAATGTGTTGTAAATTCAACATGCATTCGCCAAATGGATTGTTGCACGTTGTTAATTCATAATTTAATTCAAATATTCATCTTATTCTTCACTTATTTATATATATATATATATATATATATATATATATATATACATATATAGACTTATATATATATATATATATATATATATATATATATATATATATATATATATATATATATATATATATACACACACGTATACATATATATATATATATATATGTATATTTATATATATACTTATACATGTATATATACCTAGGGTTTGCAACTTTTTTTACTATATATATGCCTCACTCATAAACATAAGATTCATCTCACTCCATCCTTACAAACCCTCTCTCATTCAGTCCTTTCAGTCTCCCTCTCTCATTCAGTCCTTTCAGTCTCCCTCTCTCACAATATGGCTTCTCCCCGTCCATCTAATTATGCATCGGCACCGTCTTCCTCATCATCAGAAGAACCGCTTCCAAAATTTGATATCTTGAAGAAAAATGTTTTAGTGTTTTTCTCTGCAACAAAGCCTCCTCTGAAGATGCTGTTATGGAACCCCCAAACTTTGGAACACTTGCACAGAGAATTAACCCGCTGGTTAGAAGGAGAGATCGGCCACAAAGAAAAGATAATTAAAATTGAGAAGAGGGTTGTGGAGTTTGGTGTGACGAAATGGAGAAAAATTGTCAATGATGCAGGTGTTTTGTCGATGATGCTAGGTGGAGGTGAAGTTGTCCTGATGGTTCTGATAGGCTAGATTTGTTGAATCTTGCAGTTGTTCTATTTATGTATGGTCATTTTCTGAATCATGTATTTCCTGGTTTTATTTATGTATGTTCGTGTTTGTGGTTGTGGTTTTATTTATGTATTTTTCCGTTTTATTTATGTACGGTCATTTTCTGAGTCATGTATTTCCTTGTGGTTGTATGATTTTACTGATATGAATTAAACGAACTAGGCTTCCATATAAAATAAATACGGTTACAATGACCTAATTTACGATGTTGAGCTTGGTCCAACGTTGGGACATTTTTTTCGATTGTGACCGGGCTGACGACATGAACTACACAGTCTCACCATCTTGTTTGCCGTATCCATTTCGGTGCGAATACGCGTGCTGTTAGGACGGCCTTTTTTCTTTCTTCGCATGTTCTCGTTGTGCCAGACTATTTCCCCGTTGTATGAGGGCCAGTAGTCCTCATTTGCAACAACCGGAAAGCTTTTGTTGTAGACGTTGCAAAGGTTGTGCACTTGGTAAACAGGGGATAGTAAGCCTGAAGGGTCTAGCCGAACCTTCGAACATGCCGCTATGACATGGGAGCAAGGCATGCGAAAGGCTTGAAATTTACCACAGTCGCACCAATTGTTATCAAGTTCCACCCGATAGGATCCCCTCGGTCTCCCTTCGTTGTGATCCATGATCTCATCAACATTGAAATGTCCCTTAATGCGGTTAAACACAGTGACCACATGTGTGTTAGACTTGGATGCTTCGTCTTTGATGAATGTCATAGAACTATCGCTGAACACTTGACCAGACTGTAGGATTGTACTCCACTTTGAACGCCTGGTGTCAAAAAGTGCTCCGAGCCTAAAGTAGGTTGACCTCACCAAAGCGGTTATCGGTAGGTTGCGGATTCCTTTGAAAACAGAGTTCATGGATTCAACGAGGTTTGTTGTCATGTGACCCCAGCGTTGTCCTTTGTCGTAGGCCCTGGTCCACTTATCTAAAGGAATCTGGTTTATCCATCTGAATGCATCTTCATTCGCCATTCTGATTTCGTCACGATAATGTTTGAATGACGGTTCGGTTAATGAGTACCCTTCATTCACGACCTTCTTCCGCAGTGTCTTATCTTTGATCTCTCTCATGAAGTTTTGCGCTATGTGTCTAATACAATAGACATGTGTTGAAGGCGGTTCCTGCCAGCCGTTATCAACATTCTTCCATGCACTCTCAATTGATGCATGTCTGTCCGAAATCAAACATAAGTTAGACTGGGGAGCCACATGGTTGCAAAGATTTTTTAGGAAAAAACTCCATCCCTCGGCAGTCTCTCCCTCGACGATAGCGAATGCAATTGGAAAGATATTGTTGTTGTCGTCCTGTGCCACTGCCATCAATAGAGTTCCTTTGTATTTCCCGTAGAGCCATGTTCCATCAATTTGGATTATAGGCTTGCAGAAGGAAAAACCCTTTATACATGGGTCAAAAGCCCAAAAGAGCCGGTGGAATATGCCATTTCCACTGACACAATGACTTTCCGAAGTATACGCCGACAAGGTCTCTAGGATGACAACGGTCCCAGGTGCATAGTGCTTCAGGGCCAGCAAAAACTTTGGGAGTTCTTTGTACGAGTCCTCCCAATTTCCGAATACAACGGCAACAGCCTTAGTTCTAGCAATCCAGGCTTTCCTGTATGATGGAGTATAGTTGTGCTTCTGAACTATGTGCTTAATTATCGTGCTGACCTTGACCGAAGGATCGTCAGCAACGATTGATAGGATATCATTGCATATTAGCTGAGAGCTCAGTTGCCGATGATCCTGCAGTGAGTTGGTTATGACACATGTATGCTCCGGTCCCATTGAAGCAACCTTCCAATCTTCACTTCTTTTTCTGTATGATGCTGTCAATCGAAACGGGCATGCCACGTTACGACAACGTATCATATATAGTGTAGGATTCGTTCGGTCGACCCTATAATCAGCCGATAAATCCATGTGGTAATATTTTATAGCTCGGACGCATTCTTCTTTTGTTCGAAAATGGCCGCCCTCCTTTAATGAACCCTGCCTTTGTGGATACGGATCATAAAATATGTCTGAAGATGGGTCTTCACTTCCCAAGTTCAAGTTTGTCATGTGTGGAGGAGGACTATATACATGACTGGCCGGAACCTCGTCTTCATTGACCATTTCATCAACTACTGCCTCCTCTTGTTCCTCGTCCTCATCAACAACATCCACTTCAGCCAAATCATTGTCAGATTCGATAAAGACTTGCGAATGATTAATGGGCTGAGACATTTGTTGTTGGTGAAACGTAACATACAACTCGATATCATTGAAACCAGAATACTCATGGCTTAGAAACATAGTACGAACACTTTCGTCGTCAGAGATAGTTAATTGGAAATACATGACCTGGTTATCCTCATAGAATACTGGATTTTTGTAAATAATGACGTCCACTGGACCACGCTGCATTTTGTTTTCCAATCTCTTTTTTAGATGAGCGAAATTGGATTGTCGGACGATTGAGAACCGAGTAACCTCGGTGTTTCGAAAGTTGAAACCATAATGGTTACATTCAAATATTTCGCCATTTGTATGGGCGTTGATCATATACTGAGGTATTTGAGACATAGTTCGTATTCAAAGACTATTTTAGATATGAAAATGTTTTGCAGTTTATGGTACAATGAAGATATGAAACCAATCTATAAATAGTAAAGGCAAAAATATATTTTATGGTTATATTTAGGGTTCTGAATTAATGTGAATTAATGTCTCATAGGCTTATCTCCTGCACCATATAGGCTTATCTCCTGCACCATATAGGCTTATCTCCTGCACCATATAGGGTTATCTTCTCCACATATGGCTTATCTTCTGCACATATAGGTCTAGCATCTGCACATATATGGCTATCTTCTGCACATATAGGTGTAGGCAGCTACACATATAAGTATATATATATATATACGTATAAGTGTAAGTATGTATATATATATATATATATATATATATATATATATATATATACACATTAATGAAACCCTAATTATATATATATATATATATATATAATTAGGGTTTCGTAAACCCTAATTAAGCTAACTTAGCAAACCTAATCGTAAACCCTAATTAAGCCAACTTAGTTAACCTAATCATGAACTAACTAATATAACTTAATCGTAAACCCTAATTAAGCTAACTTAGCTAACCTAATCGTAAACCCTAATTAAGCTAACTTAGTTAACCTAATCATGAACTAACTAATATAACTTAACTAACTTAACTTAACCTAATTAAACTAAATAAGTTAAACCATAACTAAAGTAATTAAACGAAACCCTAACTTAACTTAATTAAATAAACCCTAATTAAAATAACTTAGCTAACTTAATCATAAACTAACTAATATAACTTAACTAACTAACTTAACCTAATTACTAACCAAACTAGGTAACTAAACTAACTTAACTATTAACTAACCAATCCATTTAACTAAACTAACTAAGTTATGCATGCTGTACACGTTCGCCAGATGATGTGGCGAACCAAGGAAATATCAAGAGCAATTCGCCAAATGGATTGGCGAATCCACTATGTATTTATGTCACCTGCAAAGCTGGAAAACGCAGCAGAGATTCTTGTTCATTTCCAATGCCTGCAAGCCTTGACCATGCAGAGATTCTCTTGGACTGATCCTGCAGTGTGCTGGTGATCCTCATACATGAAGTTTCGCCAATCAGATTGAAGAAGAGAGATCCACAAACACATATACGAACCAATCACAGCACATGCAAGAACACTTTGTTCTTATTCGCCACTTGGTTTGGCGAATTAGTTCAATGGTTTTGTTTAATTCGCCACAAGGATTGGCGAATGTGCATGTTTGTTCTTCTTCCCATCCGCATCAAAAACTTATAAATACCATACTACTAAACCTAAAATATCACACAATCATAATTCAAACAAGTTAAACATCTTATATCAAATAGTGAATCTCGAGTATCAGTGCGAAAAAGAAAATGGCTTTACTAACGATGGGAGATCAACACCGAGGCACAGTAGAAAATATCGCCGCATTCGTAAGTTTCATATTCGTACATTTTGTTACGCATATTTTTTATATATATTTCATACTAATATATATATATATTTTTATATATTCTCAAATATATATATATATATATATATATATATATATATATATATATATATATATCTTTTTATATATATATATATATATATATATATATATATATATTTTTACATATATAGGTATATATATATATATATTTATTTATTTCTTTTTATTTTTACACATAAATATATATATTATTGCGTACTTATTTCGATGAATATTTTTACAGAATGTAAGAAGATTTCGCTGTCGGGTGCACGACTACATTGAGTTCGATCCGATCATTGAACCGTGTCTACGGTTGTGCGGGTTTGGGGAAGTTATTAAGGTTCACAACAACTCAATAGACTCAAAATTCATCTTGGCACTCCAAGAGAGGTGGAGGCCAGAGACACACACCTTTCACCTGCCCTTCGGTGAATGCACTGTCACCTTGGAAAACGTATACATGCTCTTGGGGTTACGTGTATCCGGCAAAGCCGTCTTTGGTAAGGTGAACCAGGATGTTTCTATAGTTGCGGATTTGCTGGGTGCCCCTCTAATTGACGAGGAGGAGCCATCAAATACTCGTAGCCGGGGTTCAGGTATAAATCTAGGACTCCTTAGAGAGCACTATTCTAGTTTTATTTTAACTGAAGATTCAACCGAGTTAGAAATAATGCAAAAAACTCGGTGTTATATTATGCTTTTATTTGGTCATTTTTTATTTCCCGACGGTACCGGGAACACAATAAACATGATGTATTTACCATTGTTGCGAAACATCAACAATGTAAATACATACAGTTGGGGTTCAGCTGTTTTGGCACACTTGTACAGTAGCCTTTGTAAAAATGCCGCAAAGGATACTTGTACCTTTTATGGGTGTGCATTTTTGTTACAAGCTTGGGGGTATTCCAGACTGCCGATGCTTGCCCCACGCAACATGAATCCATGCCCGTTCCCCTACGCAAACCAGTGAGTCCACTTTTAATTTTTATTTCCAAACATATTAAATTTTAAATATTTAAATTGTTATTGTATCTAAATGTGTTTAAATTTGTTGTGCTTAGCTGGTCCGATCTTGGGATGGATTATAGTAGAAACCCAAGAAGTTCTATAGTTCTATATCGCCAGTTGTTAGACCACGTGGGGATCGATCAGGTATTGTCACAGATAAAAAATATTTTTCCGTTTTATTGCATTTTATTAACTAAAATAATTTTATACTAACCGAATTTTTTTTTTCCGTAGTTCATCTGGCGCCCATATTTAGCCCTCGACCATGAGCCTAACCCGGAAGATGCTGAAATTTGGACGGCAAAAACTCCAATCATCCGCTTCACTACAATTGAAATGCACCAAACAGATCGGGTGAAAATGCAGTTCGGAATGCAACAGGATATTCCGGGCCCTCCGACATGTTTGGGAAATTGGCATTTGAAAAGAGTAAGTGACATGTGGAACATGGAAGATTGGAGAGACTTTGCAAGGGAGTTACGTCAACAATGGAGGGATCGACGCCAACATGTCCTAACTGACCAAGTGCTGCAAAACGTCAGACCAACTAGAGAATATTTAGTTTGGTTTAGGTCAGTTACTATGCAACAATGGGTGTCTGATAACCCATACTTGATTGACCCCCGCGCCCAGGCCGCAGCATACGCCCAACCACCAACTCCACAACATGACTACCCCACCCAATTCCAGCCATCGACTTCAAACACCCATAGGCCATTCATCCAAACACATAACCCCTTCATGCCACAAACCCAATCACAACATCAAGAGCCTTACCAACACCACTATACCCCCGACAACCCCTTCATGTCCACACCAACCTATAGCCCCCCACCTTTGTTTCGTTCTCAAAACGAGGCAATATCCTCGTTTGGTCAAGCCTATCGTCCTCACCCAACCCAATCCAACCCAGCCCAACCTATCCGACCCAGCTTTGAAAACATGGGCACACAACTCAGTTACGGCAGCGCCTTTGGCAGCGCCTTTGGCAGCAAGGTTAACCTTCCACGTAATTGGGGACAGGCTGAATCATGGACTCAACAACAACCGCCTCCACCAAACACACAAATACAAGCGGAACCTCGACAACCTGGTGGTAGGGTTCGAAGACGGGGTCATCCCCGTGGATGTGGTACTGGGGGGCAGTTAGATCGGGCGGGAAATTAATTTTTGTAATGTCGTTCTTGAATTATTAATAATAATTTTTCTTTTAATATATATTTCTCTTTCTCATATTCTTTAATTTTCTTTATCTATAATTTTCTTTAATATACTTATATATAAATATATATATATATATATATATATATATATATATATATATATATATATATATATTTATATATACATACTTATATATATATATATATAAACTTATATATATATATATATATATATATATATATATATATATATATATATATATATATATATATATATATATATATATATATATATATATATACATATATATATATATATATATATATATATATATATATATATATAAACTTATACATATATATATATATATATATATATATATATATATATATATGTATATATATATATATATATATATATATATATATATATATATATATATATATATAAGTATATATATATATATATATATATATATATATATATATATATATATATATATATATATATATATATATATATATATAAGTATATATATATATATATATATATATATATATATACTTATACATATATATACATATACTTATACATATATATATATATATATATATATATATATATATATATATATATATATATAACAAAAGAATATGAAAGAAAAGCACATAACACATGCACAACATTCCAATTGGCGAATTGGTTTTTGTGTTGCATGCATTCGCCAAATGGTTTGGCGAATTGGTTGTATGCATGCATGCATTCGCCATTCCATTTGGTGAACAAGTGAACAATCTCACATGTTCAACAAACCATTTGACGAAAATGTTACAAAACTGTGTTAGTTTGGTAAATTTTTCCAAATATATGTTATTTTGGAATTTTATTTTATAAACTCTGTTATTTAAAAAAAAAATTCGATTTTTGGAGTGGCTTCTGTTAGTCCATGGACAATTTTAGAACATAATTCATTTAAAGATTGTTGTTGGATTCAAATATAATTCCAAATGTTAATTGATTTTGGTTATGTATTATATTTTATTAAAATTGTGTGGTAAAGGATTTAGTTTCATTTTTATTAAAATTGTGTAGTAAAGGATTTAGTTTCATTTTTAATGTTATTTGATTTTGTTTTTTGAATTATTTGCTATCCAATTTCATCAAAAATATTTTTATCCTAGGAAGAATTAAAATGGCTCAAAATAGCCTTTTTGAACAACTAATTAATTGTTAATCCAAATAATCGTTATTTTTTTCATAATTTTTTTTGATAATTTATCATTTTAAAAATTAAAATAAAATTTATTTTGGATTGTAGGCTTGAAATTTGGCCCATTTACTAGCTTGATAAGAATTTGAAAAGGTAAAAATAAATAATGGATTTATTATTTGGGCTGGAATTTGTATATGCCCATCTGCAAATGAAAACCGAAATAAACCGATTTAACTACCCGAATCCGGTTAAATCCGAATCCAAAAAAACCGACAATTTATTTAGTCGGAATTGGGCCTATGTATTTCACCCGACGGTTGGGCCGGATTGAGGTTTTGGGCCCGAACCCAACCGGTCCGAACCGATGCCCACCCCTAGTAAAAACAACTTCTGTTAAGAAATAATCTTATATTATTAGGTAGGTGTGTGTTAATTGTATGTAGATGATGACTCATTGCCATTGCCAGTATATTATAGACACGATGACTTACCTGGATGTCTTTTCATCCAAAACAATGCAAGTACACATCTTTATCATGAGATGATAGGAGAGTACATGCTTCACCCTAGGTAGAAACTTCATTCAATTATTCAAAACAATAATCAAATGCATTGAATTATTCAAAACAATAATCAAATGCTCAATCTTAAATTCATATAGTCGTATTGGTTGGCAAACCTTGGGTTAGGTAACTTATCCCAATAATTTGAATGCTGAACTTGGACATTGATACACAATGAATTTAAACTCATTCATATCGGTTGTAATTTAGGCCAGTTTGTATTAGTTTTTTTTATTTATTTTAAAAGTAATTTAGGCCAGTTTGTATTAGTTTTTTTTAAAAGTAATTTAGGCCAGTCTGTATTAGTTTTTTTTTAAAAATAATTTTTACAGTGTTATATATTTTTATTGAAGAAAAATGTATTGAATTTTTTTAATAAAAACTTCAAATAAAATTTTGATTTGAATAATTATTCTTAAAATATTATATTGAAATTTAAAAAAAAAATTTAATTTTGAATTATTTCATAAAAATAATATTTTAAAATACAATTTTAAAAAAATTTATTTTTAGTTATATTTTAATATTCAATAATGTATAGAGCTATGTTATAAAATGTCAAAATTAGTTTTTTAATTTATTAAAAACGAATTTGATTTTTTTGAAATTTTTTGAAATTTTTTTCATAAATATTATGTTTTTTAAAATACAAATAATTTTTTTTTTTAAAAAACAAATACAAAAGGGCTCATAGTAGAGTGATTTTCTTATCGAATTAATGACGACCATCGAATTAATAAAGACTGATATTTGTGTTATTGGAGTTCTTGTTTGAAATCTCACGTTATTTTGATTCTGGATTATTGATTGTGAGGATAACCTTACCAACTAATTTTTAGAGTAGATTTAACATATTTAATATGATATCAAAAACTACTATCAGACTTTTATTATTAAAAAACACTTAATATTAGAGTTGAGTTAAGTCCAACTATATTTCTTTAAACATGTTTCAATTTAATAAGAACAAGATTAACAGTATTTGTTAGGATTTTATAATGAGTACACATATATTTAAATTAGTGAGAATTTATAAAGCAAAGTGGGGACAAGAACAACTAATGAGCAAAAGACAAGTAGCCCTTCCATTTTGTATATTTTTGTATAAACAAAAACAAAAACAAAAGTTATTTCATGGGGCTATTGTACATGAAACAAAATAACTAAGGAAAGAAACAAAATGGTTTCTAATAATTCAGTACGACAAACAAACAAATTGTAGTGACATATCACAAGTTAAAAAAAAAAATATGAACGGACCACTATCTTCTAAAAGATATACAATAGTAGTTCCTTGACCCTTAGAGACAATTAATAATTAACATTTCACATATAATCAATAATAATACTAGACAGCAACCCTCCGAAAAACATATAGGACAATTATGTTAAGGTTTTGACAGTAATGGAGGATCACTTTCTTACTCACGTACCTTTTGCATTTAGGTGCTACACATTATGTAAAAGTGATTATAACACGTCACATTGAAGACGTATCGGTTGAACGATACACAACATGTTTTGGTGTCAGACACTGACACAACACTGATTGTCATAATATGTTGGTGCCATTGTTAGAAGCAATCTTTTGTTTGTTAGTGAGCAGCACCCTTTGAGGTTATTTGAACTATTATCAGAGATCCTGTTGAGGGGAATCTAAACTGATGTCAGCTAGTGTACCTGTTCACAGTTCACTGGAAGCCTAGCACTCAAACACATCAAATCCCCATCAACAGTTCTGGATTTTAGTACTGTGTTGATGCAAAACCCTCATGTGCACCTGTTAACTTTTCACTGGTGGAAATTACAAGACTGATGGAAAAAACAACATATATATAGATATTCAAGAAGCACTCGGGAAAAGAAAACATCGTATATAAACTTGGTTGTTAGATATGGTAAATAGGAGCATAGTGATGTCTATACAAACACTGAATCATCCTTCATTTCTGGTTGGTGTTGTCTTTAGGAACAGAACTAATACTCAGTACAGTACAAGATCGTCGAATTCGAGTATATCTTCAGTTTTTCTTACTGATGATAGTGGAAACTTTGAGGATCCAAGATCATCGAATTCATGCATCATGCTAAGCCAACAAAACACTATTGGTGTTATAGGAGGAGTATCAGTTTTATCAACTCTTGTTTTCTTAGAGAAACTTGCTTGTTGGAGTTCAAGGAATGGTAAACAATGTCCACCTTTTGTTGTCTGCAGTGATCCCGTGTTGAACAAGGCGCTTTCGTTACACGATTCTTTTCCTTCTACGAGGAACAGAATGGACCACATCAAATTGAATCAAGAGCTGATGATTCAGAATTTGAGGCACAAGAGAAACATTCTTCATCAATCTGGAGCTCGAGGTTTGGCCTTGCCTTGTCATCTGTCACATGCTTGGCACAGTGAAATTTCACAAGACAGTTCTCTACCTTTTCTTCATGTTGGTGACTGTGTGGCCATGGAACTCAAGAATGCTAAGATGAAGCCAATTCATGCTGCGAATGCCGTGAGGATTGGACTGCTCACTACAGATCCATCCTTTGTAGTTTGTTATTACAAGGATAAGCTTCAAAGTCAGGTATTTCTGATGTTCTTTTTCTTTCTGTTATGTCAATCAGTAATCCAAATGCTTTGCAAGGTTAGTGTTATTTGTAGCTTTAAGTTTTTGTTTTGCAGGGTTTTGAACTAGTATTGCTAGACAAAGAGACCGAGGAACACATACTAATTCCTGCATTGGAGGCTTTGCAGAGAAAGGACATAGAAGGGGCAAGGAATTTGCTGAGAATTGCGATCCATGTTCTTTTGGTAAGGGGAGTGAATGTAGTGATTCTGGCATCTGATGATTTGGTAGGGATTCTCCCTCATAATGATCCTATTCTTAGGAAATGTATAGATCCCATGGATGCATTGGCTAGATCAATTATAAATTGGGCAGAAACAACATCAAAGGTACCTGGGAAATGATTTTAGAATTCCTTTTCCAGAAATTCTTGGCATAATAATTGGAGCATATATGTAAAAAAAAAACAGTTCCATGTGAATGGGCTCAAATACTATCCAATAGACCTATCACACCATCATCTGTCCATTGTCTCTATGTACCGTCACTCTTCTCTTTTTCTGCTGTACAGGACCATGAAAACACTTTCTCAAAGAATTGGATTCACAGTAGTTATTCTCACAATGTCACACCTATAAAGTCGTTAGATTGAAGTTAATTTTTCTTTTCCTTTGATCCAAGGGGTCCTGTAGATGTTGCACTGTGTACAACACTTGGCAAGGGATATTTTCTTAGAACAATAAACAAATTGCTATGAAATATGTAGTGGAAATTGGATTTTGCAACACCTGCAAGAATAACATGATAGGTGTAATGTGTATGTGGTTCTTCTATTTTTTTTTTAAATACGGAAAAGAGAAAACATGTTAATTAATTAAAATGACACTAATGACAATTTTATGACCAACTCAGAAGAAATTTGAATTCAGCCCTTTGAAGTTACAAGTCAAACTCTTACTACCACTAAGCATTTGAAAGTGTTGTAGAGCTTTGCAGATTTAAGTACCAATTTCTTATAAAATCATTCTCCGATGGAGAGACATCATGTTCTTCTGTATTTCTTAGATATAGCAGAATTACATAAACTCTGAAATACTACATCATTTGACAATAAAGATAAATCTGGAAAATGTTGAGAGTGTAACTGTAATCTCCAATAATGAGATGTACATGAACAAATAGTGTGAAATCAAAAAGTGAAACTCTCCAAAATGAGGAGTGTAATCTACAAACAGTTTAATGACAACTTTACATCAACAGAAAAATGATCTATAACACTAATAAGATATCTTTATTTTCCCATAAGAGGCATTGGAAAAATAATGTCCGCCACCCCAAAGAATTTGTCATGGGATCAATAGGTTTTATTTTGGTAAATATGGACTGAATAGTTTTCTTTGAAATGCATCAATACCATTTAGTGGACATTTTGATCTGAGAAGGCCCAAGAGGAAATAAGGTGATGGGCTATCGCAAAAGGTCCAGGAACAAATATTGGAGCAAATTCACCACTATCCACGTTGAAATCTCCAGCCAAGCTCCTACTCTTTTCTACTCCCTTGCACATTTGTTCTACCTTTGATGCTGCTGTTCTTTGGGCTTTTTTATATTCGGCCAACGTTAATGATTTTCGTATGTCTTCTCTACTGAACCACTTAACATCTAGATAAGAAAATTGTAAAATCAGACTATAAACAAATACAAAGGATATGGGAAACTGCCGTGCGAAAATAAAAGAAAATAATATGCATAAGTTCAAAACTAAACGAAAATACTTGCAAACACCTCATGAGTTCAGCCCAGAATTCAGCACACTCCACAATCATACACATAAATTATGTAACCCTGTCTCACTTATAAATATTTTTCTTTACAAGTTAACTCATTACTTGAAGTCATTTTTGCAAATAAACGAAAAAAAATGAAGGATTAGATGTTAAATAGGGGAGTGCGATTAAACAATGGAGGTTAACGTACCTTCTAACTCTTTCTTGTCCACAGTTATTTCGCGGGATTTTGCATATGCGAAGAACCCAACCATCAGCTGGCATGGAATGCCATTTGAACCAACTAGCAACATAGGCAAGATAGAAATTATGACATTAATAAACAAGAGGAGAAAATATATTGATAAATTCAACAAGAAAAAAGTATAATACACATCTAACTGCATTGATTCATCATGACATTTGACTATGTTAGCCTATATTGTGTTAATACATCTAATTGTATGGAACTGACGGGATTTTCTATCACAATGTTAACTCAACTCCACAATCATATGTCTCTCAAAGGCAAACAGCAGAGAACTAATAAAATTGTAAAAGCATAGGGTTAAAACTAATGTATAGCAATGTAGCATAAACCATACTAGGCCATGGCTGAGAACTGTGATATACAACTTCTCCCACTTCAATACCACTCTCTTCCCAAGTTTCTCTTCTTACAGCTTCCTCCAAGCTTTCTCCTTGCTAGATGCAACAAGATGATACAAAATAATAAGAAATTTATATACACAGAGAAAGGGAAAAGACCAAAAACCAAAACAGGTACACAACACGCAAATTCTCAAGTCCCTACAAAACGAGGATGTCTTAAAAATGGTCAAAATATGCACCTCTGCGAAACCAGCTAAGCAGCTCCACACTTGAATATTAAGCTTCGGTCGTGTACCCAAGAGGACACAGTCATTCTCTCTATCAATTACAAGCATAATTACCACCTAGTACACAAACAAACAAGCAAAACACTTGATGACCATCCCATTCATCAAATCAACACAGAGAACAAACAAAAACAACAAACCGGGTCAACACGTGGATATATCCTTTTCTTGCAAGAATCATTCGAACATTGCTTCCGTCTCCCAGCTTCCACTGAAACAGTTTTTTGTCCACAATGTCCACAGAATTGGGAAATATTATGCCACTCTAGCAGTGCCTTGGCCTGTCCAAGCCAAACCGGTAATAATAAGGAAGTTACATTGACATTCATAGAGTAAACAAAAGCACAATAATTTGATAAAAGAGAAGCAAAATACCTAACTTACTTGACCAGCAATAGCTAGGTTTTCCATTAATTTGATATCTTCCCAATCGGTAGCCACCATGAGAGTTCGGAGCTCCACGAAACGCAATTCCACGTTGGTGTTATTACCCAATTGAGGTACCTTAGCGGAAACATCGATTGCCCAGTAAATGGCGTCATCCTCTGCACGCGAACCCAGGTACACAAACGAGTCTCCATTAAGCTGGGCACCTGAACTTTCGAAGAAACGTCTAAGATCGTCCAAACTGATCCAAGCCAGATGCCAAATCGGCGGTGAGTCACCGGAGTCAACCGCTGAAGAGGCTAAAGGACTTCCGTTTCTGAACGGAAGGACCATGAAATTGGGAGAAGGAGAAGAATGATCGTTTTGTAGAAATATTGCGTTGAGGGATTTGAGAGCCGCGGAGGGTGAAAGTGGATCGGCAGGAATTGAGTTTAGAGGGTTCCCGGCGAAGGCATTGAAGTTTAAGTTTATGGACATAGCGGTTTCTGGTGGCGAAAACGAAGAAAGGTTCGGTTTGAGAAACTGTTTTGATAAAAGGATCGTAGAGGACGAAGTTGAACGTGGTGTTTTCAAAAAGTGCAATTGGAAGGAAGGGTCTGTCTGTGTATATGGTAATGACACGTAAACCTTTTAAATTTTGGGTCCCACTACTCTTCCCCATGCATCATTTAAAAAAAATCCTCGTACAGGAGCTTCTAAGTCTCCTCGTACCCGAACTTCTATACGCGTCAGCATCAATAGTTGTATTCATACCTATACCCTATGGATACCTAAATATCCGTATTTATATCTGTTTACTCGTATTTCTAATAAAAAAATAATTAATTAATTATTATTTATCATATAATTTTATATTTTTAATAACAAAAAAAAATTAATAATGTTATTTTTGAATTAAGAAATAAACAAACATTTATATAAAAATATATACAAGTTTAATAGTGATGTATTTAATAAAATTGATAAAATAACTTATATAAATAATTATAAAAATAAAAATGATCTAATTGAAATGCACCGAGAGTGTAAAAAAGTTTTACACGATAAGTGATAGCCGTTGGATGTTGGAACAACTTTGACTTTTATTTTAAAAACTTATAAAGTAATACAAACGGATGATGACAATAAATTGACATTATAAAACTTTTTACACTGTCAGTGCATAACAATTAATCCAAAATAAAAAATACATAAATATATATTGTGTGGGTATGGGGTGGGTTGGGTACTAAGGGACTTGTACCCGCGTTCATACCCGCTTATTTTAATGGGTAATTGTCCGTGTCTGGGCTCGTACCCATATTGTGAATTTTTACCTTACCTGTTGTGGGTAAATTTTGAGGGTACCCGCTGGGGATGAGTCCAATTGCCATCCCTAATTAACTCATACAACTGTAGCACAACTCACACCCCTGAAATTATTAGACATCTTGTGCTTTTACTATAATGTTTTCAGATTTCAGAGATATATCTTCGGGCGCATTATAATTCTACTTAAAATTTGTTTTTTCGGAGATATATCTCTGAAAGCTTATAAAATTGAAAAACGTTGATGTAAAATGTAAAGTTAATTATTTCTGGGAAAATTTCGGGGTGCTGACATACCAGTTCGAACACCTAAACGAACGCTATGAAATTTGGATGAAGTTGCAAAGGCGCCAAGGCGAGCCGCTTGAAAACGCATGCCTGGAAATCGGTGAACGCGAGCCGGATCCCCGCCTCCCGGAAAGCAAACTCGTACATGGGGAACCTATTTCCCCGAAAGGCCGAACAAATCCGTTGCTCGGGAAGAGGGGCGTAACACTCCTAGTTGTGCGGTTCGTCTGGGTTTAGATCCTCCACGATGGTGTGGGCGGTAGTATGATCATCGACAAAGCGCGAGCCCGTCTCCAACGACTCATCGGTGACCAAGAGAGATCCTCGCCCCCGGATATAGACGACACACTCCTTTCTGCAGGACGTTCTTGATCCATGTTACCTGAAAAGCATAGGAAACCGGTGAAATCGACGTTGCATCAAATTCACCCTTCCACCGTAGTTTAAGTGAAAGGGCGAGGATTAAAACGAAGGAGAGAAACAGTCCGACACATTCATCTCAACCCGACATATGCTCAAAATATTCATCTAAGGGTGCTCGCATTATTCAAGGGAAACCCTAACGGTGCCCAGTAAATTCAAGAAAACTACCTAAATTGCCTAGCTCATTCATCTAAGGTACCCGATAAATTCAAGGAAACTACATAAATTTGTCCGACACATTCATGGTAAAACGCATGTCATGCACGAGATATTCATGGGGATTCTTTTCTAAAAAAGCCTAAAAAAGGCTTCCCCGCCTACCACGGCGAATAAACCACCGTACTAACAGAAATCAGACTTAAAATTACCAAGAAAATGGATCAGAAATATTACCTGACATGATTCCAGTAGTGTGATGACGGTGGCGACGACAATGATCGTTCAGACAAAGGAAAAGATGTTGGTCCAGTGAAACGTTAGGGGAGAGAAAATGGAAAGAAGAGAAATGGTCCCCTCACCCCCTTTTTATTAAAGCTGCGTGGAGGGGACGCGCCTAGACTATCATTGCCTAGGCTACCTAGATTCCCTAGGGCGACAAGCATTTAATGCGTCGTCACGCAGGAAACGAGACGACGCACGTTAAATGCCATTTAAGGGGGAAACAAAAAGGTAAGACACATCATCCTTGAGAATCCCATAAGACGTCGTGCACGCACTCCCGTTCTCGACACCCGAGGATGTTCGTGCGTCATCCGAGCAGGAAATCTTTCCCGACAAAGAACGGTGCTCGCAATGCTTCGCCACTGGTTTAAGCGCACCTCGACTTCATTCGCCCCCATACTTCGAATTGCATCGTCAGCTCGACGAGGCGAATCCTTGCCTTCCCCAACGGGGAGCCCGAGGAGCGTCGAACACATTTCACCCAACATTGTACACCTCGCCAGACATGAGTTTGCGACTGTCCCCGACATTGCCTGATTATGCCCGACACATTCCCTCTTAAGTCATCACTCCGCTCCAGAGTTTCGAATTGGGGGACTCTTGTTCTGGACTAGGCCTATAAGACAATGTCAGGCAAATGCCCAATTTGTCGGGCAGAGGCCCAAACTGCCAGGCATGACCCACGACTCACTAATCCAGACGTGGGGAGACGTCTCCCCCACGTATGTCACGTCACCCAATTGTCCTCCATTATCTCCTAAAATATAGGGACGGTTGGACCAAGGACAAGACCACGTGTTAGGTCTTACTTTCTCCTACGCATTCCTTGGCAGTTCTTCCTTGGGCCTAGCTGATCCAGCCCAAGTAAGGACCTTGGCCCAGCGCTGAGGGCACACTATAAATACCCTCTTTTACTAGAGGGTTAGGTATTTTGAAACTATTATTCTCTTCTACCTCTTTTGTACTCGCAATCTCGCTTTGGCATCAGAGTGCCTTGCAGGCACACCCCCTCCAATCCAACACCGTAATTGCTGCTCAACGTCTGAAAGGTTCCTTCTGATCAGGTCAGATCAGTAATCCTCTCTATTATATATTGTTGTTTCTTTTTCTCTATCTTCTTATTTGCATATTTTCATAGATGGTAAAATTGCACATAGAATTAAGATATAATTCACTATATATTATTCAATTGTCAATAATTTTTTTATATTATTTAGTTTTTATCGAAATTAAAATGTCACAAGAGTGTTGAAATTACACCTAGAAATAGAATGAAGAAATAAAATTAAGGTAATGTTCACTTATTGTCAATAAATTTTTGGCATTTAATATTTTTTAAAATATGAGACGGCTTACGGTTGGATATTAATTTTAAGTTATTATTTTTTATAGAGTGGTATCCTTCCTGCTATATAGATTAATCAACTCGAGAGCTTTCGCCCCACGCAGCCTCCGAGAATTGGTCCTAGGCTCCTTCAAACTTATTTCTTAATTATGTTTTATTTATATTTAATTACTATTTGTTTTCTCTTTTATTTTTAATTATTATAATTTATCCAAATTTATTTATATTTAATTTTAGATTCTATAATTTACTCATATAAGTTAATTTGTATAAAATAGAGTAGCATATGAATTTTTGTTTATGAACACATTGTATTTTTTTATAATTACTTTGCGTTTTTTAATTATATTAAAGGTAAATATATTTTACTTTTTTCATTAAACTTAAATTATTCAATTATTTATATTTTATAATAAAATACAATCAATATAAAATAATTAAATATATTTTTTAAATATATACTTAATATAAATTTAATAAAATTTACCGTAACTAGTAATTTAACTTAGACATTTTTCACAAATCAAATAATAGTATTAATTAATTAATTAAATAATTCTTTTATATATAAATTTTTTATCTAATTAAATAATTGAAAATAGATTATTATTTTTAATGGATTATTTTTTATCTAATTAAGTAATTTCAACCAATTGAAAGTATATAAGTGAGTTATTTTTTTATTCTTTATTAATTAAATAATTGAATAATTAAATAATTAAAATGGATGAGATCGTGGATTGAGTTAATTTTTATAAAAATCCTACCACTATTAGTTTTTCTCAACCAAACAACCATCACCACTAACCAATTGAAACGTGGAAGTGAGTTATTATTTTATTCTTTATTAATTAAAAAATTGAAAAAATTAAATAATTAAAAATCAGTAATTTTTATAACAACAATTCATTAGTGGGAAGTTATAAATAATTCACTTTTTTTTGAAATCTTTATATCTATTCTTTTTTGTCACTCTATATATATATAACATAAAATCACCTCTAAATTACACTTCTCCTCACAATTCAATTATTGTTAATAATTCTATATTATCCTCTTTACCATGCAATTTTCTATTCTTTAATTTCTCTCATTTCATTTTTTTGTTTTGTTTTTATCATATTATTTTTTCTTTAACTTCTTCCATTATCCATTTCTTCTACCTAAATGAGGAGTGCAACTTCTTAAATTCTACCTATTAAATTATATGAACCAAATCACAATAGATATTTCTTCTACCTAAATGATGAGTGCAACTTCTTAAATTCTACCTATTAAATTATATGAATCAAATCAAATTAGATATGTACTCCAAATCATAATATATAATCCTCTCTATTATATATTATTGTTTATTTTTTCTCTCTTCTTCTTTGCATATTTTTATATACGTTAAAATTGTATATATATTAAGATATAATTCACTATATATTATTCAATTGTCAATACATTTTTTATATTCTTAAAATTACACTAGAAATAGAATTAAGGTAATATTCGGCTCACAAATATTTATAAAATTTAGGGATTTGATATTTATTATGTTCACAAATATTTATTAATATCATATTTACATTTTTTTTATTGTTTGAATTAAATATAACAATCTATAAATAAAAATAAATGAAATAACCACCTTCACTAACCCATTAATTAAGATTAATGAGTTAATTTCAATGTTGTTTATTAATTTTAAGTTATTATATTATTATCTTTTATCTTTCTTTATTTCTATTTCTTTATTATTTTATTTTTATTTAATTACTATTCTTTTTCTCTTTTCTTTTTGTTTATTATAGTTTATTCAATTTTATTTATCTTTAATTTTAAATTCTATAATTTACTTATATAAGTTAATTTGTATAAAATAGATTGTACACTACAAGAAATACATCATTTTCCCACGTGATTATCAAGTCACTAAATATAAAATCACTTCACTATTCAAAATTTCCGACGTGTGCAAAACACTTCGGAAAGTGAACAGTGGGAACATTGTAATGGTGAAGACATGTGAACCATGGCATCATAATACAAAGGTGTTGCGTTATGTAAATTAGCCATCACTGAAGTTGGCATTCCATAAGGCTGTTATCTTCCAAACATAGGTATGGAAAAATTTGTTTGATACGGCCTAAATTTATTTCCTCCAGGGGAGGGGTTCCCATAGGCATCGAATGTCCTATATTGGAGGTACTGGGTGCATTCTGGGAGAAAGACACCGCTGGTACCGATCCAGATGATGAGGGATTTCCCCCTTCTGAAACGTGGATTGTTTCCATATTTCCCCCTGTCGAAGGAATAACATTGAAAACTGAAACAGTTTCGTTAGGATTTACTGGCGAATTAACCATTTTTCTTACTCTAGTTCGCCTAGGTCTTTCTACGTCAGTCACGACTAGTTTACCGCTTCGTAAAATCATACAATGTAATAAGACTTTTTTGGATTGAGAAGAATCTTTTTAGTATTTTAGCACTGGTCCCACTGGGCGTGCCAATTTGTTCGCTGGTGATTTTGGCGAATAACCTCTGGTTTACCAATTCCTTGGAACTGGGTTACTTGCAGGACCAACCACACAAGTCCTAGGACACATGTGCTAAATTCTTGGGGTTTGTTTCTTAGTATAAAAGTCTTACTAGTTTTTGTAAGTCTGTCGAACGATCTCTAATGAAATTGTTCTTGTTTATATCAAAGTATGAATATGTTTGTATAATAAAACTAACAAAGAACTTGAAGTTCGCATTAAAGGATTTCTGGAATGTAAATTTGCTTGAAAGTAAATTGCTTGAATAATGACTGAAAGCATAAACTTGAACAAGGAATAAAGGAAATCTAAATTTTATAACTGAAATATAAATGACGCACATTTCCCAAATAATTCTCTTTTCTCTTACACATGAGTATTAGAGTAACTTTTACAAGAATGTTGTACATAATTTCACACACTTAAAACAAAACAAAGTTATCATATTTATATACAAATAAAATAACCGTTGAATAACAGTCAACTCCTAAGAATTTTCCACTTGGCGTTCTGCATGCTACTAATCTCTAGGAATCCTCCACGTATATTCTATCAAGCGAGGTCGTTATTCATATTTAAACTGCCCTTTAACTGGCGAAGCGACGCATCTTCTTGTCACGTCGAAGTCATTTGAAATTCAAATATGAAGTCATAATGTATCCTTCGTCGAATTCTTGCCTTCATATCCCTTGTCGAAAACACAAGAAGACTTCTTCGTAGTGATGTAAAGAACTTTTAGCTGGCGTCTCAACCACTCCTTCGACAGACATCCGTTCGTTGTATCACGAACCAAATCATCACAAACCTTCTCAAGATTTTGGACATGTTTGGAAGAAAGAATGATCCTGATCTGTCGAATATCTTCACAGCTACGTACATCATTGTTCAAAGCACAATGAGATGAGGAGTGCTGAGAAACTCCAATGCCGAATAATGGTGACTTGTGGAAGAATAGCGGACGAAGCTACCAACTGCTAAGGCTCTTATTTATTAAAAACCATGGTGTCGAAATTATGTGTATACAACATGTCAGACAAAATTATGTTGCGCTTGCCAAGAAAGCATGCTTTCCCACGTGATTTTCAAGTGTGAAATTTCCGACTTGGAAAGCAAGTGTGAAACTTACGTGTCAGACAAAATTAGGTTGTGCTTGCCAATAAAGGTGTCAACGGTCCAATTTGTTTTATTTCTAGGAAGGTTTCACACGTGTTTTGCATGAGGGAAGTTTGTGACGTGGTTGGCATGTGTGAAAAGTTTTTATTAATTTTATCCCCCAACTTTTCCTCCCAAAAGACTTTTAGTTTTTTAAATATTCATACAAACCTGTTTTTCACGTCACTATATATATTTTTTTAAATTTCAAACTTCCCGATCTCAACTATAATTCGTTTTAATTTTATATTATTATTTTTTGTTGGTGGCTTTATATTCACGTCACTAATACAATTTTTAGTGACGCGTTTTTCACTTGGGTTAAAATAAGTGGGAAAATGGTATTTTTCTTGTAGTGGTATATGAATTTTTGTTTATAAACACAATACTTTGCGTTTTTTAATTATATTAAAGGTAAATATATTTTACTTTTTTTATTAAATTTAAATTATTAAATTATTTATATTTTATAATAAAACACAATCAATATAAAATAATTAAATATATTTATTAAATATATACTTAATATAAATTTAATAAAATTTACCGAGCTAGACAACTAGTTTTCATATATCAATATAACTAAACAATAATATGTGCACTCAACCCACAAAAAGTTGCTGAATTCATCGAAATGCCCCTCAACCTGACAAATGCATGACTTTGTGACCATAAAACTGTACTAATTACTGCTAAAAAGAAGTAACAAAAGATACTTATATGAATTGACCACCATCGCCAATGACCATGTTGCAAAATTATCTGCCAGCAGAGGAGAATCCTTATCGGATGTGGGATGTTTCCAAGAGCAGAGAATTCAACTCAGGGCTCCCTTGGCAAATTTGGACGATTGAGAGGTTAATCATCAATCCAATCGCCATAAATACGGTTTATCTTGTTTATTTTTTTATTCAAAAATAATTCCTTCTTGGTCTTCTTCTCCTCTTCCGCCGCAGGTACACTTGCTGGTTCGCTAGGTGCATCATTGGCAGAAAAACCTATTGTTGGTAAAGTTGGAATGACAGCTTTTGTTGAATTTGCTATGCCAACTGCAGCTTCAGATTCTATGCCTCCACCAGGAACTGCTACCTCTGAATAGCCAAACAAGTCAGAAGAAGATGCAGAGAAACCAAATAGTCTCAATTGTTATAATCATTTTTTAACTTCTGTTCAGAGTATACAAGTTATGAAACAAAAACGAACAAGATCTAAAAAAACGTCTACGACCACCAAATTGCTGATGAGTTGGACCACATCAAATTTATAGGCAACTATCAATAGAAACCAAAAGGAGAAACAGGCTTGGAAAAGATGAATATAATATAATGTCAATTATTCAGATCAGAATAGCATCCAAAAGCCATGTCTCCATAATTTATGATATTATTGAAAGACAAAAGTATACAAGAAGACGTCTTTCCTAATTTACTATATCACATCACATATTCACATATCAAAATTGAATCATAAAATAAATCTAAGAAAGCGAGATTAGTAGGATAAGAATAACATATATATGTAAAAAGAAATAGGAATGTACAATATAATAGAAAAAATATCAACATCAGAAAAAAGGAATGAGAAAAGCTTTACTAATGGAAGCGAGAAATATATTTATATTTCCTGGACCACGGTTGCATACTAAAAGTATCCAAATATACCAACTTGGAGTATCCAAAAATATTATTCAAATAGTAATTCAGGTACCTACATGTGTAATCTTGATTATCTCATACAAGTACGACGCCATAAGGATACAAGGAATACTAGTGTTGTCCATGGCGTATGGCAAAATATAACTAACTCCAGAAATCCACCATATAAACACGGCATTGCAGCGTATGGCGAAGCAGTGGCAGACACAGCTTTACAATCTGCCACGCCTTTATTGTCAGATAGCCGCTATAGCATAATGGGAGTTGGACAATCGCTATTGTTCAATGTGATATGACATTTTTTCCAAAATGTTGTCAAATAGCCACTATAACAGTGCTGTATCACTATTACATAGCAAAACTTTATCAACTTGCCACGCCATGTGGAGACAAGGTAAAGGGAGAACAGGTGGAGGGTCAGGTTTATCCCAAACCAACCATGAAACATCAGACACAACAACAAAAACAACATACATTCAAACACTGTAATTTGTACATCATATCACAGAAAATGTGCCTCTACATATCATCACGAGAATAAAAAATAAAACAGATTTTATATAATCGGACAAGACAAAACAGTGAGATCACATGATAAAAAACCAAAATAAATCTTATTACCTGCATCTCCATGAACAAAGTGACAGTTATCACCAAAGGGACAGCTCCCGGTATTCATCCACTTAAGACAAGTATTATCCTTCCAATAAGTGCCCCTTGTGGGCATAGTCCTAACCCTGTTACCTTCCAAATGATTAGAAGTTTCAATGCTGATTGCAGAGGACTCACTTGTTTTCCAAGAGTCGTCCCTGAACTTAGCAGGATTCTCATGAAGAAAGTTACACTTATCGCCATAAGGACACTCCTCACCATTATAATACTTGCACAGCTTCATCTGGTGAATTATTTTTTGATCATCATTCCAATTCCCTCCCAATTGCAGTCGTTCTCCGGTACGAGGACGGACAAGCTCCTGCCAGTTTGGTGGTGGCTGCCTTATCTCGTCAACCCCATGAGCAAAGGTACAATTTTCACCGTTTCTACAGCTGCCAAACCCGAACTTAGCACAAATGCGGGTCTTGAAGAAAATGTTGCCGGCTTGTCTATTTGGAGGAGGGTGATTCATCCTTGGAGGAGGAGGGCCCATTAGTGCATCGGAATGGCTGTTGTCAGACATTCTTGGCCTTTTGAATGAATGGGAATGATCGATTGCTGAACGTGGTGGTTCAAATCGTTCATTGTTCATTGGAAATTGAGGCCTGGCTTCAATGGCATTGCTGTTGGATGAGGGGAATTGCGGTGACATTCTAGAGGTTGGAATGTTGTATGGATAACTCATGGCTACTTACTGAGGAAAGAGGAAAAAAAATTAAATTGAGTGAAATTTAGAGTCTTTCTGATTTGATTATCGTTGATGAATCTGATCAACGTTAAGAGAAATTTTAGAACTGAATTCAAAATTTGTACGAAGAAAGAAATAGTGACATGCAAATATGCAATGTTGATGAAATAATGAAACGATAAAATGAGAAGAAGAATAGTGGAGGAATGAAAAGCAAGAAGTTAAGATGATGAGAATATTGTGGGAGAAAACATAATGGGATGATCAAGGTTTTGTTTTTTTGAGGTTTGAGTGACGTTTGATTGAATAGAATGAAAAATATATATAGTGAGCTGTTTAAGGGTTTAAGGTTTTTTTATTGCGATAGTATAGTGAAAACCCTAGTAGCTGGATGGACTCAGAGCTAATGAGTAATTGATTAATTAAGTTTTTAATTATATATTTAGTTTATTGGTTTATCCAAATATAGCATATTTATCGTAACATAAGATAACTAACTTAATTAAGTTTTTAATTATATATTCACTCCATTCATATTTATAAGTAAATTTTTAGCATATTTATCGTAACATAAGATAACTAACTTAATTAAGTTTTTAATTATATATTCACTCCATTCATATTTATAAGTAAATTTTTAGCATATTTATCGTAACATAAGATAACTAACTTAATTAAGTTTTTAATTATATATTCACTCCATTCATATTTATAAGTAAATTTTTAGCATATTTATCGTAACATAAGATAACTAACTTAATTAAGTTTTTAATTATATATTCACTCCATTCATATTTATAAGTAAATTTTTAGCATATTTATCGTAACATAAGATAACTAACTTAATTAAGTTTTTAATTATATATTCACTCCATTCATATTTATAAGTAAATTTTTAGCATATTTATCGTAACATAAGATAACTAACTTAATTAAGTTTTTAATTATATATTCACTCCATTTATATTTATAAGTAAATTTTTAGCATATTTATCGTAACATAAGATAACTAACTTAATTAAGTTTTTAATTATATATTCACTCCATTCATATTTATAAGTAAATTTTTAGCATATTTATCGTAACATAAGATAACTAACTTAATTAAGTTTTTAATTATATATTCACTCCATTCATATTTATAAGTAAATTTTAATATTTAAGGTTTATTGAATAATTGATGTATCGCTATATGTAGTTCAAATACGTTATTTATTCAATGAACCTAAAAAGTCAAAATTTATTTATAAATAAAAATGGAGAGAGTAATTAGTTTTGGGCTAAATTATACTCAAAGTCCTTTAAGTTATTTAATTGTAACAATTAAGTCATTTATGTTATTTTCGATACAAACTGGTCCTTTAGGTTATGTAACGTCTTCAACGTTACCCTTCATCAAATAATCCGTTCCAAAAAATATGATGTGACACTAAAGGTGTTGGAGGTGTATTTGTTAATTGTCTTTGTCTTATTATTTAGTTAACACTTACTCCTCAAATTAGATTAAAAAACCCTAATCCCAAATCATTGAAGGTTCTTTGGAGGAGAAGGTTACGCTGAAGGTTCTTTATAGGAGACGTAACTGAATCACGCCCTAACCTAAAGATATGAATCGTTTTTTTATTTCCTTAAATGTGGTGTTCGTTGTATCTGATAATGTTGTTGATGGTAGAAATGTTAAGGTTCTATGTCTCATTCCGTTTTTTGGTCTTTTTGTTGTCGATGTTAATAGGTTTAAAATATGGCTCATTTTGATGCATTTTATGTTGATATCCACCATGGGGGATTTTTCGTTGGTGAAAAGTATGAAGAAGGTGAAGTCACTAATTGTAGGTTAGACGGTGATAAATGGAGTTATTTTGAGATGTTGGAGATCATTAAGGAGTTGAAGTATCCCGGGGTTCTTGAAATTTGGTATGATTTTGCTGGAACATTGAAAGCTCTAGAAGATGACTTTGGTGCTTTAAAAGCATTGAACTGGGCCAAAACTAAAGGAAATGTTGATATATACATAGTTCACCCTATTTCACAACCTGATATAGAAGTTGTCCTACCTGAACCTCTAACTGATGTAGTTTTAGAAGTTGCCCTACCTAAACCTATTGAGCCACAACCTTAGGTAGATGAACCGCAACCTGAGGTAAATGAACCACAACCTGAAACGGGCTTTCGATCAGAAAGTACGCCCTCAATGGTACATACCAGGTGATCTGGTGCTGAAAAGGATTCTCCCTCCTAATAATGATCACATGGGCAAGTGAACACCCAACTTTGAAGGTCCATTCGTGGTAAAAAAAGGTCTTCTCAGGCGGAGCCTTGATGCTAGCGACCATGGATGGCGAAGACTTCCAATCCCCTGTCAACGCATACGCAGTTAGAAATTACTTCGTGTAAAAAAAAAGACCCGCTGGACAAAAAATAGAATAAAAGTCCAGGAAAAAATTGGCATCCCGGCGAGCCAAAAACAAAATAAAAGGCTCGAGCAAAAGTTAGGAAAATATCTGAAAAGATGTACACCCGTTGAGTTGAAAAGCCACACTGGACAGCTCAGGTAAAAAAGGTTATCCCGGTGGATTGAAAACCCGAAAGGGCGATCCACGCAAAAGAGGGACTAAAACGAACAACTACGATCTGCGAGATTTGTGATTCGTCCTTTTCAATCAAAGGTAATCCCAGAGTTGAAGATCAATTCAATCGTCTTCCTCAAAGCAGAGCGAGCGAAGAGTCTTGAGGACATACAAGTCATAGCCGAGTCGGAGCTTGATAAGACTTTGGTTTTCACATTGCCATTAAGATGGTTTATTTTCCTTCTGTGCAGTTTCCTCTTTCCAGGGATTGCTTCCCATGTATTGCATATTCATGGCCATTCTTCAATCAATAAAAGCGCAATTTCAGTCAAATTTGTTTCCGTGAGTTTTTGTTTTTCATCTACCACTGTTTGATTTCAAAAAGGTCCAACAAATTATGATAAATATTGTATTGTGAATGCATGAATGTCTTATAACACGTGCAGGAGAGTAAAAATATTTAACACGTATCTGAGGTGCTGAGTGACTAGGATGGATTCAGACCATAACTCTGGGGCATGCAGGCCCAACTACCTCTTATTTCACATGCACTATCAGTTGTGTTCATTAACATGCAGGTATAGACGTTGTCCACAAAGCCATTTCCAGCACAAAGCTTCGAGAAACCTCTTCCTCAGCAAATCATTGAGCAAGATTCCTCAGCAAGTCTCATCAGACCATCCCCTCTCCAGCAGAGCAGCAAAGGGAAGGACACTTCTCGAGCAGGAGAATGTCATAATCTCTCATCCCCAGCCAGAGACGATTAAAGACTCCCAACATTAGCAGAAAATGTTCCCCAGCGGCATTCTCCATTATCCCCAGTAGGGTCAGAAATTGAAGAGAGGCAAGCCTTCTCCCCAAGCAGAGAGCCTTCTTCCAGAGAAGAAATATTCCCCACCGGAGTCTTCTCAATTCCAGCAGTACGTGAAAATCCATTACCCCCAACAGGATAGTGAGCAGCTTGATGGTTTTCATTCCTACCCAACAGTGTACACAACTTTCCCCAGTAGAGTTACCAACCAAAGTCCAGTCCTCATTGGCACCTCTTCTCAAGCGGAAAGGGGTATATCTGAGGAATTCCCCCAACAGTTTTCTTCTTCAGTAGAGTATCAACACATATGTCTCCCCAACCGAGCCAGGAGGATATCTCTTCCCCAACGAAGTTCAACGGATATCGTACCTCTCACATCAAGTTCACCCCCAACAGGGTCTTGGCTCTCTAATCTTAAAGTCCAATTTATTTTTGGAAATGGTGGTAGTTCAGAACCGGTGTGTCATTAATGTTATCCCCCGCATAGTTGCTTTTCCCAACAGGGATTCATCACAATCAACACAACAATTTGTTCTTCCCTAGTGTCGCTCCCGGGATTTTCATCCTAGTACAAACGCGAAAGTGGCGCGGAAAAGGTAGAGTCGCCAGCCAGACATTTTTATCCCGAAAGAATGGGAAAGGTAATGTTGCACAAACCTGAGGAAGAAGGAAAGGACAAGGCCTTGCGAACCAAAGAGACGGAGTTCGGGAGTCGGTTACGACCTGGGAAGGTGTTAGCACCCAGATCGTCCGCCGTACCCGACGGGATCCACGCTTGCAAAGATAACTATTTCAAAGGGTGAGGGTATGAAAGTTGCAGCAACAAAAGAAAATGAAAGGAAACTGGAACTGGAAAAGAAACTGAGAAAAGAAATGAATAAGAAATGAAAATAAAAAATGTAGGGAAAATAAAGATTGTGCTCGGACGGGCCCTACCCCGCTGCCTACGTACCTCATCAGGATAATGAGGATCAGAGACGCCGTAGTTCCCCTAACTAGGGGTAGCAAGGAAATTGCTTGTGAATTAAAGGCTTGAACTGCCTATGCCATTGCTCAGGTGTTGCAGACTCGGACGACGAGTGCGTAACCGTCTTGCAAAGTGACAAGTAGGAGCAAGTTCGCGTACGGAGCGAATGAGGTGAGAAAAGAATTCCCAGAGGAAAGACGCTTATTGTTTGTTTGGTGTTTTTTAGAAGCTTTTATGAATGAAGGTTTGCATAGGTAAGTGTACCTAAGTCTTACTCAATGGGATGTGTACATCTCACATCATCCCGAAATGGAATGCGCAAGAGGCACACCTATCTATGGAGGAAATCCCCAAAGCTAGTCCCACAAGTGAAGGCTCAAGCACACTGGCCTATTACCATTATTAAGTATTTTTGTGGTTTTTTTGGTTAAGAAGTGTTTTTTAGCTTTTCTTTGTGAGGTACTCATGCTAAGACCTATCCACCACGAGTGATGACTCACACCTCGCCCCGAAATGGAACGCATGTGAGCATCTCATAGCAAAGTCTCATGTCACATGAAAGTACTCAACCTTTATTAAATGAATTAGAATTAAGTTTGAAGATGAGAAGAGAGAGCACCAAAGGATCTCAAAGGAAAAATTCTAAAGGGGGACTAAAATAATCCTAAGTATTCACATGCATGGATATCCTAAAGGTTAGTGAGGTTTCTATCCTAATGAAGAAGGAAGAAGAAGATAGAAGAAGGGATGAGAAAGGCCTAGACCCAACAAAAGAGGGTTAGCTCATATAAACATAAAAGGAAGAGATAAGAATTAGAGATGTGGAACTCAATTCCCACATCTCACACTTACCATAGCCCCTGCAAGGTTAGCATGCACAAGTGAACAAAAATGAACAAATTAACATAACATCATCCAACAATCAGAAGTGAAATGAAGTAAACAAATGCTTAATGCTAATTCAACTCAAAGAAATGAAGATGAGAAGCTTATGACTTAAAATGAGGCAACATAGATACATATGGAAACAAGTGCGCACTTATGAAAGATATAATACAAAACATACAAAATACAAACACAAAGTTCAAAACCAGAATCAAAATGATATAAAGAATGGCCTAAGAGGCCATCAAGATGAAGAGAGAAGTCACACAATACCAAACAATATCAAAATAGAAGCCATGGAACCAAAAGATGGAATTTAAACCCTTAAAGAAACAAATGACTTGAATATGAAGCAAACTCAAAATTTTAGAAGAACCAAGACCTATCCTAGGACCAGGAAGGTACCCATACCCCAAAGGAACCCCAAATGAGAAGAAGAAGTTGGCACAAGTGCCCTTCTAAGCCTATAAGAAATCTAATGAACCAAAAGAAGCAAAATGGGACAAGGTGAGAACAAAAATCCACAAATAATCAACCAGCCATCTAAAAATTCTACAACTGAAACCAAATTATCTTAAAACACATTATACCAACTTTCCAAAAGGATTTGCAAAAATTCAGAAAGGAACTAGGTCAAATGGAGGCACAAACACAAGCTAGGACAGAAAACTTACATCACAAGATACCTGGCCAACACTCAAGAAATAAATTCCTAAAAATTCTGAGAAAAATCACATGAAAACTAGAAGATCTTAGGAACACAATGCAAAAAGAATGGGATCAAAACTCCAAATACTGAAGTCTATAGAAAATCAACAAGACAGACTGGTCAAGAAAAGAATCAAAATGAAGCTATGCACATTGGTGAATTAATTCTGGCACAATAATCAATAAAAAAATAAAAATAAAAATGCTACAAAATTTTAGAGACACAAAGGAACATCTATGATTTATTTGGGAATTTTTAGATGAATATAACTATTTTATTTGAATTAAAATCAAACTGAATTAAAAGAAGAATTAAATTGGAAAAGAAAAATAAAGAAATTGAAGGGAGGTGCACTTAGCAGGCCTTGCACATGAATTCGAATGGGCCTGGATAGGAGGGGTGCTATTAGCGAATCCGGATAGGCCCAGACGCGGATGATCCATGATATATGGTGGAGGCGCAAACAGCAAGAAAACCCAGCTTAATATGCCATGGGCCCAACAACGGGGGTGCGGATAGCGTGAGGCCTTAGGCCCATGCGAAATCTCCAAGAGTCCTCCCCAATAATCATATTTATTCACTAGTTATTAATATTTTTTATTAAAAATTAAAATGAAATGAATAAAGGTTATGTGAACATAGCATCAATTGGTCAGCTTTCATTTAAGTGAAGGAACACATAAAAATAATAAACAGAAACCAAATGAAACCGCGGGCCAACCAGGAGGAGACACGTCATCGTCTCCTCCACCCCCATGCATGAAGAACTCGAATCAACAGCAACAACAAACGCAGCATTAGCAACAGATTTCACCCAACTTCATCTTAGCATAACTTTCTCAAAACTCAACGAAAATCAAAAATGTAAACATCGAAATTCAACTACGAAATGAGATCAATGCAAATATATTGAAACAGAGCCGATACAAACGCTTGAACACATAGAAATATCGTGCCAAAGTAACACCACCACGCGCGGTTTCGATCGCCGCCGCGAAGGAACACAGAAATTCACTAAACGCATACCAACGCGAAGCTTAGTCCAAGAGGATCATAAATCCACGAGCAACACTCAGTAACACGCACTGCACAATTCAGATCGATCAAGACAACTTGAACACCAAAACCGAAATTCAACATAACTTTTTCATTTCACCATGAAATTCGAACATTCAAGAACCAATCATGAAGTACACAGCGCAAAGATCATAAATATGCGATCAGCTCTTACAAACAGGCAACATGAAGACAAATCGACTCAAGCAAACTCGAACAAAACTTTAAATCCACAATCAATACTTCACACAACTTCTTATCATCTTATATGAACTATGCCGAACATCATCAACATGAAACAAGCAAGAGATAATCAACACTGAAGCTAAAAAGATTGAATGCAAAACCTGTTGTGAAGCTTTTCTTCAAGATCCTAAAGAAAACCAGAGGTGATGTATCTTGTGTATTTGCAACTTGTTGGAGGCCAAATAAAGGCCTGAAGCTTCAAGAAAGGTGAAAGATCCGAGGCTGCGATTGATCTCTAGTCTGCCAACAAAGATTCCTCAAGCTTCCAACAATGGTGATTTGGCTAGATGGTGTTGCTTAGACACGTCCGGGATGGCAATGGAGCATGAGCAACGCGAATCCAAGGAGCATATAGAGGTTGTGTAATGAGGATAGTGAGAAGCTTTTGATCTGAACTTTTTCTTGAAGGTGAGTGATGTGTGTGCCGAATGAAAAGTTCCCTTGCATCTTTTGTTGAGAAATCCTTTTATATGGCAAGCATCACATGAAGAGTATGGCGTGAGATGAGGGAGTGTGTGCATGAGATTGCATGAGAGTTGTGAGTGGTATGCAAAATGTGAGTACTGAGTGCACAATGAGAGAGGCGTGCGTTGTGTGGTATGAGAGAGAGAAAGTGAGCTGGCTTATGTGAGGGAAAGCAAAAGGAGAAAAATATGAAGTGAGTGGAAAGTGTGAGGTGTGTGTGTTGTGAGCTGGCGAGGTGAGGGAAAGAAAAAGTGAGAAAAAACGTGAAATGAGTGGGAAGAAAGAGAAAAAAAAGTGTGAGGGAGATTATGTGAGGGAGTGAAAAAACGTGAGGAAGATGCACATGATAGGCAGGTGCTTTGTTTGATTCTCCTCCTTACAACCAATTACATACACATACATACTACCTTTTGTACTATTTTTATTATTTATTTCCCACACAAAAATGAATGAACAAAAGATGCTAGGTACCCTTCCTTTGGTCACGTAAATGGTAAATATGTACCATTAAGAAAGTGTAATACCATGACATAAAAACATAAAAAAAATAACGTGACACACTAAAAACCCAATGATATTTTGACAAGTGTCTCAAAAACCAAAAATGCACCTAAACTTCAAAAATTCATATCTTGAGTTCTATACATGCTATGAGGGTGTTCTACAACTTTTCGGAAAGGGAAAATCGTGCTCTACAATCTTCGTGTTCACCGGAAAATCATTCGGAGCCTTTTCGCACATGAAATAATAGCTTAAAGTTTCGGGACAAATAATTTCCAAAAACGGAAATTTCTAAACTTCCAAATTTAGCAACTTTTTGCATACTCCCGATTTTTGACATTTAAGCTCAACTGAATTATTCCTTGACATGATATGACCTCAAAAATTGATAATCCTGATTAAAAACCCTGAAATCTTCATGTTGACTTTTTTGACTGCAAAGTTGACTTTCTTGCTCCACCTTCAAGTAACTAGACCAAATCTTGACTTCTTCAATGAATTTTTTCCTCCAACTTCATATATAAGCCATGCAGACCAAATGAGATCCTTTGCCCACAAGAAATGGTCAAAATTAAGAGGATAGGAGGATCTGGCCCATAACCCTAATCAGGATTTCCCTCACACAGGAGAAAAGTTGTATCTTTGAACTTCTGATGAAATAACTGGCTTCCCTAAGGAAATTTCTCACCAAATTCCATCCCTAGGACCCTCTTGTCATATAAGGGACTTTGCCCAGATGAAATGGCCAAAGTCTCAAAGATTTCATGCTTGAAAGTAAAACCCTAATTTGGGATCATTGTGTAGGAGCTTGTCCTAGCTTGGGTTCTCTGATGCTCTCCCAACCTTTTGAGTTTTTGTGACTGATCTTGAACTTGTGAATGCCATGTAGATTCCTCATGGGACTTGGACAAGTCCACTGGGCCTCTTTTTATTGCTTGTAATACCTCAAATCCACCCACAGATGATCATATGCCTAATGCTAGGTCATGAGAATGTTATGCTTCATATTTCCATGATATGATGTTGAGGAAATGATATGAGTATGATGAATATGATATGAGATAATGCTTAAAATGAAAAGGGCAAATTTAGGGTGTTACAGCTGCCCCTATTCAATCAACTGTTAATCTGAAGAGGATGATAGTATGAGCTATCGACCATTCAAGATAAACTGTGATTGAATACCAAGAAGACCTGAAATTTGCACTCTGACGAAGAATGCCACGCTGGGGAATAAACCCAACCAAATGACGCTCTGGGGATATGAGGGGAGAAAAAGCAGACGAGCTTCTTCCAAGTTGAGTTGATATCCAGAATAAGAACAAGTTGACAGACGAGTCTTTAAACCATCCTGTGACGCCAGGAACCGGACATACGAGTCCTCAAAACACTTCAATACAACAATCTGAGACAGACGAGTCTCCATACAAATCCTGTGACGCCAGGAGCTGGACATACGAGTCCTCAAAACAATGCATATAGCATGAGACAGACGAGTCTCCTTCGGATTTACCTGTTACGCCAGGACCGGTAATGCACTTAAGTCTGTGGGATAGACATGCAATCAAGGTAGACGAACCTTCTTCATATATTATCCGCGGATATATGGTATAAGACAGACGAGTCTTCTGAGCAAACCTGTTACGCCAGGTGCAACAACAACAATAATTGATGCCTGAGACAGACGAGCCTCCTTCGAATTTACCTGTTACGCCAGGACCGGTAACCACTTTGACATTTAATTCCCACTGTCAGGATTCGAAACCTTTTCAATACAGACGAGTATTGGATGATCATCAAGATAACACAAACGAGTGCCCTAAGTTAATGATACAGACGAGTATCAGACGATGATCTGAGAAACACAGACGAGCGCTTCAGGAAATGATACAGACGAGTATCAGCCACTGGTATAGACGAATACCAGAAATTCAAACACAGACGAGCATTTGAAGTAGTCACAGAAATATTAGGGTGAACAGCAAATCTTCACATTCAGGTGCAAGCTAGCACAAACGAGTGCTGAGGACGATACAGACGAGTATCTAGGCAAATCAGACGAGCTTCAAACCAACACATACGAGTGCTGGACAGTTGCAGACGAGCAACAATAGAGAACACATATCAAGGCACAGACGAGTGCAGCAAAGGATCCAATACCAAACACAGACGAGTGTTGGGAGGTTGCAGACGAGCAACTACAAATATCATATCGGAACACAGACGAGTGTTGAGGAGTTGCGGACGAGCAACTATCATAACCAAACACAGACGAGTGCTGGAAATTGCAGACGAGCAATAACAAACATTATATCGGAACACAGACGAGTGTCGAAAAATTGCAGATGAGCAATACAAATATCATATCCAAACACAGACGAGTGCTGGAAATTGCAGACGAGCAATAACAGAGGTATCGTAACACAGACGAGTGTTGGGAATCAACAGCAAAATAATACATCTCAAAGCACAGACGAGTGCTGGAATTTGCAGACGAGCAACCAACAACCGATACAATCAAACACAGACGAGTATTTGAAACTGCAGACAAGCTAAATCGAAGTAATCAAGAACCACTGCTGAAGAAAGCAACTGAGCAACACCAACAGACCAACACGGATGAGTGTTGAAAGATGCATACGAGCAACAATAAAGCATGATATATCGCTGCTGGGGATAACTCTGCTTAGAGATAACACAGACGAGTGTTGAAGATTGCAGACGAGCAACAAACGAATGCCTGATCGGCAACACGAAATACAACTCTGCAGGGGAAGACAAGTTAAGAGGTCTGGATACCCACTCCTACTAAGGTGATGAATACCTGGCTGTATCATCAAATAACCAAAAGTATGGCAACTTGGCTGAGAAATATTTCACGGACGGAGGTGAAAATCAAATATGAACTCTGTGGGGACCAGATCATCTTCAGACTTGGCTAGGGAAGCTTCTTGGGCAAATACTCTGGCTGGGGAGAGCATCTGATGATTCAAGACTCTGAGGGGATATCAAGCTTTCAGTCACGCCTACTGGGAAGGACTCTTGCTGATGATAAAATATTGTTAATTCCACCTCTGATGATGACATGCTCTCAGGTACCTGCTAGGCATACTCCGCTGGGGAAGAATGGACCACTACTTCACTGGGGAAGAAGAACCTACTTGGGCTGCTGCCAAGGCTTGGTTGGGGGAAATCTCTGATAGACAAGTCAGGATTTCAGATACCTGCTGGGGGAAAGAACTCTCTGCTTGGGGAGATACTCTACTGGGGGCGAGTAAATTGCTTGGTGTGACGCCATCCTGCAACCTGCAACAACAGAAAACACACGTGTGTCCCGGAGATTTGCATGGAATGATCCGTTCATCCATCATCACCTGACACTCAAAGAGGGTTACAGTTTCCCCGCATGTCAGTTTTCTTTTCAAAAAATATCACCATGTTTAGATGCAATGCTATCTTTGCCAAAAATTCAGGACATTTTGCAAACAAAAATAAACACACACAGCTTTTTGACTTAATATTATTTTTTATTGAATGGCCTCTGAATAGGCAAAGATTTTACATCAGGAAGCAACCACCTGGAAAGAGGTAGCCACTATAAAATTGAGAAAAGAAACTATCCTAATGGCAATGTACACGGCATTCCTAGGAGTTCCATTTCTGCTATGACCTGCATGTCTTCAAAAATCTCCATTCTGCTTTGGCTTTCTGAGAGGGAGAGGGAACTGTTTCCTATCCTTCTGACATTGTCAAGATGTACGAAACAATGATGTGGTTCAGATAACTTGGATCACAGTTGTTCGCTTATTTCCTTATTTTGCGTGGATCGCCCTCTCGGGTTTTCAATCCACCAGGATACCCCTTTTTGCCTGAGCTGTCCAATGTGGCTTTTCAACTCAGCGGGTGTACATTTTTTTTATATTTATTTCCCTAATTTTTGCCCGAGCTTTTTATTCTGTTTTTAGCTCGCCGGGATGCCCTTTTCTTGCCTGGACTTACATTCTGTTTTTGTGTCCAGCGGGTCTCTTTATGCGAAGTATTTTTTAACTGCGTCCGAGTTAACAGGGGATGGGAAGTCATCTCCATCCATAGTGGTGAGCATCAGGGCTCCTCCTGAGAAGACTTTCTTCACTATGAATGGTCCTTCGTAGTTTGGTGTCCACTTGCCCCTGTTATCTGAACCTGGAGGAACGATTCTCTTCAACACAAGCTCTCCCACTCGATACTCTCGAGTACGCACTCGTTGGTCAAATGCATGCTTCATTCTCCTCTGATAAAGCTGACCATGACAGATAGCCGCTAATCTCTTTTCCTCAATTAGACATAGTTGATTGTAACGAGCACGCACCCATTCAGCCTCATCCAGCTTGACATCCATCATCACGCGCAGTGAAGGAATCTCTACTTCAACAGGCAGGACTGCCTCCATACTGTACACCAGAGAGAAGGGAGTTGCCCCTGTTGACGTCCTAACTGACGTCCGGTACCCATGCAAAGCAAACGGTAACATCTCATGCCAATCTTTGTAGGTGACGACCATTTTCTGCACAATCTTCTTGATATTCTTGTTAGCTGCCTCTACCGCACCATTCATCTTTGGTCGGTAAGGAGAAGAATTGTGATGCTGTATTTTGAAGTCCCAACATAAGTCTGCCATCATCTTGTTGTTGAGATTAGAACCATTATCAGTAATGATCCTTTCGGGCACTCCATATCTGCATATGATATCTCTTTTCAGAAATCTTGCCACCACTTGACGAGTGACATTGGCATAAGACGCTGCTTCTACCCACTTGGTAAAGTAATCAATCGCGACCAGGATGAAGCGATGACCGTTCGAAGCAGTTGGCTCAATCTTCCCGATCATGTCAATTCCGCACATAGAGAAAGGCCAAGGAGATGACATGACGTTGAGCGGGTTAGGGGGAACATGCACTTTATCTGCATATATTTGGCACTTGTGGCATTTACGAGCAAATGAACAACAATCTGCATCCATTGTCATCCAGTAATACCCTGATCTCAGCAACTTCTTTGCCATGGCATGCCCTCCTGCATGGGTACTAAAAGATCCTTCATGGACTTCCTGCATCAACAGACTTGCTTCGTGTCTATCCACGCATCTGAGCAAGACCATGTCGAAGTTCCTCTTGTACAAAACCCCGTCTGTATTCAAGAAGAAACTAGCAGCAAGTCGCCTCAAGGTCTTTTTGTCTTTGGAAGATGCCCCTGTTGGGTATTCTTGCTTCTCCAGGAATAACTTGATATCAAAATACCAAGGTTTCTCGTCAGACACGGCGTCTACAGAGAAAGCATAAGCTGGAGAGTCAAGCCTGGAGATGTCAATTCTGGGCACAAAATTCCAACACAGGACTTTAATCGACGAAGAGAGAGTGGCCAAAGCATCGGCAAATTGATTTTCGTCACGTGGTATGTATTTGAGCTCAACTGTCGTGAAGAATGTCAACAGTTTTCTAGCATAATCCCTGTACGGAACTAGATGCTCTTGATGTGTATACCACTTGCTGGTAATTTGGTTAATGACGAGGGCTGAATCTCCGAATATATCGAGGTTCTTAATCCGAAGATCAATTGCCTCCTCTATTCCCATTATACACGCCTCGTATTCCGCTTCATTGTTGGTGCAGCCAAAAGTAATTCTGGCAGCGAAGGGTAAGTGGACACCTTCAGGAGTAATAAGTACGGCACCAACTCCACGACCATTGATATTGACTGCCCCATCAAACATCAACTTCCATTTGGATTCAGGGTCAGGCCCCTCCTCCGGAAGTGGTTCCTCATAATCGTTTGTTTTGAGGTACATGATGTCCTCATCAGGGAAATCAAATCTCATCGGCTGATAGTCATCCTCAAGAGGTTGCTGAGCAAGGTATTCCGACAATACACTTCCTTTGATGGCTTTCTGAGAAGTGTACTGGATGTCGTATTCAGTTAAAATCATCTGCCATCTAGCAACCCTTCCGGTCAATGCTGGCTTCTCAAAGATGTACTTGACAGGATCCATCTTGGAAATGAGAAGTGTGGTATGGGTCAACATGTACTGCCTCAGTCGGCGAGCAGCCCATACCAAAGCGCAGCAAGTTTTCTCGAGCAGTGAGTATCGGGATTCACAGTCGGTAAACTTTTTGCTAAGGTAATAAATGGCGTACTCTTTTCGACCAGACTCGTCATGTTGGCCAAGCACACACCCCATCGACCCTTCTAGCACGGTCAAGTACATGATTAACGGTCTCCCTTCCACTGGAGGCATCAGAATTGGAGGCTCCTGCAAATATTCCTTTATTTTGTCGAAAGCTCTTTGGCAATCATCGTTCCACCTGACCGTTTGCTCTTTTCTTAGCAACTTGAATATCGGTTCGCACGTGGCAGTTAGGTGAGATATGAACCGAGAAATGTAGTTCAATCTACCTAAGAACCCGCACACTTCCTTTTCTGTCCTCGGTGCAGGCATATCTTGAATAGCTTTCACCTTAGCAGGATCTACCTCAATTCCTCTTTGACTTACAATGAAACCCAGCAATTTTCCGGAACGCACTCCGAAAGTGCACTTGTTCGGATTCAACCTCAGCTTGTACTTGATCAATCTATCAAATAGCTTCTTTAGGTTAACCAAATGCTCCTCTTTATCTTTGGACTTTGCAATCATATCATCCACATAACATTCGATCTCCTTGTGGATCATGTCATGGAACAATGTGACCATCGTCCGCTGATAAGTTGCCCCAGCATTCTTCAGACCGAAGGGCATGACCTTATAGCAGAATGTTCCCCACGGGGTAATGAACGTTGTCTTCTCCATGTCTTCCGGCGCCATTTTTATCTGATTATAACCGGAGAATCCATCCATGAAGGAGAAAACCGAGAATTGAGCAGTATTGTCGACCAACACGTCGATGTGTGGCAACGGAAAATCATCCTTTGGGCTTGCTCTGTTCAAATCTCGATAGTCAACGCACATCCGGACCTTGCCGTCCTTCTTAGGTACTGGTACGATGTTAGCTACCTAAGGTGGGTAACTAGTCACGGCAAGGAACCCGGCATCCCACTGTTTCTGTACCTCCTCTTTGGTCTTCATCGCCATATCCAGGCGAGTTCTTCTCAATTTTTGCTTTACAGGAGGACAATCTTCTCTCAGGGGTAGCTTATGCATCACGATGTCGGTATCTAAACCTGGAATATCTTGATATGACCAAGCAAAGATATCCACATACTCTCTCAGCATATTAATCAACTCTTTCTTAACGTCGGCCTGCAGATTGGCCCCTATCTTGATTTCTTTCTTTGCATCTTCACTGCCAATGTTGATGGTCTCAATCTCTTCTTGATGAGGCTGAATAACTCGTTCCTCTTGTTTCAACAATCTGACCAATTCTTCAGGGAGGTCACAGTCTTCCTCAACCCCTTCATCAGCTTGGTAGACTTGATTATCAAAGTCATGCATAGTCATAGCAGGAACGTTATCCGTGAAATCCGGATGATCAACACTGCACAAATGACGTGCTTATTCAGAATCTTCTTATTTTGAAAAAGAGACGCTAACACAAAACAAAAAGGAAAACACATTGCCATTTTTATATATTTTTTGTGAAAAAGTTTAAAACAAAGACAGGGAACACAGTTTGTCTGAAAATGTCCTTTTATTTCATAGCAAAATAACGATGCGATACTGTAGATGTCTTGAATTGGCAGAATTTTTGACCAACAAGAATTATTGAATTCAGTTCAGAATGTCCTATCAAATGTTGGGACATTATCAAACAGAGTATATGAACTTATTTCAGGATGTCTTACCAGATGTTTGGACATTGTGTAAATGACTTAAGTTCAGTTTTTCAGGATGTCCCAACAGATGTTGAGACATCTCAAACCTGCTTCCAGAATTAATTATTGACTAACTAATCAGAGATATTTAAGGAGAGTTATCTGGAATTAATTAATGATGGATAAAAACAGAACAAGGCGCATCTGTAGGGAGTTTTATATTGAAGATTCAGATTAAAACAGAAGACCCAAATCACCTAGAATCTAGGAAGTAACAAACCCTAAATTCAAGGTGGAAGCTGCATGTGCATTAGGGTTGGATCATCCTACAGAAAGCCCAAATTACAGATACCTATTTAAGCAACAGAAACTCATAATATTGAGCACGAATTTCAGAAGATCAAATAGGGTGTCTAGTGTTTTTAATAGCAGGTGTTTTTATTTGTACCACTTTATGAGCTTTTAAGCAAAAGTGCATTTGTGACTTGATTGAAACTGTGAAGTAAGATCAAGCTGTATTGTTTGAAGAATGTCTTCAATTTCATTAAACTTGTAAACTTGATCACTGTGTGATTGAGGGGGAGTGAGTAGGGTACTCTTATCTAAGGTGTGTCTTAGGTAGAAATTGCATTGGGTAGTTATTAAGTGATAGATTAAACAGGGTGGTTTAAGTCTAGAATTAATATTACTTATAGTGGATTTCCTCCTGGCTTGGTAGCCACCAGATGTAGGTGTGGTTATACACTGAACTGGGTTAACAAACTTCTGTGTTGTTTACTTTTATTGCTATTTAAGTTTTGGTTAAATTTGTCAAGTGTCCTATCAAGTGTTGGGACATCTCTTAGGACATCTCATACCTGATCACAGAATTTCAATTGGCATCATAGCAGGCACCCTGCCTGTTTATACTGGGTGAGATCTAGGGAATACAAATTATGTAACATGGACAGAGATATAGGGTCAGTAAATAGACCACCTATTCTGGATGGATCTAATTATGACTACTGGAAGCCAAGAATGATTGCATTCTTAAGATCACTTGACAACAGGGCATGGAGAGCAGTCAACATTGGATGGGATTATCCTGTCCAAGATACCAAAGATGGATCAAAAGTGCTGAAACCTGAAGAAGAATGGAGTAAGGATGAAGAAGATTCAGCACTAGGCAACTCAAATGCCTTAAATGCTTTATTCAATGGCATTGATAGGAACATTTTCAGACTTGTACATCATTGTGAGCTAGCCAAAGATGTGTGGGATACTCTCAAAACAACTCATGAAGGAACATCAAAAGTAAAGATGTCAAGACTTCAACTTCTCACCACAAAATTTGAAAACTTGAGAATGAAGGAAGATGAGACAGTTCATGAATTCTACATGAACATTTTAGAAGTAGCTAATACTTCTGGAGCTTTGGGAGAAAAAATGACTGATGAAAAGCTTGTAAGAAAAATCCTCAGATCTTTGCCAAAAAGATTTGACATGAAAGTCACAGCAATAGAAGAAGCTCAAGACATATGCTCTATGAAAGTTGAAGAACTCATTGGTTCCCTTCAAACTTTTGAGATGGGAATGAATGACACAAATGCTAAAAAGAACAAAAGCATAGCCTTGGTTTCAAATACTGATGAAGAAGAAGATGATGAATCAGCAAATGATAAAAGCTTATCAGACAACCTTGCTATGCTTGGAAGACAATTCAAACAGATTCTCAGAGGAATGGAAGGAAAATCCAAACCCAGTGGAAGAAACACAAACTCTTCTGAGAACAGGAGATCTTATGATGCTAACAGAAGGTCAAATTATGCTGAAAAGACCAGTCAAGAAAAAGGAGTCAAATGCCATGGATGTGAAGGATATGGACACATCAGAAATGAATGTCCTACCTACTTAAAAAGGCAAAAGAAAGGACTCTCTGTAACCTGGTCTGATGAAGACTCAGGAGGTGATTCAGAAGAGGAATCAGCTAAGCATATCACTGCTTTAGCTGGATTATGTGACTCTGAAAGTGAATCCAGTGATGGAGAACTTACTTATGAAGAACTTGAGCAAGCATTCAAAGATCTATACAAAAGAAGCTCTGAAATATGCAGTGAGGTCATAAAGTTAAAAAAGCAGAATGAGGCATTAGAAGATGACAAAGCAAATGATCAGGAGATCATTGACACCTTAAAAAGTGAAGTAAGTCTTCTCAACTCCAAGTTGGAACACATGTCCAAATCTGTTAGAATGTTGAACAGCAGCTCAAATACACTGGATGTGATTCTCAACAACAATAAGCACTCAGGGGATAAAAGTGGACTGGGATTTAACAGAGTAAATAAAGATGAAGCTAGCTCTAGCAAAACAACTTCAAAATCCATACAGTCTAACAAGATGTCCCAACAAATGTTTCAACATCAGGAAAAGAACACAAAGTCAAACATAATGTTCCAACAGATGTCTCAACATTCTGAAAAGAACAAAATGAAGAAGAAGTATCAAAGATGGAGATGCCATCACTGTGGAAGATTTGGACATATCAAACCTCATTGTTATAAGTTGCATGGATATCCAAATCAGATGTATCAGCAACCTTCCAAGAAGAAAATAGAAGTTACCAAGAAAGTGCTGCATAAACATCAAAGAATTCAGCAACCTCCTAAGCAGAAGACAGAAAACATCAAGAAGGTATGGAAGCCAAAAGCTATCACTGAAGCTGATCAAAGCTACAAGAAAAATATCAACAATCAAGCTTGGAGATCAGCTGATAAACAACACACAGGGCAGAGGCATCAAAAGAAATCTCAACTCATCTGGTCAAAGAAAAATACTGCATACATAGCACATACATCACTGAGAGTATCAGCTAAAGAAGACTGGTACTTTGACAGTGGATGTTCAAGACACATGACTGGATTGAAGAATTTGCTAGTAAACTTAAAATCACATTCATCCAGGTATGTGACCTTTGGAGATGGAGCTAAAGGAGAAATCAAGGGAGTTGGAACCTTGGATTGTCAAGATGTTCCAAGACTAGATGATGTGCTGCTAGTTAAAGGTTTAACTGCTAACCTGATCAGCATAAGTCAATTATGTGATCAAGGGTACAGTGTAAACTTTACCAAAACTGAATGCATAGTGACTAACAAAGAACAAGAGGTTGTCATGAAAGGAGCCAGATCTAAAGACAACTGTTACATGTGGGAATCCCAAAATCTCAGTCTCACTTCAACTTGCTCTTTAGCTAAAGAAGAAGAAGTGAAACTATGGCACCAAAGACTAGGTCATCTTCATTTCAGAGGCATAAAGAAGATAATATCCATGGATGCTGTAAGAGGTATTCCTAAACTGAAGATTGATGATGGCAAAATATGTGGTGAATGTCAAATAGGCAAGCAAACCAAGATGTCCCATCCAAAGCTCCAACATCTGACAACTTCCAAAGTTTTGGAACTTTTGCATATGGATCTGATGGGACCTATGCAGGTTGAAAGTCTTGGTGGTAAGAGGTATGCCTATGTTGTGGTTGATGACTTTTCAAGATATACATGGATAAATTTCATCAAAGAAAAGTCTGATGTATTTGATGTATTCAAAGAGTTATGTCAAAGATTGCAAAGGGAAAAATCCAGTTGTGTGATCAGAATAAGAAGTGATCATGGAAAAGAATTTGAGAACCAAAAATTCTTAGATTTCTGTTCTTCAGAAGGAATAAATCATGAATATTCTTCACCAATCACTCCTCAACAGAATGGAATTGTTGAAAGGAAGAATAGAACTATTCAAGAATCAGCAAGAGCTATGATCCATGCTAAAAAGTTACCTCTGTACTTCTGGGCTGAAGCTATGAACACTGCCTGTTACATTCATAACAGAGTTACCTTAAGGAAAGGAACTTTGTCCACAATATATGAAGTCTGGAAGGGCAGAAAACCCACAGTTAAGTATTTCCATGTATTTGGAAGTAACTGTTATATTCTGGCAGATAGGGAGCAAAGAAGAAAAATGGATCCTAAAAGTGATGAAGGGATTTTCCTTGGATACTCCATAAACAGCAGAGCATATAGAGTATTTAATTCTAGAACCAAGGTTATCATGGAGTCCATAAATGTGATAATTGATGATGCTCCTACAGATGTCCCAGAAGATGTTGGAACATCTGCTGATATCAAGATTGAAGCTGAAGAAAAGAATGATCATTATAACTTCACTCAAACTGATACAAGAACAGAAGAATCAAGCAAACCTCCCTCCATCAGAATACAGAAGGATCATCCCAAAGATCTGATAATTGGTGATCCCAACAGAGGTGTGAGCACTAGATCAAGAGAAGTGGTTTCAGGTTCTTGTTTTGTTTCCAAAATAGAACCTAAAAACATCAAGGAAGCTCTTACTGATGAATACTGGATTTGTGCTATGCAAGAGGAATTAGGTCAATTCACAAGGAATGAAGTGTGGATTCTTGTTCCTAGACCTGATGACATAAATGTGATTGGTACAAAATGGGTGTATAAGAACAAGTCAAATGAACAAGGAGTTGTTACAAAGAACAAAGCTAGACTTGTAGCTCAAGGATACACTCAAATTGAAGGAGTAGACTTTGATGAAACCTTTGCACCAGTAGCAAGGCTTGAATCAATCAGACTACTTTTGGGAATTGCTTGTATCTTGAAGTTCAAGCTATTTCAAATGGATGTGAAAAGTGCCTTTTTAAATGGCTATCTTAATGAAGAAGTATATGTAGAACAGCCTAAAGGATTTGTTGATCCAAGCTGTCCAAATCATGTATACAAACTAAAGAAGGCACTTTATGGTTTGAAGCAAGCTCCAAGGGCATGGTATGAAAGACTGACCACATTTCTTATCAAGCAAGGATACAGAAAAGGTGGAATTGACAAAACCCTGTTTGTTAAAGATGAAGAAGGGAATGTCATGATTGCTCAAATATATTTTGATGATATTGTCTTTGGTGGGATGTCTGAAAGGATGGTCAAACATTTTGTCAAGCAGATGGAATCTGAATTTGAAATGAGCCTAGTAGGAGAGTTAACCTACTTTCTTGGTCTACAAATAAAGCAAATGGAAGACTCAATGTTCATCTCCCAAAGCAAGTATACCAAGAACATAGTCAAGAAATTTGGAATGGAAAATGCTACTCATAAGAGAACCCCTGCCCCCACACATTTAAAGCTTACTAAAGATGAAAAGGGTGAGAATGTAGATCAAAGCTTATACAGAAGCATGATTGGAAGCTTGTTATACTTGACTGCTAGCAGACCTGACATAGCATTTGCAGTAGGTGTATGTGCAAGATATCAAGCTGATCCAAAAGTCAGTCATCTCAATCAAGTCAAGAGAATTCTTAAATATGTTAATGGTACTTGTGACTATGGCATAATGTACTTTCATGGATGTAAACCAATTCTTACTGGCTTCTGTGATGCTGATTGGGCTGGAAGTGCTGATGACAGAAAAAGCACCTCAGGAGGATGCTTCTTTCTAGGAAACAATTTGATTTCTTGGTTCAGTAAGAAACAAAATTATGTATCCTTATCTACAGCTGAAGCTGAATACATAGCAGCTGGAAGCAGTTGTTCTCAGTTGGTTTGGATGAAGCAAATGCTCACTGAGTACAATGTCCCACAGGATGTCATGACATTGTACTGTGACAACTTAAGTGCAATAAACATATCAAAGAATCCTATCCAACATAGCAGGACCAAGCATATTGATATCAGACATCATTTCATCAGAGATCTTGTAGAAGAAAAAGTGATTTCATTGGAACATGTAGCTACAAATCTGCAGTTAGCTGATATCTTTACCAAAGCATTGGATGCTACACAATTTGAGAACTTAAGGGGCAAACTTGGAATCTGTTTATGTGATATTTAGCAGTTAATGAGATGTGCCAACATGTCATCTGACATTGTATGACATAAGTTCCAGATGGCAAAACCAGTCTGGACAAGATCCTTGGGAATTCCATCTCTAATCATTTGCACTGTAACGGCTACTTATTTAGTAACTGTTTATAATCAGCTATCAAGATTCTCATCATACTATCACAAGCGAATCACATTAACTAGTTATTCTCTAGAAATCATAAACCCTAAAGCTTTTCATTCATGTTCCTCAACAATGTCTCAAAACCCTAACACAACTGAAGAAGTTCTCAACCAAGAAGACGTAGTTCATGCCACTCCTATTTCTGTGGTACCAATGAAATCAACTCCATTGGACGAGCTCAGAGGAAGTGCTTCTCACACTAAAAAGCCAAGAACTCCAAAGAGAGCTAAAGATCAAGTCTGCAGCAAAGCCAAAGGAGGCATTCCTTCTCCTGCTAACATGCCCCCAAAATCCTCAAAATATGTAGATGATTCCATCAAGGAGATTGTCAACCAAATCCTCTTTGAACAGAGAGTGGTGAGTGGGATCTCTGTTCCTCTGAACACAATGCCTGCACCTCAAGAAGAACAAGCTCAAGATGCAGAGGACACTCCTGCAGAACAAGATGTCCCAATAGATGTTGGAACATCTGAAGATGAGAAAAAGAACTCATCTGGTGATGATTTGGAACAAACTGAGGACCAGAATAAAGCCTCAAATGAAAATGATGAAGAAGTCTCTGAGGAACAGGCTAAAGCCTCAAATGAAGATCAAATCCCTGCTGATCAACCAGCTGAAGAGGAGACTGCTCAATCTCCTCCAGTGGTCAACCTGGAGCAGGACTCTGATACAGAGATCATAGCCTCTGTTAGACCTAGCATAGCCAAAAGGCTCAGGTCCAGGAAAGGAAAGATGCAAGCTGAAGCAGCAATTCCTGAGAAGAAGAAAGCCTCCCCAAAGAAAGGCAAAGCTAAAGCTACTTTTGGGCCAACAAAATCATGAAGTAAAGTCCAAACCCAGAAGAGAAAAGCTGTCACACCATCAGACTCAGATGTTGAATCAGATGTCCCAACATCTCCTCCCCAAAAGAAACCAGCACCATCTAGGGCTTCATCTGCTGTTCCAGAAGCCCCCTTGGACAACATATCTTTCCATCATGTCTCTAGTGTCAACAGATGGAAGTATGTGTACCAAAGAAGGATTGCCCTAGAAAGAGAACTGAGCAGCAATGCACTTGAGTGCACTGAATTGATTGACCTCATCTCTGCTGCAGGACTATTCAGAACAGTCTCAGATCTCTCTCCCTGCTATGAACTTCTTGTCAAAGAGTTCATTGTTAATCTTCAGGAGGATTGTTCAAATGGTAAGTCCTCTGAGTTTCAAAAAGTTTTTGTTAGAGGTAAATGTGTAGAGTTTTCTCCTCAAATCATAAATCAGTACCTAGGAAGAGAAACAGATGGACCAAATGAGCTAGGTAAGACAGATAATCAAGTCTGTAAGGTGATCACTGCAAACCAGGTCAAGGCATGGCCTGTGAAGGGAAAGCTCTCAGTGAGCATGCTTACCAGAAAGTATGCCATGCTAAACAGGATTGGTACAGCTAACTGGGTGCCTACTGTAACACGGTGGGAGAACTGACTTTAGTTATGTTGCGGATAGCAAGAGTCGCCACCGACTTTTATTTTATCCAAAGGAAAGGGTATAAAAGAACAGGAAAGACCTTAAGAGATATTTTTGGGTCCGGGGGGTAGGTTATGTAAAGGGAAGGTGTTAGCACCCTTTACATCCATGGTTATCCATGGGCTCTTAGTTACTTAGCTCACTTTTGAATTGTTTCTGAAAGAGTAGTGTGTGAATAGAAAAATTTTCATAACAGTTGATAATGATCCATGTACGGATGCGTAAAAACTTGTGTTTGAAAATTTGTTTGAAATTGTGAAAAGTTTGAAAAGTTTTGAATGAAGTGAGCAAGTACATAAGAGGAACCTACCCTAAAGTTTAAGTCTTTTCTGTTCTTTATCCTTTAAGTGGTAAGACTATCCCTATTATTAAGGAATATGTAGTCATTACCTTGGATATGAGGGACATATGAGGGACATCTGTTTTTATGAAGGCAACTGTGAGGTGTATTAAGCATTCTGGAGGGACTATCATCATTTATTCGGAAAGGGACTTGATCTTTAAAGGCAACCATTAGGGACTTGATGATTTTTCTTTTAAGGGACTTGCTTTATACACCCCACTTGACCTTATGATTTAGGCAACTTGAGAGGATATCCTTAGAAATGTGAGATGATTAAAAATCGACTTACGTGTGTGAGTGTTTAATATTATTTATCTTTAATTAAAATGATCTAAGTTAATTTTTAAATAGAATACATATTTGCACTCCCTAAATTACTAACCATAGCATGAAAATTAAATAAATGAAATATTTACAAATTTTTACACCCAGGAGCAATTACAAAATAATTATAAGCAATTAAAATAAATAGCAAAAAATAAATATAGAAGCAAAATATAAATAAATAAGCAAAAATAATAAATAGGCAATAAATAAATAAATAGGGGTTACTAATAATAATAATTAAAAATAGGGTTAGTAAAAATATTAAAAAATAAATAAAGTTAGTGAAATAATAATAATAATAAATGAAATTAGAAATAATATGATTAGTAATAAAAATAAACACGGTTAGAGAAATAATAATAATAATAAATGAAATTAGAAATAATATGATTAGTAATAAAAATAAACACGGTTAGAGAAATAATAATAAAAATATAAGATAATAATAAGCAAAAATAATAAATAATAATATGGTTAGAATTAAATAAAAAAAAATATTATAATGACATGATTAGAATAATAAACACAAAATTGAATTTTAATATATAAACATTTATTTAGCAATAAGAATAATTAAATAATTACTATAACATAAAATTTTTTAAACATAATATAATTATAAATCTTAATCATTATAAATTTAATTATTTCTAAATATATATTAACAATTATTTAAAAAAAAATATTTACACATTATATGAAGAAAATAAATTTTAAATATCATATTCACAAAAATTAATCATATTTACAAAATTTAATTTTTGTTAATTATCATATTTACAAAAATTATATTAAATAAAGAATTAGAAAATAAAAATTATTTAGAAAATAAAATTAGGTTTTACAAAATTAAAGTTCATTTAGAAAATATTTTTAGGGTTTGTTTAGAAAAATATTTTTAAGAGTTTATATGATATACAAAATTTATCCTAACTAATATATATATATATATATTATAATTTATTTACAAAGTAAAAGAAAATAAATTTTGAATTAAGAAAAAAAAACATGAGTTTTGAATATTATAAACATTGAATAATATTTTATAAAGAATTATTTTTATTAATAAATCAATTAAATTAAATTAAACAAAGCAAAAAAAAAAAAAATAAGGAAAAATATCAAAACAAACTGGCTGGGATTTGAACCCAGGAGGCTTTGTTTAACAGCATCAATGGCATACCACCAGACCACTCCATGCGCAGGTGAGAGGAAAGGAAGAGAAGTTGTTTTTATGCATTGTCTGGAAAAAATCAAGAAAAAATCAAACAGCAAAAAGGCCTGGGGTGGTGTTGAACCCAGGACCTTTGATCATTCACGCGCACGCTTAACCGCCTGGCTGGGAGAGCCCTTCTGGTAGTAGGATGGCAATAGAACATAATATATTATGTTTCCTTTGTAACCTGAAAAAATAGCAAAATAATGGTACAAGGCAGGATTCGAACCCTGGCCCTATAGTCAAACATTCGTATGCTTTTCCACTGGACCACTCAGCAACATTTACAATTTAAATATAAACAAAACTATATAATATAAAACGAAATTTGAATCCCAGGGACGCGCGCCAAACTTCATCTTCTTCATTCAAATTTCCTGCGAATTTTCTTTTGAATTCTCCTGCAATTTTTCCTGCAAGTTCTTAATCCCGAAACCTATGTTTTTCAATCATCAAGCAAATCATAATATCAATACAAATTTGAAGTCCAGATCAATTATATGAAGCTTATAGGTCACGGCCATGTTTTTATAATTCATTTAGGTGCCCTAAATACTAAGTTCCCGAAATTGGTCTTCAAACCCTAACAATGGTGAATTTTGGTACAGTCCATAGGAATCAAATTAAACCATCCAGAAAGCTTCTAAACATCATAATAAACACAAATCCATAGTTAGTTTTCGTTACCAATGCATAAACAATTCAAATCGAAAAAAAATTTAAACATGAACTATATGCTTTCGGATTCCTCATATGTGCATGAATTAGATGTATTTGAGGGTTGCTTTCGACTCAATGATGACCAAAGAACATTGCCATGTCTTCAAATTACCTTCTAACACCTTGTTTGTCTAAATCCGAATTTGAGTTTTCTTGAATTTTTTTGGAGTGTGAAACCTACCTTTGCAGCTGCTGGATTCGTGTCTCATGCTAGGTTTAGGTTAAGTACTTATAGGAGGATGATTTAGGTCAGAAAAATTGATCCCTTGTGTGGAGATTTTGATCTAAAAAGATTCAAAAATATCATGTTTTAAAAACCAAATATCCATGTATAAGCCCTTACTATTTTGGGAGATTTTTCATAATTCTTGTATCAATCACACTTAAATGTGATTTAAGATTTTCTAGAAATAAAATTAAAATTTATTTTCATGATTTTATATTTTATTTGAATTTAAAATGACTTTTTAATATAAAAATCATAATAAATAAAAACAAAATAAATTAAATTATGAATAAATTAAATTAATTTCGTGCAAGCTATTATGAAATGGATTGGGTCATTATTTGGCAAGCCCATTTGGAGGAAATTGGTTTTAAACCTCCATTTTCATCATAAACCATCACAAAATTTCCCAACTTTGCAAGGGCATATCTCCCTAAATTTTAAAGGTATGAGGGTGTTCTTGGACATTTTGGAAAGCTTGAAGAGTCCTCTAAACAACCCCATTGGTTTCAGGTCCATATCATTTGCCAATCTCAAGTTATGCCCTTTTGAAGTTGTTGACTTTTTGTTGACTTTTGAAATGACCTATAATGTCTTAGCTCATATCTTCCAAATGAAGCATTTTTGGGCTTGGCTTGCAAGATCAAAGTTGTAGAGAATTCAATTTCCTTCAAAATGAACTTTGAGTGGAGACTTGGTGATGAAGCATGTGAAAGTTATGGCTGGTCAAAGTTCAGTTGACTTTTACTGAGGAAACCCTAATTTAGAAACTCCTGATTCTTGATGATCTGGAATCTCCTTGATGAATCATAATCAACCCTTGATCAAATGATGAATTTTACTTCATATAATTGATGTTGGCAAAAAATCATGAAGTTTGACTTTGGTTTGACCACAGTTAACCTCAGTTTGACTTTTTGACTGCATTGACTGATTTTGACTTATCTGATCATCTGACTGAGCAAACTTTTGAGAAAAGTTTTGAAACTTGTCATGGGGGTTCTTACATACATATAAGATGTTATGAAGCTCACTTGAAGTCTTGGAAGTCCATTTAGCCTGATTAAAGTCAAAACCCTAGTTTTGGATGCACTGCTTAGGAGGTGCATTGTCTGAGGGAATTGTCAATTCTTTTGACCAATTGTGAACTTTGTGAACCTTGTGAACCATCATAAAATGTCTTGTGATAATCATGGGAGGTATTGTGAAGCTTGTGAACCTTGTGAACCTCATGAAGTGACTTGTAGACTTCATAAACCTCATGAAAGGTTATGTAGACATTGTGAATCTTGTGAACCTTGTGAACCTTCAAGAAGTAACTTGTAGACTTCATGAACCTCATGAAAGGTCTTGTAAATGTTGAGAAGCTTGTGAACCATCAAGAAGTGACTTGTAGACTTCATGAACCTCAAGAAAGGTATTGAAAGCATTGTGGAACTTGTGAACCTTGTGAACCTTCATAAAGTAACTTGTAGACTTCATGAACCTCATGAAAGGTCTTGTAAGTGTTGGGAACTTGTGAACCTTGTGAACCTTCTTAGAACACAAAGTCTTGTATTGTGAGGGCAAATTTTGGGGTGCAACAGCTGCCCCTGTTCAATTTTCTGAAACCTGAGGGGTTAGATTTGCCAGTCGTGACCTGGAAGGTTGAAGGGGATTGAACACAAAAGCCCAAAAATTTGCACTCACCAGTGCATAAAGTGATACAGATGGCTAGTTGAATATGATTGAGTGGGCTTAAAGATGCCACTTGGAAGAACTGGAGATGGGCTTAGAGATGCCATCTAAAGAACTGGATGTGATGATAGCTTTGTGTTGATACTGGATATCAGTACTAGATCTTTGTATAGGCCGTCTCTGAATCATTTATGCAACATGATTTGAATTGTTGGACGGACCAGTAGAAATAAATCTTGTGATGATTATCTCTTCTGGAAATATTTTGGATTAGGGAATGGATCTTTGTACAGACCGTCAGGATTTGTTCTTAAGGATCAAAAGAACGTCAGGATTTGTTCTTCTGAGTAAGATGTCTTGAACAAGGGGCCAAAAGAGCGTCAGGATTTGCTCTTAAGGGTCAAAAGAACGTCAGGATTTGTTCTTCTGAAAAAGTCTTGAACAAGGGGCCAAAAGAGCGTCAGGATTTGCTCTTAAGGGTCAAAAGAACGTCAGGATTTGTTCTTCTGAGAAATCCTTGGACAAGGGGCCAAAAGAGCGTCAGGATTTGCTCTTAAGGGTCAAAAGAACGTCAGGATTTGTTCTTCTGAAAAAGTCTTGAACAAGGGGTCAAAAGAGCGTCAGGATTTGCTCTTAAGGTTCAAAAGAACGTCAGGATTTGTTCTTCTGAAAAAGTCTTGGACAAGGGGCCAAAAGAGCGTCAGGATTTGCTCTTAAGGGTCAAAAGAACGTCAGGATTTGTTCTTCTGAAAAAGTCTTGGACAAGGGGCCAAAAGAGCGTCAGGATTTGCTCTTAAGGGTCAAAAGAACGTCAGGATTTGTTCTTCTGAAAAAGTCTTGGACAAGGGGCCAAAAGAGCGTCAGGATTTGCTCTTAAGGGTCAAAAGAACGTCAGGATTAGTTCCTCTGAAAATGTCTTGAACAAGTAGCCAAAAGAGTGTCAGGATTTGCTCTTGAGGATCAAAAGAACGTCAGGATTAGTTCCTCTGAAAAATGTATTGAACAATGGGTTAAAAGAGCGTCAGGATTTGCTCTTGAGGATCAAAAGAACGTCAGGATTAGTTCCCCTGAAATACGTCTTGGAGGATGAAGCAGTCCAGAAGCAATGATGATAGCTGTCAAGAGGATGGAGCAATCTTGAGGTAATGATATGATTTCAGGAGGGTGAAGCAATCCTGATGATATTAATGATATGCTTTCAGGAGACTGGAGTAATCCTGATGTAACAGCATGTCTCCAGGAGGATAGAGCAGTCCTGATAAGATTATAAGCTTTCAAGAGGATGAAGCAGTCCTGAGAGATTGATGATATGCTTTCAGGAGACTGGAGTAATCCTGATGTAACAGCATGTCTTCAGGAGGATAGAGCAATCCTGATGATCATAAGTTTCTTTGTTGGATAATTAACCTGAAAACAAGGTGATAGTCCGTATAGTAATATTAGTTTATGCATTATGTATGCATGTTTAATATGATGCATTTAGATAATGTACTATGTATCTATGGATATGTATGTTATGGTATGATGTAAATGATGTATGTACGATATGATGTTGCCCGAAGCGTCTGGATATCTTCGTATAACAACTGCTGGCCAGGGAAAATAAATCCCGATTCGTTGTTGAAGAATATGAGGAACTTGTTCCCGTCTTGTTTGATACATAACCTTCCGTATGCTGGGGATAGCAAGGTATATATAACCTCCCGTCTGCTGGGGATAGTAGGGCAGATATAACCTTCGTCTTCGTTTGATGGTAGGGCAGATATAACCTCCCGTCTTCGTTCGTCGTACCCTTATTGGAAAGTAAATTCCCGAATATCCGTATGAGGATAAAAGAGATGGATATAAATTCCAGGGGAGATAAGACTTTATGAAGATGGATTCGTCCTACTGAGGGTTTGTAACTGTCTTGTAGAGATGAACAGGCGAAGCTTCGTTGAAATCCTTCCCTCGTTCGTCCTTAGTAAATACTATTACTGCATTTTTATGCATTTCTGGTAAACATCAATCATATTAAAAGCATACATGCATTCAAACACAACCAATGGACGTTTCGCTTATGTGAATAGGGTAAAAGTAAATCTGGATTCAAAAGATGGAATTTATTTATATCAAAAAGTGACCCATACACGGGTAAGTTTATACAAGGAGACATAAACCCTAGTAAGAGGATTTTGTCATAAAACTTTACAAAATAAAGAAAATCAGCTATGTGGGAAATAATCCCATTGAGTTTCAATTCTACTATTGCCATTATCTTCAAGTATCTCATCTTCTGCTGTTGAGACGGAAACGATTGGATTGAGCTTTATTTGTTCGAGCTTGAGTAAGTAGTACAACTGGTTGCAGTTTTATGGGTGATCCAAACGAGACATAGTCATACGCTTTAATCCCTAACTTTTGCCTGGATTGCCCTTTCAGGTTTTCAATCCACCGGGATACCCTTTTTTGCCCAAGCCGCCTTTTCAGGTTTTCGACTTGCCGGGTGTACATCTTTTTATATATATCCCTAATTTTTGCCCAAACCCTTTTGGTTTGCCGGGATGCCCTTATTTTTGCCTAGGCCTGTCAACCTAGCGGGTCTCTTTTTATGCGTAGTATTTTTTAACTATGTCTGCGTTTACAGGCTGTGGAAAATCTTCACCATCCATTGTAGTGAGTATCATGGCACCTCCTGAGAACACTGTCTTGACTACAAATGGTCCTTCATATGTTGGAGTCCACTTGCCCCTAGGATCACCTTGTGGTAATATGATACGCTTGATTACCAAGTCACCAGCCTGATATACCTTTGGCTTAACCTTCTTGTTAAAAGCTTTGATCATTCGTTTTTGGTACATCTGGCCATGACAAACTACTGCTAACCTCTTCTCATCAATCAAATTTATCTGGTCAAGTCGGGTCTGAATCCACTCATCTTCGTCCAAGCCTGCATCCTTCATAATTCTTAAGGAGGGAATCTGAACTTCAATGGGTAGAACTGCTTCCATACCATAGACTAAGGAGAATGGGGTTGCCCCTGTTGAAGTACGTATTGTAGTACGATAACCATGAAGAGCAAATGGTAACATCTCATGCCAATCTTTGTATGTAACAGTCATCTTCTGTACAATCTTCTTAATGTTCTTATTAGCAGCTTCAACTGCCCCATTCATCTTCGGACGATACGGAGAAGAGTTGTGATGCTTAATCTTGAACTGCGTGCAGAGATCAGTAATCATAGTGTTGTTCAGATTAGAGCCATTGTCAGTGATAATTCTTTCAGGGATGCCATACCTACATATGAGATTATTCTTAATGAACCGGGCCACAACATTCTTAGTAACAGATGCAAATGAAGCTGCCTCCACCCACTTCGTGAAGTAATCAATAGCAACCAGGATGAAACGATGCCCATTAGAAGCAGTAGGCTTGATCTCACCAATCATATCAATGCCCCACATGGCAAATGGCCAAGGAGCAGTCAACACATTCAAAGGTTATGGAGGTATATGGACTTTATCAGCATAGATTTGACATTTGTGACAAGTTCTGGAGTGTTGATAGCAATCAGCTTCCATGGTAGACCAATAGTAACCTGCTCTCAAAATCTTCTTTGCCATAGTATGACCACTAGAATGAGTACCAAAGATCCCATCATGCATATCTTCCATAATCTCAATTGCTTCCTTCTTGTCCACACAACGAAGCAAAGTTGAATCATGATTACGCTTGTACAGAATGCCATTACTCAAAAAGAACTTAGCAGAAAACCTTCTCAGAAACTTCTTATCTTTGACAGATGCCCCTTCAGGGAACTCCTGAGCTTCAAGATATCTTTTCACTTCATAGAACCAAGGCTTCTCCTCTACCCCTTCAGTGTCAATCTCATTGCAATATGCAGGCTTTTCAAATCTGTCAATAGTAATCTTGGGAGCTTCATCATCCCAACTGATCTCAAACATAGATGCCATGGTGGCTAATGCATCTGCCAACTGATTCTCTCTTCGTGGAATATGTCCAAAGGTAATCTCTTTGAAATGTGGGATCAAAGACAACACATGCTCTCTGTAAGGAATGAGGTTATCATGCTTGGTATCCCAATCTCCTTTAATCTGACTTACTACCAGGGCTGAATCTCCATACACATCAAGGAACTGAATCTTCATATCAATAGCAGCTTTAATACCCAGGATACATGCCTCATACTCAGCCATGTGATTGGTACAATGGAAACAAAGTCTGGCAGTAATCGGGGTATGACAACCTTCAGGGGAACTAATCACAACACCAACACCATTACCAAGTGCATTAGAGGCACCATAAAAAACCATAGTCCATCGGGATCCTTGTTCAGGTCCGTCATATTGTCCAGGTTCTTTGGTAATAATCATAATGTCTTCATCAGGGAACTCAAAATTCATTGACTGGTAATCATCCACTGCTTGATGAGCCAAATGATCAGCAACAATACTTCCTTTAATGGCCTTCTGAGTAGTGTATTGTATGTCATATTCTGTCAAGATCATTTGCCATCTTGCAATTCTTCCGGAGAGAGCAGGTTTCTCAAATATGTACTTGATTGGATCCATCTTTGAAATCAACAAGGTAGTATGGGTCAGCATATACTGTCTTAGTCGGCGAGCAGCCCATGCCAAAGCGCAACAAGTTTTCTCGAGCAGTGAGTATCTTGTTTCACAGTCGGTAAACTTTTTGCTAAGGTAGTATATTGCCTGCTCTTTTCGACCAGACTCGTCATGTTGCCCCAATACACACCCCATTGAGTTGTCTAACACTGTTAAGTACATAATCAAGGGTCTTCCGTCAACTGGTGGCATCAAAATTGGTGGTTCTAGCAGGTATCTCTTGATTTCATCAAAGGCAGTCTGGCACTCATCATTCCATTCCATCACCTGATCTTTCTTCAACAACTTGAAGATTGGCTCACAGATGGTAGTTAATTGGGAGATAAATCTTGCAATGTAGTTCAATCGTCCCAAGAAACCTCTAACCTCCTTCTCAGTACGGGGAGCTGGCATCTCTCGTATAGCTTTCACTTTTGCAGGATCCACTTCAATACCTTTTCCACTGACAATAAAACCTAGGAGTTTTCCCGATCTAACCCCAAAAGTACACTTGTTCGGGTTCAACCTCAACTTGTATTTCTTCAACCTCTCAAACAACTTGTGCAGATGATCAAGATGTTGTTCTTCATTCTGAGACCTGGCTATCATATCATCTACATATACCTCTATCTCATGATGAATCATATCATGAAACAAAGCCACCATAGCACGCTGATATGTTGCCCCTGCATTCTTCAAACCAAATGGCATTACCTTATAGCAAAAGGTGCCCCACTGTGTCACAAATGTTGTCTTCTCCATATCTTCAGGTGCCATCTTGATTTGATTGTAACCAGAGAAACCATCCATGAAAGAGAATACCTTATGTTGAGCAGTGTTGTCTACCAGAATATCAATATGAGGAAGTGGAAAGTCATCTTTAGGGCTAGCCTTGTTCAAATCTCTGTAGTCCACACACATACGTACCTTACCATCTTTCTTAGGGACTGGTACCACATTTGCAACCCACTGAGGATAAGAAGTCACTGCTAAGAACCCTGCATTGAATTGTTTTATTACCTCTGCCTTGATCTTTTCTGACATTTCAGGACGCATACGACGAACCTTCTGCTTCTTTGGACGACAATCTTCTTTTACTGGCAAACGGTGAACCACAATGTCTGTATCCAACCCTGGCATATCTTCATAAGACCAAGCAAAGATCTCCACATAGTCACGTAACATCTGAATCAACCTGTTCTTGACACTGTCCTCTAAATCGGCCCCTATCTTGACCTCTTTTCTGTTTTCTTCAGTTCCCAGATTTACAACTTCGACTGGCTCTTCATGTGGCTGTATAGCTTTCTCTTCTTGTTGTAACAACCTAGCAAGCTCTACAGGTATTTCACAATCGTCCTCATTTCCGTCTTCAGTTTGATAGATCGGATTCTCGAAATTATAATTGGCAATAGTAGAACTGTTATCAACAGGATCCAGAGTGGATGAGGATCTGCATTTTAGTGATGTGGGTGTGTGTAAGAACACATAGTTGATAAAACAAAAATAAAAGAAAAGAAAGACAAGGAACACAATATTTACGAAAACGAAACGTCCACTGATTTTATTGAATGAAGTATGCAAATGAAATGACAGCCCGTAACAAGCACACCATTGTGCCCCGGGTAAGGCACATGGCTTGAAAGTTTTATTGTTCAGAAATTACAAATTTAAAAACACAACACAGTAATAGTATTTACTCCTGACTAAAGGAGATAGGGATAACATCTTCAGCTTTCCAATTATTGAGTCCAACACCCATAGTAGGAAAAATCCATGCATCCAAGTTGTAGTCTTCATCTTGATCTCCCACAGCATTAATCTGGTCCTTCACAACCCCTTGATTAGTGATACGGGCAGCACGAGCATGACGAACAGCCTTCTGGGATTCTGCAGTGAAACCCAAACCAAACTTGTCAGACTTGTATGGAATATCAGGAAGCTGACCCCAAATAGTACAACCACTTTCATCCACCACAGCTCTAGCATCATTGAGGGAGGCCATTGCCATTGTTGGAGGCTTTCTGGTGACCACAGGAACTTTCTTCACAGCAGGAGGAGCTACATAATCATTATCAACCCAGGGAACTACTTCAAATGTCTGACACGGAGTCTCAATGTATTCACCTTCCATTTCCAGATACTTGAAAGTGTTTACATGGCTGACAAAGTATTCTTCTTCTCCATAGACAGTAACAACCTTTCCATCCACCGGATATCTCAACTTTTGGTGTAATGTAGAGGTTACAGCACCTGCCCCATGGATCCAGGGACGACCAAGCAGACAAGAGTACGAAGGACGAATATCCATCACAAAAAATGTAGCAGTAAACACCTGGGAACCAACTTTGATTGGAAGATCAATTTCCCCATGCACTATTCTTCTAGAACCATCAAAAGCCTTCACCACAATGTTACTGGGCTTCAGCACAGCATCTTCAGGACTTAACTTGTTCAGGACTTCCTTAGGCAACACATTCAGAGAGGAACCATTGTCTATCAGCACATGTGACAGGGTAGTGCCCCTGCATTCAATCGAAACATGCAAGGCTCTGTTATGATCCCTCTTGGCAGGGGTCAAATCAGCATCAGAAAACCCTAACCCATTGTCATAGGTCAGGTGGGCAACACAGTTCTCAAATTGGTCAACAGAAATTGCACTGGGTACATGAGCAGTCTTCAGAAACTTGATCAAGGACTTGGCATGAGCCTCAGAACATAACAACAAAGACAACATAGAAATCTTTGAGGGAGTATGCCCCAACTGATCAACAATGTCATAATCACTCTTGCGAATGATTTTTAATACTTCTTCCATCTGCTTAGAGAGGTCATCAGCAGCTGGCACATCAGTAGATACAGGCTCAATAACAGGACCCTTGCCCCGAGCATCAGTGGTGGAAGTAGTAGCAGGAGTAACTGTATTCTTGGAAGTAACTGGAGGAGAGAAGACTCTTCCACTACGAGTGATCTTGCTAGATCCAGCAATATTATCAACATCAACAGGCACATCAGCTACAGGCTCTTGCTTAACACCATGGATGTAAACATCAGATCCATAGTGCCAAGGCACAGCTTTGTCAGACGTATATGGGATAGGACCAGGAGTAGTAATGACCACAGGAGCTACTCTGGCTTCAGCAACAACTTTCACGGGACCTTCAGCAGTAATTTTGATTGGACCCTGATGAGTGATTTTAATGGGACCCTTTGAAGTGATTCTTATTGGTACTTTGTCAACCATGTCAACCTCTTCAATCTTCTTACCTCTGGTAATATGCTCCACCATACTCTCCACAGACGACGGAGTCCTCTCAAACACTATAGTATACTTATCCATGAGACGTTGAATTCCATCTCTCAATATGAAGCAACTATCCGGCTTATAGGTACAATACAAACAATCTTCACGACAACCTGGAAAGATCCCAGCTTGTACTAACCTCTTTTTGATAACAGACAGTGGTGTGGTCAACTCCATAACTGAATAGACATGTAGATCTTCATCAATAACGTTGACAGTCTTCTCGTGATTTGGCATTGGAGCAGTAATCACATTGGGAGTACCTGGAGGATCAAACTCAATTTCTCCAGCATCGATCATATCTTGAATTTTATTCTTCAAGATCCAACAATTATTAGTATCATGTCCCTGACAGTTTGAATGGTATGCACACCGTGCATTGGGGTTGTATCTGGGAGAGGTAACATTAGGATTCTGAGGAGCCTCTTTCAAAGTAATGAGTTCAGCCTTCAACAAGTGTTGCAATGACTGTTCCATTGACATGTTGATCTTCGTGAACTGCCTTCTAGCCCTCTGTTGGTTGCCCTGTGGCTGCTCTGTTGTTGCAGGAGTTGGATTTGAAATATGCACTGCACTAACAGACTGATGCCTTCTGTTACGATCAGGTTGACCATAAACAGCATTGGATTCTTTCTTCCCAGTGGGAGGCTTCTTTGCAGCACCTGATGAGGAAGCACCCACTTGGATCTTACCATTCTTTATACCATTTTCTACTCGCTCTCCTGTCATGATCAACTCAGTGAAGCCAGATGATGAGCTTCCAATGAGATGACTGTAGAACGGACCATTCAGCATGCACATGAACATATCAACCAATTCCCTGTCAGTCAAAGGGGGTTGAACTCTTCCAGCTAAATCTCTCCACTTCTGAGCATACTCCTTAAAACTTTCTTTGGCACCCATAGACATGCTCTGAAGCTGCATGCGAGTGGGGGCTAAGTCAGCATTGTATTGGTACTGTCTATAGAAAGCTTCAGCAAGATCATTCCAATCTCTGATGTTGACACTCTCCAACTGATAATACCACTTCAGCTGAGCTCCAGATAAGCTCTCTTGAAAGAAATGGATCCACAACTTCTTATCAGCAGTGTGGGGTTGAATTCTCCTGACATAAGACCTCAGATGCAGCTTGGGACAAGAGACCCCATCATAAACAACAAACGTAGGAACCTTGAAACCAATGGGTATGACTACCCCAGATATCAAACTCAAATCCTCAAAATCCATCCCAGATGACTTTTGTAACTCCATGGCATCCATTCTATCCACCAGCATCTTGAATTTGTCTTCATTAGGCTCATGGTAGTAATTAGCCTCAGAATCAGAGTCCCCCATTGTATGGTGGAGACTGCCTATCTCTTGCTCAAATTCCTCAGATTCATAGTCTTCAGCTGGTTCCTGGGTCTTGGCAAGTCCTTTGAACCTTCTTCCCATGTTGATCAAACCAGCAGACCTTCTAGTCTTCTTAGTCTTCTTGGCCAGCAGTGCCTTCAATTCATCCTGCCCCTTGGACAGGTTCAAGATCAGCTCTTGGAACTGTGCATTTTGTGCCTGGAGATCCTTAACTGATTGTTCAAGAGCCATTGCTGAAATAAACAGCGAGAAGATGAGAAACCTGTGCACAATTATAAACCTGTGATGCAATGAAATGATATGGGAATGCATATGCAATGTTTTCAAGGACCGCAGGATTTAAATTTGCTTAGACAAACACGAAAGTAAACTTTTATTAGTAATAACTTTGTTTTGCCTTTTAGGCTTACAAAAATGAAAATGAAATAAGTACAAAAGATGGGGTTTTAAGTCTCCCATGGACGTTTCCTCTTTGTATTGAGGTATGAGTTGAGGTTTCGTTCCTCATGAAGTTGCTTTGTTAGTTCCAGGATCCTTTCTTGGCTTGCTTTGTAATGAGCCTCGAAAGTATCCCTTTGCTCCTTCAGTTGGATCCATGATCTCTGCAAGTCTTCCATATCAGTAGGCATGTCTGGGTGAAGGATGGTATAAGTTGTGTCTCCTTCAGCAACAGGTTCCATGGTAACTGGTAGGACGGCAGGATATGGCATCATAAGTGTCTGAGCACGAGATCGTACCCATCTGAGATAAGCCTCCATAGGAATAGTGTACTTAGGCTCCAGTGTCTTGCTGTCAACCATGTTTACTTTTCCCCATGCTCGTATGAATCTCTGACGGTAACCCTGAAGATCGTTGTCGTAGTCAAATACAATGCCCTGAATCAACATGTCATGTGGACCATCACTCCGGGCGTAACCAAACTGTCGTAAAGCTAGAGAGGGGTTGTAGGTGATGCCTCCTCTTATGCCTAGAAGTGGCACATTAGGAAACTCCCCACAACGGTCAATGATGGTGACATTCTCCATAGATCTGGAGCACCAATGGATATCCGAGTGAGAAAGTGACATGATCCTTTTGGACCATCTGAACCCTTGCTCATTCTTCATTACTGAGCGAGGAAGGTGAGAAATAAACCACCTAGAAAGCAAAGGTATGCAGCACATCAAAGTTCCTCTTGCCCTTGTAGTACGGGTATGGAGAGAATGTAGAATGTCTCCAAGCAATGTAGGCACTGGATTGTGACTCAGGAAAATGTTGATGGCATGAACATCTATGAACTGATCTGGATTGGGGAACAATACTAAGCCATATATCAGCAAGGCTAAGATCTCCTCAAAAGCATCATAGCTCATGGCCTTCAAGAACATTTGAGCCTTATCCATTAGCACCTTGGCAAGAATACCCTTGACTCCACTTCTCGTTTCTAGAACAATGTCAGACTTCTTCAGATGTAGGGCTGCAGCAATGACCTCTGGTTTAAGCTCCTTCTCCAAGCCTGTAAAGGGTCTTTGATCAAGAACAGGTATACCCAGAAGTTTAGAGAACTCCTCCATGGTTGGAACCAGCTGGTAGTCAGGGAATGTAAAGCAGTGGTGCTTAGGGTCAAAGAACTGGAACAGAACACTCATCATGTCTTCATTGAACCCTGAAGTGACTAGATCCAATAGGTGACCATGTCTCTTGATGAACTGGGAGTGATCAGACACTTGAGAAACCAACTCTTTAAGCTTGGGAGGTATCCCCACAAAGTTGATCCTGATGGTGTTTTTACGAGCAGAAGCCATGACCTGCAACAAAGAACAAAGATAAATCCTTTGGTCCTTGAAATGGTTAGTGAAAATGCTATGCTTATGATGCATGATGATGTCATGATGTTATGTTCAATCACAAACATGTGGCACACACAAACAAGTCACACCATATCCCTAGGTTTAAAGGCTTGCATGAGGTTTAAAGGTAAGTACCCTCCCCTGAAGTTAGTTGGTTCATCCTGTCCTACAAAAGTAACCAGGTTCTAAGGGATCTCAATATCATTGATCCTTCACAAGGGTGGTTGATCAGAAGGCAACTTACTTGCCAACCAAAACCCTCCAAGTTTAAGATCTCAATGAGCGTAGTATCGAGTGTCAACCAACTTCAGTCTGCACCAAAGCCGGTTACCTCACTACTTTCTAAAGGCCAAGATGAGTTAACTAGGGTTCTAAAAGTTAGTTAGTGCATTGACAACATATGGCAGCCTCATATTATCCTCAACTTGACTTAAGGAACATAAGCACCAACCAAGAAGTCGCACTAACTATGGCCACCAGATCAACCGTATCGATATACGTCGTACAGTTTCCTTGGTCTATTGCCATTTACCTAAGGTACACTAGATCCGGGTTAGGACCTTTCACACATAAGAGCACCCCAACAAGATAATATAAAGCAAACAAGGCAAACAATTTAAAGTGATCTAATTCCTAAGGGTACCCCTCTTTTATATTAAATCCCCAGCAGAGTTGCCAGTTCTGTAACACGGTGGGAGAACTGACTTTAGTTATGTTGCGGATAGCAAGAGTCGCCACCGACTTTTATTTTATCCAAAGGAAAGGGTATAAAAGAACAGGAAAGACCTTAAGAGATATTTTTGGGTCCGGGGGGTAGGTTATGTAAAGGGAAGGTGTTAGCACCCTTTACATCCATGGTTATCCATGGGCTCTTAGTTACTTAGCTCACTTTTGAATTGTTTCTGAAAGTGTAGTGTGTGAATAGAAAAATTTTCATAACAGTTGATAATGATCCATGTACGGATGCGTAAAAACTTGTGTTTGAAAATTTGTTTGAAATTGTGAAAAGTTTGAAAAGTTTTGAATGAAGTGAGCAAGTACATAAGAGGAACCTACCCTAAAGTTTAAGTCTTTTCTGTTCTTTATCCTTTAAGTGGTAAGACTATCCCTATTATTAAGGAATAGGTAGTCATTACCTTGGATATGAGGGACATATGAGGGACATCTGTTTTTATGAAGGCAACTGTGAGGTGTATTAAGCATTCTGGAGGGACTATCATCATTTATTCGGAAAGGGACTTGATCTTTAAAGGCAACCATTAGGGACTTGATGATTTTTCTTTTAAGGGACTTGCTTTATACACCCCACTTGACCTTATGATTTAGGCAACTTGAGAGGATATCCTTAGAAATGTGAGATGATTAAAAATCGACTTACGTGTGTGAGTGTTTAATATTATTTATCTTTAATTAAAATGATCTAAGTTAATTTTTAAATAGAATACATATTTGCACTCCCTAAATTACTAACCATAGCATGAAAATTAAATAAATGAAATATTTACAAATTTTTACACCCAGGAGCAATTACAAAATAATTATAAGCAATTAAAATAAATAGCAAAAAATAAATATAGAAGCAAAATATAAATAAATAAGCAAAAATAATAAATAGGCAATAAATAAATAAATAGGGGTTAATAATAATAATAATTAAAAATAGGGTTAGTAAAAATATTAAAAAATAAATAAAGTTAGTGAAATAATAATAATAATAAATGAAATTAGAAATAATATGATTAGTAATAAAAATAAACACGGTTAGAGAAATAATAATAATAATAAATGAAATTAGAAATAATATGATTAGTAATAAAAATAAACACGGTTAGAGAAATAATAATAAAAATATAAGATAATAATAAGCAAAAATAATAAATAATAATATGGTTAGAATTAAATATTAAAAAAATATTATAATGACATGATTAGAATAATAAACACAAAATTGAATTTTAATATATAAACATGTATTTAGCAATAAGAATAATTAAATAATTACTATAACATAAAATTTTTTAAACATAATATAATTATAAATCTTAATCATTATAAATTTAATTATTTCTAAATATATATTAACAATATTTAAAAAAAAATATTTACACATTATATGAAGAAAATAAATTTTAAATATCATATTCACAAAAATTAATCATATTTACAAAATTTAATTTTTGTTAATTATCATATTTACAAAAATTATATTAAATAAAGAATTAGAAAATAAAAATTATTTAGAAAATAAAATTAGGTTTTACAAAATTAAAGTTCATTTAGAAAATATTTTTAGGGTTTGTTTAGAAAAATATTTTTAAGAGTTTATATGATATACAAAATTTATCCTAACTAATATATATATATATATATATATATATATATATATATATATATATATATATATATATATATATATATATATATATATATATTATAATTTATTTACAAAGTAAAAGAAAATAAATTTTGAATTAAGAAAAAAAAACATGAGTTTTGAATATTATAAACATTGAATAATATTTTATAAAGAATTATTTTTATTAATAAATCAATTAAATTAAATTAAACAAAGCAAAAAAAAAAAAAAAAAGGAAAAATATCAAAACAAACCTGGCTGGGATTTGAACCCAGGAGGCTTTGTTTAACAGCATCAATGGCATACCACCAGACCACTCCATGCGCAGGTGAGAGGAAAGGAAGAGAAGTTGTTTTTATGCATTGTCTGGAAAAAATCAAGAAAAAATCAAACAGCAAAAAGGCCTGGGGTGGTGTTGAACCCAGGACCTTTGATCATTCACGCGCACGCTTAACCGCCTGGCTGGGAGAGCCCTTCTGGTAGTAGGATGGCAATAGAACATAATATATTATGTTTCCTTTGTAACCTGAAAAAATAGCAAAATAATGGTACAAGGCAGGATTCGAACCCTGGCCCTATAGTCAAACATTCGTATGCTTTTCCACTGGACCACTCAGCAACATTTACAATTTAAATATAAACAAAACTATATAATATAAAACGAAATTTGAATCCCTGGGACGCGCGCCAAACTTCATCTTCTTCATTCAAATTTCCTGCGAATTTTCTTTTGAATTCTCCTGCAATTTTTCCTGCAAGTTCTTAATCCCGAAACCTATGTTTTTCAATCATCAAGCAAATCATAATATCAATACAAATTTGAAGTCCAGATCAATTATATGAAGCTTATAGGTCACGGCCATGTTTTTATAATTCATTTAGGTGCCCTAAATACTAAGTTCCCGAAATTGGTCTTCAAACCCTAACAATGGTGAATTTTGGTACAGTCCATAGGAATCAAATTAAACCATCCAGAAAGCTTCTAAACATCATAATAAACACAAATCCATAGTTAGTTTTCGTTACCAATGCATAAACAATTCAAATCGAAAAAAAATTTAAACATGAACTATATGCTTTCGGATTCCTCATATGTGCATGAATTAGATGTATTTGAGGGTTGCTTTCGACTCAATGATGACCAAAGAACATTGCCATGTCTTCAAATTACCTTCTAACACCTTGTTTGTCTAAATCCGAATTTGAGTTTTCTTGAATTTTTTTGGAGTGTGAAACCTACCTTTGCAGCTTCTGGATTCGTGTCTCATGCTAGGTTTAGGTTAAGTACTTATAGGAGGATGATTTAGGTCAGAAAAATTGATCCCTTGTGTGGAGATTTTGATCTAAAAAGATTCAAAAATATCATGTTTTAAAAACCAAATATCCATGTATAAGCCCTTACTATTTTGGGAGATTTTTCATAATTCTTGTATCAATCACACTTAAATGTGATTTAAGATTTTCTAGAAATAAAATTAAAATTTATTTTCATGATTTTATATTTTATTTGAATTTAAAATGACTTTTTAATATAAAAATCATAATAAATAAAAACAAAATAAATTAAATTATGAATAAATTAAATTAATTTCGTGCAAGCTATTATGAAATGGATTGGGTCATTATTTGGCAAGCCCATTTGGAGGAAATTGGTTTTAAACCTCCATTTTCATCATAAACCATCACAAAATTTCCCAACTTTGCAAGGGCATATCTCCCTAAATTTTAAAGGTATGAGGGTGTTCTTGGACATTTTGGAAAGCTTGAAGAGTCCTCTAAACAACCCCATTGGTTTCAGGTCCATATCATTTGCCAATCTCAAGTTATGCCCTTTTGAAGTTGTTGACTTTTTGTTGACTTTTGAAATGACCTATAATGTCTTAGCTCATATCTTCCAAATGAAGCATTTTTGGGCTTGGCTTGCAAGATCAAAGTTGTAGAGAATTCAATTTCCTTCAAAATGAACTTTGAGTGGAGACTTGGTGATGAAGCATGTGAAAGTTATGGCTGGTCAAAGTTCAGTTGACTTTTACTGAGGAAACCCTAATTTAGAAACTCCTGATTCTTGATGATCTGGAATCTCCTTGATGAATCATAATCAACCCTTGATCAAATGATGAATTTTACTTCATATAATTGATGTTGGCAAAAAATCATGAAGTTTGACTTTGGTTTGACCACAGTTAACCTCAGTTTGACTTTTTGACTGCATTGACTGATTTTGACTTATCTGATCATCTGACTGAGCAAACTTTTGAGAAAAGTTTTGAAACTTGTCATGGGGGTTCTTACATACATATAAGATTTTATGAAGCTCACTTGAAGTCTTGGAAGTCCATTTAGCCTGATTAAAGTCAAAACCCTAGTTTTGGATGCACTGCTTAGGAGGTGCATTGTCTGAGGGAATTGTCAATTCTTTTGACCAATTGTGAACTTTGTGAACCTTGTGAACCATCATAAAATGTCTTGTGATAATCATGGGAGGTATTGTGAAGCTTGTGAACCTTGTGAACCTCATGAAGTGACTTGTAGACTTCATAAACCTCATGAAAGGTTATGTAGACATTGTGAATCTTGTGAACCTTGTGAACCTTCAAGAAGTAACTTGTAGACTTCATGAACCTCATGAAAGGTCTTGTAAATGTTGAGAAGCTTGTGAACCATCAAGAAGTGACTTGTAGACTTCATGAACCTCAAGAAAGGTATTGAAAGCATTGTGGAACTTGTGAACCTTGTGAACCTTCATAAAGTAACTTGTAGACTTCATGAACCTCATGAAAGGTCTTGTAAGTGTTGGGAACTTGTGAACCTTGTGAACCTTCTTAGAACACAAAGTCTTGTATTGTGAGGGCAAATTTTGGGGTGCAACAGCTGCCCCTGTTCAATTTTCTGAAACCTGAGGGGTTAGATTTGCCAGTCGTGACCTGGAAGGTTGAAGGGGATTGAACACAAAAGCCCAAAAATTTGCACTCACCAGTGCATAAAGTGATACAGATGGCTAGTTGAATATGATTGAGTGGGCTTAAAGATGCCACTTGGAAGAACTGGAGATGGGCTTAGAGATGCCATCTAAAGAACTGGATGTGATGATAGCTTTGTGTTGATACTGGATATCAGTACTAGATCTTTGTATAGGCCGTCTCTGAATCATTTATGCAACATGATTTGAATTGTTGGATGGACCAGTAGAAATAAATCTTGTGATGATTATCTCTTCTGGAAATATTTTGGATTAGGGAATGGATCTTTGTACAGACCGTCAGGATTTGTTCTTAAGGATCAAAAGAACGTCAGGATTTGTTCTTCTGAGTAAGATGTCTTGAACAAGGGGCCAAAAGAGCGTCAGGATTTGCTCTTAAGGGTCAAAAGAACGTCAGGATTTGTTCTTCTGAAAAAGTCTTGAACAAGGGGCCAAAAGAGCGTCAGGATTTGCTCTTAAGGGTCAAAAGAACGTCAGGATTTGTTCTTCTGAGAAATCCTTGGACAAGGGGCCAAAAGAGCGTCAGGATTTTCTCTTAAGGGTCAAAAGAACGTCAGGATTTGTTCTTCTGAAAAAGTCTTGAACAAGGGGTCAAAAGAGCGTCAGGATTTGCTCTTAAGGTTCAAAAGAACGTCAGGATTTGTTCTTCTGAAAAAGTCTTGGACAAGGGGCCAAAAGAGCGTCAGGATTTGCTCTTAAGGGTCAAAAGAACGTCAGGATTTGTTCTTCTGAAAAAGTCTTGGACAAGGGGCCAAAAGAGCGTCAGGATTTGCTCTTAAGGGTCAAAAGAACGTCAGGATTTGTTCTTCTGAAAAAGTCTTGGACAAGGGGCCAAAAGAGCGTCAGGATTTGCTCTTAAGGGTCAAAAGAACGTCAGGATTAGTTCCTCTGAAAATGTCTTGAACAAGTAGCCAAAAGAGTGTCAGGATTTGCTCTTGAGGATCAAAAGAACGTCAGGATTAGTTCCTCTGAAAAATGTATTGAACAATGGGTTAAAAGAGCGTCAGGATTTGCTCTTGAGGATCAAAAGAACGTCAGGATTAGTTCCCCTGAAATACGTCTTGGAGGATGAAGCAGTCCAGAAGCAATGATGATAGCTGTCAAGAGGATGGAGCAATCTTGAGGTAATGATATGATTTCAGGAGGGTGAAGCAATCCTGATGATATTAATGATATGCTTTCAGGAGACTGGAGTAATCCTGATGTAACAGCATGTCTCCAGGAGGATAGAGCAGTCCTGATAAGATTATAAGCTTTCAAGAGGATGAAGCAGTCCTGAGAGATTGATGATATGCTTTCAGGAGACTGGAGTAATCCTGATGTAACAGCATGTCTTCAGGAGGATAGAGCAATCCTGATGATCATAAGTTTCTTTGTTGGATAATTAACCTGAAAACAAGGTGATAGTCCGTATAGTAATATTAGTTTATGCATTATGTATGCATGTTTAATATGATGCATTTAGATAATGTACTATGTATCTATGGATATGTATGTTATGGTATGATGTAAATGATGTATGTACGATATGATGTTGCCCGAAGCGTCTGGATATCTTCGTATAACAACTGCTGGCCAGGGAAAATAAATCCCGATTCGTTGTTGAAGAATATGAGGAACTTGTTCCCGTCTTGTTTGATACATAACCTTCCGTATGCTGGGGATAGCAAGGTATATATAACCTCCCGTCTGCTGGGGATAGTAGGGCAGATATAACCTTCGTCTTCGTTTGATGGTAGGGCAGATATAACCTCCCGTCTTCGTTCGTCGTACCCTTATTGGAAAGTAAATTCCCGAATATCCGTATGAGGATAAAAGAGATGGATATAAATTCCAGGGGAGATAAGACTTTATGAAGATGGATTCGTCCTACTGAGGGTTTGTAACTGTCTTGTAGAGATGAACAGGCGAAGCTTCGTTGAAATCCTTCCCTCGTTCGTCCTTAGTAAATACTATTACTGCATTTTTATGCATTTCTGGTAAACATCAATCATATTAAAAGCATACATGCATTCAAACACAACCAATGGACGTTTCGCTTATGTGAATAGGGTAAAAGTAAATCTGGATTCAAAAGATGGAATTTATTTATATCAAAAAGTGACCCATACACGGGTAAGTTTATACAAGGAGACATAAACCCTAGTAAGAGGATTTTGTCATAAAACTTTACAAAATAAAGAAAATCAGCTATGTGGGAAATAATCCCATTGAGTTTCAATTCTACTATTGCCATTATCTTCAAGTATCTCATCTTCTGCTGTTGAGACGGAAACGATTGGATTGAGCTTTATTTGTTCGAGCTTGAGTAAGTAGTACAACTGGTTGCAGTTTTATGGGTGATCCAAACGAGACATAGTCATACGCTTTAATCCCTAACTTTTGCCTGGATTGCCCTTTCAGGTTTTCAATCCACCGGGATACCCTTTTTTGCCCAAGCCGCCTTTTCAGGTTTTCGACTTGCCGGGTGTACATCTTTTTATATATATCCCTAATTTTTGCCCAAACCCTTTTGGTTTGCCGGGATGCCCTTATTTTTGCCTAGGCCTGTCAACCTAGCGGGTCTCTTTTTATGCGTAGTATTTTTTAACTATGTCTGCGTTTACAGGCTGTGGAAAATCTTCACCATCCATTGTAGTGAGTATCATGGCACCTCCTGAGAACACTGTCTTGACTACAAATGGTCCTTCATATGTTGGAGTCCACTTGCCCCTAGGATCACCTTGTGGTAATATGATACGCTTGATTACCAAGTCACCAGCCTGATATACCTTTGGCTTAACCTTCTTGTTAAAAGCTTTGATCATTCGTTTTTGGTACATCTGGCCATGACAAACTGCTGCTAACCTCTTCTCATCAATCAAATTTATCTGGTCAAGTCGGGTCTGAATCCACTCATCTTCGTCCAAGCCTGCATCCTTCATAATTCTTAAGGAGGGAATCTGAACTTCAATGGGTAGAACTGCTTCCATACCATAGACTAAGGAGAATGGGGTTGCCCCTGTTGAAGTACGTATTGTAGTACGATAACCATGAAGAGCAAATGGTAACATCTCATGCCAATCTTTGTATGTAACAGTCATCTTCTGTACAATCTTCTTAATGTTCTTATTAGCAGCTTCAACTGCCCCATTCATCTTCGGACGATACGGAGAAGAGTTGTGATGCTTAATCTTGAACTGCGTGCAGAGATCAGTAATCATAGTGTTGTTCAGATTAGAGCCATTGTCAGTGATAATTCTTTCAGGGATGCCATACCTACATATGAGATTATTCTTAATGAACCGGGCCACAACATTCTTAGTAACAGATGCAAATGAAGCTGCCTCCACCCACTTCGTGAAGTAATCAATAGCAACCAGGATGAAACGATGCCCATTAGAAGCAGTAGGCTTGATCTCACCAATCATATCAATGCCCCACATGGCAAATGGCCAAGGAGCAGTCAACACATTCAAAGGTTATGGAGGTATATGGACTTTATCAGCATAGATTTGACATTTGTGACAAGTTCTGGAGTGTTGATAGCAATCAGCTTCCATGGTAGACCAATAGTAACCTGCTCTCAAAATCTTCTTTGCCATAGTATGACCACTAGAATGAGTACCAAAGATCCCATCATGCATATCTTCCATAATCTCAATTGCTTCCTTCTTGTCCACACAACGAAGCAAAGTTGAATCATGATTACGCTTGTACAGAATGCCATTACTCAAAAAGAACTTAGCAGAAAACCTTCTCAGAAACTTCTTATCTTTGACAGATGCCCCTTCAGGGAACTCCTGAGCTTCAAGATATCTTTTCACTTCATAGAACCAAGGCTTCTCCTCTACCCCTTCAGTGTCAATCTCATTGCAATATGCAGGCTTTTCAAATCTGTCAATAGTAATCTTGGGAGCTTCATCATCCCAACTGATCTCAAACATAGATGCCATGGTGGCTAATGCATCTGCCAACTGATTCTCTCTTCGTGGAATATGTCCAAAGGTAATCTCTTTGAAATGTGGGATCAAAGACAACACATGCTCTCTGTAAGGAATGAGGTTATCATGCTTGGTATCCCAATCTCCTTTAATCTGACTTACTACCAGGGCTGAATCTCCATACACATCAAGGAACTGAATCTTCATATCAATAGCAGCTTTAATACCCAGGATACATGCCTCATACTCAGCCATGTGATTGGTACAATGGAAACAAAGTCTGGCAGTAATCGGGGTATGACAACCTTCAGGGGAACTAATCACAACACCAACACCATTACCAAGTGCATTAGAGGCACCATAAAAAACCATAGTCCATCGGGATCCTTGTTCAGGTCCGTCATATTGTCCAGGTTCTTTGGTAATAATCATAATGTCTTCATCAGGGAACTCAAAATTCATTGACTGGTAATCATCCACTGCTTGATGAGCCAAATGATCAGCAACAATACTTCCTTTAATGGCCTTCTGAGTAGTGTATTGTATGTCATATTCTGTCAAGATCATTTGCCATCTTGCAATTCTTCCGGAGAGAGCAGGTTTCTCAAATATGTACTTGATTGGATCCATCTTTGAAATCAACAAGGTAGTATGGGTCAGCATATACTGTCTTAGTCGGCGAGCAGCCCATGCCAAAGCGCAACAAGTTTTCTCGAGCAGTGAGTATCTTGTTTCACAGTCGGTAAACTTTTTGCTAAGGTAGTATATTGCCTGCTCTTTTCGACCAGACTCGTCATGTTGCCCCAATACACACCCCATTGAGTTGTCTAACACTGTTAAGTACATAATCAAGGGTCTTCCGTCAACTGGTGGCATCAAAATTGGTGGTTCTAGCAGGTATCTCTTGATTTCATCAAAGGCAGTCTGGCACTCATCATTCCATTCCATCACCTGATCTTTCTTCAACAACTTGAAGATTGGCTCACAGATGGTAGTTAATTGGGAGATAAATCTTGCAATGTAGTTCAATCGTCCCAAGAAACCTCTAACCTCCTTCTCAGTACGGGGAGCTGGCATCTCTCGTATAGCTTTCACTTTTGCAGGATCCACTTCAATACCTTTTCCACTGACAATAAAACCCAGGAGTTTTCCCGATCTAACCCCAAAAGTACACTTGTTCGGGTTCAACCTCAACTTGTATTTCTTCAACCTCTCAAACAACTTGTGCAGATGATCAAGATGTTGTTCTTCATTCTGAGACCTGGCTATCATATCATCTACATATACCTCTATCTCATGATGAATCATATCATGAAACAAAGCCACCATAGCACGCTGATATGTTGCCCCTGCATTCTTCAAACCAAATGGCATTACCTTATAGCAAAAGGTGCCCCACTGTGTCACAAATGTTGTCTTCTCCATATCTTCAGGTGCCATCTTGATTTGATTGTAACCAGAGAAACCATCCATGAAAGAGAATACCTTATGCTGAGCAGTGTTGTCTACCAGAATATCAATATGAGGAAGTGGAAAGTCATCTTTAGGGTTAGCCTTGTTCAAATCTCTGTAGTCCACACACATACGTACCTTACCATCTTTCTTAGGGACTGGTACCACATTTGCAACCCACTGAGGATAAGAAGTCACTGCTAAGAACCCTGCATTGAATTGTTTTATTACCTCTGCCTTGATCTTTTCTGACATTTCAGGACGCATACGACGAACCTTCTGCTTCTTTGGACGACAATCTTCTTTTACTGGCAAACGGTGAACCACAATGTCTGTATCCAACCCTGGCATATCTTCATAAGACCAAGCAAAGATCTCCACATAGTCACGTAACATCTGAATCAACCTGTTCTTGACACTGTCCTCTAAATCGGCCCCTATCTTGACCTCTTTTCTGTTTTCTTCAGTTCCCAGATTTACAACTTCGACTGGCTCTTCATGTGGCTGTATAGCTTTCTCTTCTTGTTGTAACAACCTAGCAAGCTCTACAGGTATTTCACAATCGTCCTCATTTCCGTCTTCAGTTTGATAGATCGGATTCTCGAAATTATAATTGGCAATAGTAGAACTGTTATCAACAGGATCCAGAGTGGATGAGGATCTGCATTTTAGTGATGTGGGTGTGTGTAAGAACACATAGTTGATAAAACAAAAATAAAAGAAAAGAAAGACAAGGAACACAATATTTACGAAAACGAAACGTCCACTGATTTTATTGAATGAAGTATGCAAATGAAATGACAGCCCGTAACAAGCACACCATTGTGCCCCGGGTAAGGCACATGGCTTGAAAGTTTTATTGTTCAGAAATTACAAATTTAAAAACACAACACAGTAATAGTATTTACTCCTGACTAAAGGAGATAGGGATAACATCTTCAGCTTTCCAATTATTGAGTCCAGCACCCATAGTAGGAAAAATCCATGCATCCAAGTTGTAGTCTTCATCTTGATCTCCCACAACATTAATCTGGTCCTTCACAACCCCTTGATTAGTGATACGGGCAGCACGAGCATGACGAACAGCCTTCTGGGATTCTGCAGTGAAACCCAAACCAAACTTGTCAGACTTGTATGGAATATCAGGAAGCTGACCCCAAATAGTACAACCACTTTCATCCACCACAGCTCTAGCATCATTGAGGGAGGCCATTGCCATTGTTGGAGGCTTTCTGGTGACCACAGGAACTTTCTTCACAGCAGGAGGAGCTACATAATCATTAACAACCCAGGGAACTACTTCAAATGTCTGACACGGAGTCTCAATGTATTCACCTTCCATTTCCAGATACTTGAAAGTGTTTACATGGCTGACAAAGTATTCTTCTTCTCCATAGACAGTAACAACCTTTCCATCCACCGGATATCTCAACTTTTGGTGTAATGTAGAGGTTACAGCACCTGCCCCATGGATCCAGGGACGACCAAGCAGACAAGAGTACGAAGGACGAATATCCATCACAAAAAATGTAGCAGTAAACACCTGGGAACCAACTTTGATTGGAAGATCAATTTCCCCATGCACTATTCTTCTAGAACCATCAAAAGCCTTCACCACAATGTTACTGGGCTTCAGCACAGCATCTTCAGGACTTAACTTGTTCAGGACTTCCTTAGGCAACACATTCAGAGAGGAACCATTGTCTATCAGCACATGTGACAGGGTAGTGCCCCTGCATTCAATCGAAACATGCAAGGCTCTGTTATGATCCCTCTTGGCAGGGGTCAAATCAGCATCAGAAAACCCTAACCCATTGTCATAGGTCAGGTGGGCAACACAGTTCTCAAATTGGTCAACAGAAATTGCACTGGGTACATGAGCAGTCTTCAGAAACTTGATCAAGGACTTGGCATGAGCCTCAGAACATAACAACAAAGACAACATAGAAATCTTTGAGGGAGTATGCCCCAACTGATCAACAATGTCATAATCACTCTTGCGAATGATTTTTAATACTTCTTCCATCTGCTTAGAGAGGTCATCAGCAGCTGGCACATCAGTAGATACAGGCTCAATAACAGGACCCTTGCCCCGAGCATCAGTGGTGGAAGTAGTAGCAGGAGTAACTGTATTCTTGGAAGTAACTGGAGGAGAGAAGACTCTTCCACTACGAGTGATCTTGCTAGATCCAGCAATATTATCAACATCAACAGGCACATCAGCTACAGGCTCTTGCTTAACACCATGGATGTAAACATCAGATCCATAGTGCCAAGGCACAGCTTTGTCAGACGTATATGGGATAGGACCAGGAGTAGTAATGACCACATGAGCTACTCTGGCTTCAGCAACAACTTTCACGGGACCTTCAGCAGTAATTTTGATTGGACCCTGATGAGTGATTTTAATGGGACCCTTTGAAGTGATTCTTATTGGTACTTTGTCAACCATGTCAACCTCTTCAATCTTCTTACCTCTGGTAATATGCTCCACCATACTCTCCACAGACGACGGAGTCCTCTCAAACACTATAGTATACTTATCCATGAGACGTTGAATTCCATCTCTCAATATGAAGCAACTATCCGGCTTATAGGTACAATACAAACAATCTTCACGACAACCTGGAAAGATCCCAGCTTGTACTAACCTCTTTTTGATAACAGACAGTGGTGTGGTCAACTCCATAACTGAATAGACATGTAGATCTTCATCAATAACGTTGACAGTCTTCTCGTGATTTGGCATTGGAGCAGTAATCACATTGGGAGTACCTGGAGGATCAAACTCAATTTCTCCAGCATCGATCATATCTTGAATTTTATTCTTCAAGATCCAACAATTATTAGTATCATGTCCCTGACAGTTTGAATGGTATGCACACCGTGCATTGGGGTTGTATCTGGGAGAGGTAACATTAGGATTCTGAGGAGCCTCTTTCAAAGTAATGAGTTCAGCCTTCAACAAGTGTTGCAATGCCTGTGCCATTGACATGTTGATCTTCGTGAACTGCCTTCTAGCCCTCTGTTGGTTGCCCTGTGGCTGCTCTGTTGTTGCAGGAGTTGGATTTGAAATATGCACTGCACTAACAGACTGATGCCTTCTGTTACGATCAGGTTGACCATAAACAGCATTGGATTCTTTCTTCCCAGTGGGAGGCTTCTTTGCAGCACCTGATGAGGAAGCACCCACTTGGATCTTACCATTCTTTATACCATTTTCTACTCGCTCTCCTGTCATGATCAACTCAGTGAAGCCAGATGATGAGCTTCCAATGAGATGACTGTAGAACGGACCATTCAGCGTGCACATGAACATATCAACCAATTCCCTGTCAGTCAAAGGGGGTTGAACTCTTCCAGCTAAATCTCTCCACTTCTGAGCATACTCCTTAAAACTTTCTTTGGCACCCATAGACATGCTCTGAAGCTGCATGCGAGTGGGGGCTAAGTCAGCATTGTATTGGTACTGTCTATAGAAAGCTTCAGCAAGATCATTCCAATCTCTGATGTTGACACTCTCCAACTGATAATACCACTTCACCTGAGCTCCAGATAAGCTCTCTTGAAAGAAATGGATCCACAACTTCTTATCAGCAGTGTGGGGTTGAATTCTCCTGACATAAGACCTCAGATGCAGCTTGGGACAAGAGACCCCATCATAAACAACAAACGTAGGAACCTTGAAACCAATGGGTATGACTACCCCAGATATCAAACTCAAATCCTCAAAATCCATCCCAGATGACTTCTGTAACTCCATGGCATCCATTCTATCCACCAGCATCTTGAATTTGTCTTCATTAGGCTCATGGTAGTAATTAGCCTCAGAATCAGAGTCCCCCATTGTATGGTGGAGACTGCCTATCTCTTGCTCAAATTCCTCAGATTCATAGTCTTCAGCTGGTTCCTGGGTCTTGGCAAGTCCTTTGAACCTTCTTCCCATGTTGATCAAACCAGCAGACCTTCTAGTCTTCTTAGTCTTCTTGGCCAGCAGTGCCTTCAATTCATCCTGCCCCTTGGACAGGTTCAAGATCAGCTCTTGGAACTGTGCATTTTGTGCCTGGAGATCCTTAACTGATTGTTCAAGAGCCATTGCTGAAATAAACAGCGAGAAGATGAGAAACCTGTGCACAATTATAAACCTGTGATGCAATGAAATGATATGGGAATGCATATGCAATGTTTTCAAGGACCGCAGGATTTAAATTTGCTTAGACAAACACGAAAGTAAACTTTTATTAGTAATAACTTTGTTTTGCCTTTTAGGCTTACAAAAATGAAAATGAAATAAGTACAAAAGATGGGGTTTTAAGTCTCCCATGGACGTTTCCTCTTTGTATTGAGGTATGAGTTGAGGTTTCGTTCCTCATGAAGTTGCTTTGTTAGTTCCAGGATCCTTTCTTGGCTTGCTTTGTAATGAGCCTCGAAAGTATCCCTTTGCTCCTTCAGTTGGATCCATGATCTCTGCAAGTCTTCCATATCAGTAGGCATGTCTGGGTGAAGGATGGTATAAGCTGTGTCTCCTTCAGCAACAGGTTCCATGGTAACTGGTAGGACGGCAGGATATGGCATCATAAGTGTCTGAGCACGAGATCGTACCCATCTGAGATAAGCCTCCATAGGAATAGTGTACTTAGGCTCCAGTGTCTTGCTGTCAACCCTGTTTACTTTTCCCCATGCTCGTATGAATCTCTGACGGTAACCCTGAAGATCGTTGTCGTAGTCAAATACAATGCCCTGAATCAACATGTCATGTGGACCATCACTCCGGGCGTAACCAAACTGTCGTAAAGCTAGAGAGGGGTTGTAGGTGATGCCTCCTCTTATGCCTAGAAGTGGCACATTAGGAAACTCCCCACAACGGTCAATGATGGTGACATTCTCCATAGATCTGGAGCACCAATGGATATCCGAGTGAGAAAGTGACATGATCCTTTTGGACCATCTGAACCCTTGCTTATTCTTCATTACTGAGCGAGGAAGGTGAGAAATAAACCACCTAGAAAGCAAAGGTATGCAGCACATCAAAGTTCCTCTTGCCCTTGTAGTACGGGTATGGAGAGAATGTAGAATGTCTCCAAGCAATGTAGGCACTGGATTGTGACTCAGGAAAATGTTGATGGCATGAACATCTATGAACTGATCTGGATTGGGGAACAATACTAAGCCATATATCAGCAAGGCTAAGATCTCCTCAAAAGCATCATAGCTCATGGCCTTCAAGAACATTTGAGCCTTATCCATTAGCACCTTGGCAAGAATACCCTTGACTCCACTTCTCGTTTCTAGAACAATGTCAGACTTCTTCAGATGTAGGGCTGCAGCAATGACCTCTGGTTTAAGCTCCTTCTCCAAGCCTGTAAAGGGTCTTTGATCAAGAACAGGTATACCCAGAAGTTTAGAGAACTCCTCCATGGTTGGAACCAGCTGGTAGTCAGGGAATGTAAAGCAGTGGTGCTTAGGGTCAAAGAACTGGAACATAACACTCATCATGTCTTCATTGAACCCTGAAGTGACTAGATCCAATAGGTGACCATGTCTCTTGATGAACTGGGAGTGATCAGACACTTGAGAAACCAACTCTTTAAGCTTGGGAGGTATCCCCACAAAGTTGATCCTGATGGTGTTTCTACGAGCAGAAGCCATGACCTGCAACAAAGAACAAAGATAAATCCTTTGGTCCTTGAAATGGTTAGTGAAAATGCTATGCTTATGATGCATGATGATGTCATGATGTTATGTTCAATCACAAACATGTGGCACACACAAACAAGTCACACCATATCCCTAGGTTTAAAGGCTTGCATGAGGTTTAAAGGTAAGTACCCTCCCCTGAAGTTAGTTGGTTCATCCTGTCCTACAAAAGTAACCAGGTTCTAAGGGATCTCAATATCATTGATCCTTCACAAGGGTGGTTGATCAGAAGGCAACTTACTTGCCAACCAAAACCCTCCAAGTTTAAGATCTCAATGAGCGTAGTATCGAGTGTCAACCAACTTCAGTCTGCACCAAAGCCGGTTACCTCACTACTTTCTAAAGGCCAAGATGAGTTAACTAGGGTTCTAAAAGTTAGTTAGTGCATTGACAACATATGGCAGCCTCATATTATCCTCAACTTGACTTAAGGAACATAAGCACCAACCAAGAAGTCGCACTAACTATGGCCACCAGATCAACCGTATCGATATACGTCGTACAGTTTCCTTGGTCTATTGCCATTTACCTAAGGTACACTAGATCCGGGTTAGGACCTTTCACACATAAGAGCACCCCAACAAGATAATATAAAGCAAACAAGGCAAACAATTTAAAGTGATCTAATTCCTAAGGGTACCCCTCTTTTATATTAAATCCCCAGCAGAGTTGCCAGTTCTGTAACACGGTGGGAGAACTGACTTTAGTTATGTTGCGGATAGCAAGAGTCGCCACCGACTTTTATTTTATCCAAAGGAAAGGGTATAAAAGAACAGGAAAGACCTTAAGAGATATTTTTGGGTCCGGGGGGTAGGTTATGTAAAGGGAAGGTGTTAGCACCCTTTACATCCATGGTTATCCATGGGCTCTTAGTTACTTAGCTCACTTTTGAATTGTTTCTGAAAGTGTAGTGTGTGAATAGAAAAATTTTCATAACAGTTGATAATGATCCATGTACGGATGCGTAAAAACTTGTGTTTGAAAATTTGTTTGAAATTGTGAAAAGTTTGAAAAGTTTTGAATGAAGTGAGCAAGTACATAAGAGGAACCTACCCTAAAGTTTAAGTCTTTTCTGTTCTTTATCCTTTAAGTGGTAAGACTATCCCTATTATTAAGGAATAGGTAGTCATTACCTTGGATATGAGGGACATATGAGGGACATCTGTTTTTATGAAGGCAACTGTGAGGTGTATTAAGCATTCTGGAGGGACTATCATCATTTATTCGGAAAGGGACTTGATCTTTAAAGGCAACCATTAGGGACTTGATGATTTTTCTTTTAAGGGACTTGCTTTATACACCCCACTTGACCTTATGATTTAGGCAACTTGAGAGGATATCCTTAGAAATGTGAGATGATTAAAAATCGACTTACGTGTGTGAGTGTTTAATATTATTTATCTTTAATTAAAATGATCTAAGTTAATTTTTAAATAGAATACATATTTGCACTCCCTAAATTACTAACCATAGCATGAAAATTAAATAAATGAAATATTTACAAATTTTTACACCCAGGAGCAATTACAAAATAATTATAAGCAATTAAAATAAATAGCAAAAAATAAATATAGAAGCAAAATATAAATAAATAAGCAAAAATAATAAATAGGCAATAAATAAATAAATAGGGGTTAGTAATAATAATAATTAAAAATAGGGTTAGTAAAAATATTAAAAAATAAATAAAGTTAGTGAAATAATAATAATAATAAATGAAATTAGAAATAATATGATTAGTAATAAAAATAAACACGGTTAGAGAAATAATAATAATAATAAATGAAATTAGAAATAATATGATTAGTAATAAAAATAAACACGGTTAGAGAAATAATAATAAAAATATAAGATAATAATAAGCAAAAATAATAAATAATAATATGGTTAGAATTAAATATAAAAAAAATATTATAATGACATGATTAGAATAATAAACACAAAATTGAATTTTAATATATAAACATGTATTTAGCAATAAGAATAATTAAATAATTACTATAACATAAAATTTTTTAAACATAATATAATTATAAATCTTAATCATTATAAATTTAATTATTTCTAAATATATATTAACAATATTTAAAAAAAAATATTTACACATTATATGAAGAAAATAAATTTTAAATATCATATTCACAAAAATTAATCATATTTACAAAATTTAATTTTTGTTAATTATCATATTTAAAAAAATTATATTAAATAAAGAATTAGAAAATAAAAATTATTTAGAAAATAAAATTAGGTTTTACAAAATTAAAGTTCATTTAGAAAATATTTTTAGGGTTTGTTTAGAAAAATATTTTTAAGAGTTTATATGATATACAAAATTTATCCTAACTAATATATATATATATATATATATATATATATATATATATATATATATATATATATATATATATATATATATATATATATATATATATATATATATATATATATATATATATATATATATATATATATATATATATATATTATAATTTATTTACAAAGTAAAAGAAAATAAATTTTGAATTAAGAAAAAAAAACATGAGTTTTGAATATTATAAACATTGAATAATATTTTATAAAGAATTATTTTTATTAATAAATCAATTAAATTAAATTAAACAAAGCAAAAAAAAAAAAAAAAAGGAAAAATATCAAAACAAACCTGGCTGGGATTTGAACCCATGAGGCTTTGTTTAACAGCATCAATGGCATACCACCAGACCACTCCATGCGCAGGTGAGAGGAAAGGAAGAGAAGTTGTTTTTATGCATTGTCTGGAAAAAATCAAGAAAAAATCAAACAACAAAAAGGCCTGGGGTGGTGTTGAACCCAGGACCTTTGATCATTCACGCGCACGCTTAACCGCCTGGCTGGGAGAGCCCTTCTGGTAGTAGGATGGCAATAGAACATAATATATTATGTTTCCTTTGTAACCTGAAAAAATAGCAAAATAATGGTACAAGGCAGGATTCGAACCCTGGCCCTATAGTCAAACATTCGTATGCTTTTCCACTGGACCACTCAGCAACATTTACAATTTAAATATAAACAAAACTATATAATATAAAACGAAATTTGAATCCCTGGGACGTGCGCCAAACTTCATCTTCTTCATTCAAATTTCCTGCGAATTTTCTTTTGAATTCTCCTGCAATTTTTCCTGCAAGTTCTTAATCCCGAAACCTATGTTTTTCAATCATCAAGCAAATCATAATATCAATACAAATTTGAAGTCCAGATCAATTATATGAAGCTTATAGGTCACGGCCATGTTTTTATAATTCATTTAGGTGCCCTAAATACTAAGTTCCCGAAATTGGTCTTCAAACCCTAACAATGGTGAATTTTGGTACAGTCCATAGGAATCAAATTAAACCATCCAGAAAGCTTCTAAACATCATAATAAACACAAATCCATAGTTAGTTTTCGTTACCAATGCATAAACAATTCAAATCGGAAAAAAATTTAAACATGAACTATATGCTTTCGGATTCCTCATATGTGCATGAATTAGATGTATTTGAGGGTTGCTTTCGACTCAATGATGACCAAAGAACATTGCCATGTCTTCAAATTACCTTCTAACACCTTGTTTGTCTAAATCCGAATTTGAGTTTTCTTGAATTTTTTTGGAGTGTGAAACCTACCTTTGCAGCTGCTGGATTCGTGTCTCATGCTAGGTTTAGGTTAAGTACTTATAGGAGGATGATTTAGGTCAGAAAAATTGATCCCTTGTGTGGAGATTTTGATCTAAAAAGATTCAAAAATATCATGTTTTAAAAACCAAATATCCATGTATAAGCCCTTACTATTTTGGGAGATTTTTCATAATTCTTGTATCAATCACACTTAAATGTGATTTAAGATTTTCTAGAAATAAAATTAAAATTTATTTTCATGATTTTATATTTTATTTGAATTTAAAATGACTTTTTAATATTAAAATCATAATAAATAAAAACAAAATAAATTAAATTATGAATAAATTAAATTAATTTCGTGCAAGCTATTATGAAATGGATTGGGTCATTATTTGGCAAGCCCATTTGGAGGAAATTGGTTTTAAACCTCCATTTTCATCATAAACCATCACAAAATTTCCCAACTTTGCAAGGGCATATCTCCCTAAATTTTAAAGGTATGAGGGTGTTCTTGGACATTTTGGAAAGCTTGAAGAGTCCTCTAAACAACCCCATTGGTTTCAGGTCCATATCATTTGCCAATCTCAAGTTATGCCCTTTTGAAGTTGTTGACTTTTTGTTGACTTTTGAAATGACCTATAATGTCTTAGCTCATATCTTCCAAATGAAGCATTTTTGGGCTTGGCTTGCAAGATCAAAGTTGTAGAGAATTCAATTTCTTTCAAAATGAACTTTGAGTGGAGACTTGGTGATGAAGCATATGAAAGTTATGGCTGGTCAAAGTTCAGTTGACTTTTACTGAGGAAACCCTAATTTAGAAACTCCTGATTCTTGATGATCTGGAATCTCCTTGATGAATCATGATCAACCCTTGATCAAATGATGAATTTTACTTCATATACTTGATGTTGGAAAAAAATCATGAAGTTTGACTTTGGTTTGACCACAATTAACCTCAGTTTGACTTTTTGACTGCATTGACTGATTTTGACTTATCTGATCATCTGACTGAGCAAACTTTTGAGAAAAGTTTTGAAACTTGTCATGGGGGTTCTTACATACATATAAGATGTTATGAAGCTCACTTGAAGTCTTGGAAGTCCATTTAGCCTGATTAAGTCAAAACCATAGTTTTGGATGCACTGCTTAGGAGGTGCATTGTCTGAGGGAATTGTCAATTCTTTTGACCAATTGTGAACTTTGTGAACCTTGTGAACCATCATAAAATGTCTTGTGATACTCATGGGAGGTATTGTGAAGCTTGTGAACCTTGTGAACCTCATGAAGTGACTTGTAGACTTCATAAACCTCATGAAAGGTTATGTAGACATTGTGAATCTTGTGAACCTTGTGAACCTTCAAGAAGTAACTTGTAGACTTCATGAACCTCATGAAAGGTCTTGTAAATGTTGAGAAGCTTGTGAACCTTCAAGAAGTGACTTGTAGACTTCATGAACCTCAAGAAAGGTATTGAAAGCATTGTGGAACTTGTGAACCTTGTGAACCTTCATAAAGTAACTTGTAGACTTCATGAACCTCATGAAAGGTCTTGTAAGTGTTGGGAACTTGTGAACCTTGTGAACCTTCTTAGAACACAAAGTCTTGTATTGTGAGGGCAATTTTTGGGATGCAACACCTACCAACCACACTTCTTCAATCTCCACTGGTCTAGCCAGGTTTATATATGCTGTGGGAACTCAAACCAAGATGGACTATGGAGCTTTCATTTTTGATCAAACCATGAAGCATGCCAGATCTTCTGCAACAAAGCTTCCAATAGCTTTTCCATCATTGCTGTGTGGTATTGTGCTCAATCAATACCCTGGAATTCTCACTGACAAGGATACAACCTGCAAAAGAGAAAGCCCCTTGGCTTTTCACTACAAGTTATTCCTCAGTCATCATGCTGCAGATGTTGAAGCACCTTCTGGGACATCTGCAGGTCCATCAACTGCTAAGACTCCAATCTCCAAGAAGGCTCTAATTGCTGAGCTTAAAAGCACATGCAAAGAACTTGAAGCAAGGAAGCTGAAACTTGAAGAAATCATCCAAAGGCTGGAGAGTGGAGAAGATCAGAAAGCAGGCACTGATGAAGAAAGTGAAGCTGATGAAGAAACAGAAGTTGAGGAAGAAACTGAGAGTGATGAATCTGAGTGATCAATGTATGTGAGACAAATGTAATGGCAGCAATGTATTTCTGGAATAGTGTCTTTGGCCCTAAATTTTGTGTCTACCAAGGGGGAGAACAACAACAAATTGTAATTGCTGTTTAAGTATGAATGAAAAAATTCTGTTTGTTTGCTTCTGAACTGAATAAGTCCTTTTTTTCTGTTGCAACAAGATTGGATACATATATGTTTGAGGGGGAGTAATCTCAAATAAGAATCAACAGAAAAGTAATGCTATACTCTAATAAAAAGAACTTATGCTGCACTCTGAAAACCAGAAAAGATGTTAGCCAAAAATTAGCCAAAGGGGGAGTTTGTAGATGTCTTGAATTGGCAGAATTTTTGACCAACAAGAATTATTGAATTTAGTTCAGAATGTCCTATCAAATGTTGGGACATTATCAAACAGAGTATATGAACTTATTTCAGGATGTCTTACCAGATGTTGGGACATTGTGTAAATGACTTAAGTTCAGTTTTTCAGGATGTCCCAACAGATGTTGAGACATCTCAAACCTGCTTCCAGAATTAATTATTGACTAACTAATCAGAGATATTTAAGGAGAGTTATCTGGAATTAATTAATGATGGATAAAAACAGAACAAGGCGCATCTGTAGGGAGTTTTATATTGAAGATTCAGATTAAAACAGAAGACCTAAATCACCTAGAATCTAGGAAGTAACAAACCCTAAATTCAAGGTGGAAGCTGCATGTGCATTAGGGATGGATCATCCTACAGAAAGCCCAAATTACAGATACCTATTTAAGCAACAGAAACTCATAGTATTGAGCACGAATTTCAGAAGATCAAATAGGGTGTCTAGTGTTTTTAATAGCAGGTGTTTTTATTTGTACCACTTTATGAGCTTTTAAGCAAAAGTGCATTTGTGACTTGATTGAAACTGTGAAGTAAGATCAAGCTGTATTGTTTGAAGAATGTCTTCAATTTCATTAAACTTGTAAACTTGATCACTGTGTGATTGAGGGGGAGTGAGTAGGGTACTCTTATCTAAGGTGTGTCTTAGGTAGAAATTGCATTGGGTAGTTATTAAGTGATAGATTAAACAGGGTGGTTTAAGTCTAGAATTAATATTACTTATAGTGGATTTCCTCCTGGCTTGGTAGCCTCCAGATGTAGGTGTGGTTATACACTGAACTGGGTTAACAAACTTCTGTGTTGTTTACTTTTATTGCTATTTAAGTTTTGGTTAAATTTGTCAAGTGTCCTATCAAGTGTTGGGACATCTCTTAGGACATCTCATACCTGATCACAGAATTTCAGATACAAAACATGGTGGCCCAATACAATGGATCCAAGCATCTTGGGCAGAATGCTGGATTTGACAATGCAGTATGCTAATAAAAGGAAACAAAGCAATTACTTTGAGAGCCAGGTGACTTGAACGATGTCTTCAGCAGACCAATTTCCTAGCTCCTCGCCGGGTGCACACGGGAGGATCCAATTGTTGTCCCAGTCTCTGTCACTATCCCCGTCTTGACTTGCCGTACAAATTTGATCGCGGTCGAGCAGCCCAGCACTTGTGAATGTGATAGCTTTACCACTCTGAGTAGACCCTCCAGGCTGATACCCTAAGCCGAATTTATCATCCTTCTTTTCCATCTCCAACAGCTTGCCCCAGCCCTGAGCATTGCCTGATTGGACGACCTCCTTTGCCTCTTGGTAGGAATGAATCGACATGCCTTCGTTGTTTTTCTTCACCGGAGTCAAGATACTGACATCTGCCTCAAAAGCTTGGCACAAAGTCTCGTGAATTTCTCCGTCCATTTCTACATATTTAAATGTCGACAGATGGCTGACGAATATATCTTCTTCCCCACAAACTGTGATGACCTGGCCGTCCACCACGTATTTAAGCTTCTGATGCAGGGTTGAAGTAACAGCTCCAGCTGCATGTATCCACGGTCTGCCCAACAAGCAACTATACGCAGGCTGGATGTCCATGACATAGAAGACACTCTTGAAGACTTGAGATCCTATCTTGACAGGCAACTCAACCTATCCGAAAACTGATCTCCTTGAACCATCGAAAGCTTTAACCACCAGATCACTCGGCGTCAGGACAATCCCATCAATGTCAAGCTTCATCAACGCCTTTTTCGGAAGCACATTCAAAGAAGAGCCTGTGTCTACAAGAACATGAGACAACACAGCGCCCTTGCATTCCATCGTGATATGCAGTGCTTTATTGTGATTCCTTCCCTCCGAAGTGAGGTCTCGGTCAGTGAAGCCTAAGCCATGGCTAGCATTGACACTTCCAACAACAGCCTCGAGTTGGTTGACCGTGATCTCCTGAGGAACGTAGGCCATTTGAAGTACTTTCAATAGAGCTTCTCGGTGCGCGGGAGAGCACATCAGCAGTGACAAGATAGAAATCTTTGAAGGTGTCTGGTTCAGTTGATCAACCACCTTATAGTCACTCCTTTTGATGATCCTCATGAACTCCTCTACCTCTTTTTCAAACGTCCCCTGCCCAGCCACAAGAGTAGTTGACTCGTCATTCGCAGTCTGCTTTCCTTTGTCTTTGGATGAAGCTTCGGCCTCAGGATCCTTTCTCAGTGCAGGGGGAGCAAATAAACGACCACTTCGAGTAAAACCTCCAACACCTCCTACATTCTCAATAGTCAGGTCAGCAACAGGTCGACTCTCCATCTTTTGTCCAGCTACATAGACATCGGAACCGTAATGCCAAGGAATGGCCCTATCATCGGTATACGGCACTGGCCCAGGTACAGTTATAGTCACGGGACTAATCTGAGGAGCGTAAATGGTAACCGGCTCTTGTCTGACGGGCATGTCAGCTTCATCGTAGAAGATAGTAATGGTTGACACATCATCAGCCTCTTCATTACTAACTTTACTGAATTGCAAGGACCCATCATCGATCAACCCTTGCAAACCCATCCTATATTTCTCGCAGCCATTCACATCACTTATACAATCTTCACAATCAAAACAACAACCAGGAAATACTTGACCCTTCAACAGTCTCTCCTTCACCACCCTCAAAGGCGTCTTGACTTCATCGATACTTAGCACCAAACTCAACTTGTCACCACCCTCAACAGCATTAACTCTTGCCCCGCCATGATTAGGCATAGGGTTCGAGTTGACATTCGGTGGTGGCGCAAAGTTGATTGCCTTGTGTAACACGGTGGGAGAACTGACTTTTAGTTATGTTGCGGATAGCAAGAGTCGCCACCGACTTTTATTTTATCCAAAAGGAAAGGGTATAAAAGAACAGGAAAGACCTTAGAGATATTTTTGGGTCCGGGGGGTAGGTTATGTAAAGGGAAGGTGTTAGCACCCTTTACATCCATGGTTATCCATGGGCTCTTAGTTACTTAGCTCACTTTAAATTGTTTTTTTGAAAGTGTAGTGTGTGAATAGAAAAATTTTCAGAATAGTTAATAATAATCCATGTTTGGATGTGTAAAAACTTGTTTGAAAATTTGTTTGAAATTTGTTAAGTGTTTGAAAAATGGAGTGAGCAAGCAACTAAGAGGTACCTACCCTAAAATTTAAAGTCTTTCTTGTTCTTTATTCCTTTCTTTGGTAAGACTATCCCTACTATTAAGGAGTAGGTAGTCATTACCTTGGATGTTAAGGGACATGAGAGGGACATCTTGATTATGAAGGCAACTGTGGGGTGTAATAAGCATACGGGAGGGACTATCATCATTTTTCGAAGGGACTTGATTCGTAAAGGCAACCATGAGGGACTTGATGATTTTTATTTTTAGGGACTTGCTTTATACACCCCACTTGACCATTATTCGTAGGCAACTTTGAGGGATAACCTTAGAAATGTGAGACGGCGATTAAAATCGACTTACGTGTGTGACGTGTTTAATTTAATTATCTTATATTAAAGTGATCTAATTTATTTTAAATAAAACACATATTAACACTCCCTAATTACTAACCATAGCAACAATAATAATTATAAAATTTACATCCCGGAAGCAATTACAAAATTATAATAACAAGTAAATATTAAGCAAAATAATTAAATAGCAAAATAAATAAAATATAAATAAGCAATAAATAATAAAATATAAATAATAAGGGGTTAGTGATAATAATAATAAGCAAGAAAAAGAGTTAGTAATAAAATAAGAAAGGTTAGTAAATAATAAAAATTATAAAGTTAGTGAGATAATAAGCATAAAAATAATAATTAATGAATTAATAATAATGTAAAATTAACAAAACAAAATAAATAGTATGGTTAGTAGTAATAATAATTAATCAAAATATTATAATGATAAGAAATTAACAAATTTTAATATGAACAATTATATTTAGGAACAAATATGAACAAACAATTATTTTTTAATATGAACAAACAATTATTTTAATTTACAAATTATTAAATTATTATTTTTAAATATATTATAATTACAAAATTTAATTATTATAAACCTATATTAACATTTATTTATTAAACAATATATACATATTATAAGAAGAAAATAGGTTTTAAATATCATATTTACAATATTAATCATGTTTATAAAATTTAATTTTTATTAATTATTATATTTACAAATTATTTTAAACCATATACAAAAATACAATTATTATAGATTAAATTGTTTCTAAACATTTAAAAGAAAAATAATTTGGATTATAAATATTTTTACAAAATATTAACTTTTATTAGATAAATATGCACATGGTAATTATATTAGAATAAAATAACAACTAAGTTTTAAATAGAAAATAAATTAGGGTTTTTGAGATTAGGGTTAACTTATATACAAAATTTATTTTTAACTAATTATATAAAATTATCTTAATTAATATAAATTATACAAATAAAATTTAAATAAAAAAAATCAAGAGTTTTTATATTTTTTAGAAAATAATTTTAAGAGTTGGGATACATAATATATACATACTTTATAATATAGAAAATAATAATAAAACTTTAATTATTTAAATCAATTAAATTAAAAGAAGAACAAGAAAATAAAAAGAAAGAAAAAAGGAACCTGATGGGATTTGAACCCAGGAGGTCTGGATTAACAATGTCAAGGCATACCACTGGACCACTCCATGCGCAGGTAGCAAAACAGCAAGTCCAATACGTTTTGTTCTTTGTCTTGAAAATCCAGGAAAATAGAAACAAAAAGGCCTGGGGTGGGATTTGATCCCAGGACCTTGTGAATGCAAGCATGCGCGCGCTACCGCCTGGCTGGGAGAGCCTTCCTGTTAGCTGAATGACCTTGAATCATAATATATTAAGTCTTCCATTATCCTGAAAATAAAACAAAAATAATGGCCCAAGCAGGATTCGAACCCTGGCCTTTCCATCAAACGCACACGCATCCTTCCACTGGGACAACTCAATGGTTGTGATATAAAACAACACTTAATTCATAAAATATCATGTGCAATATTTGAATCCTGGAAAACGCGCGCAGGGCCTTCATCTTCAACCTTGTGACCTACCAAATTAGCTGCGAATTTTGCTTCCATTATACCTGCGAAAACTAAATTTGCAGCAACACCTACAAAACTCAACCATGAACAAAACAGCAACATTTGGTGAAATTGATTAGTGCATTACATTCTACATGATCCATACAACTCAACCATGTCTTTAAAATTCATTTATAATGGATGAGTTGAAGGATCCTAAAACGGCCATGAAACCCTAACAATGGTGAATTCTTATTCCTGCATGAAAAATTCAATTAAATGGCCCAGAATCGTTCTAAGGTCCACCATAAACATCATTCAACAATCAAAAACAAATTAAACACAGTGAATCAATGGAATCAAAAAGTCAAATTCAAGAACACGATTTGGTTCGGGTTATGCAATTCGTGGTGTTTTTGATGCAAATGGCGATTGATTCATGATCAATGATGTCTCATAATCATGTCCATGTCCTCAAAATACCTTGTAGAGCTCTGGAAATCCAAAACCGAATGTGAGCTTTTTGGATGATTTTTGACTTTGTGAACTTACCTTTAGGCTGCTGGATTTCGTGCCCTTGTGTTTGGTTTATGTTTAGTATATATAGGTGAATCATTCTAGGTCAAAACATTGATTAGTCATGTGGAAACTTTGATCTAAAAAGATTGAAATTGATCAAGTGTTAAAAGTCAAATATTTGTGTATTATGACTTGCTATCTTTGGATCAATCACATTATTTCTTTCTCTTTAAACTTCAATCATCCATTAAGAATTTCTAGAACCTCAATCTTCACCCAAAAATAGATTTTCATATTTTATATTTATTTAAAATGATTTTTATGAATTAAATCAATAATAAATAAAAATAAAATAATAAAAATGCTGAATTTTGGTCAATTGGGTCGTGCACCATGTTATGAGGTGGATTGGATCACAACTTAGCAAGCCCATTTGGAAAGAATTACTTTTAGACCTCCATTTTCAACATAAACCATCACAAAATTTCCCAACTTTGCAAAGGCATATCTCCCTCAATTTTAAAGGTATGAGGGTGTTCTTGGACTTTTTGGAAAGCTTGAAGAGTCCTCTAAACAACCCCATTGGTTTCAGGTCCATATCATTTACCAATCTCAAGTTGTGCCCTTTTGAAGTTGTTGACTTTTTGTTGACTTTTGAAATGACCTATAATGTCTTAGATCATATCTTTCAAATGAAGCATTTTTGGGCTTAACTTTCAACATCAAAGTTGTAGAGAATTCAATTTCCTTCAAAATGAGCTTTGGATGGAGACTTGGTGATGAAGTATGTGAAAGTTATGGCTGGTCAAAGTTCAGTTGACTTTTACTAAGGAAACCCTAATTTAGAAACTCCTGATTATTGATGATCTGGAATCTCCTTGATGAATCATGATCAACCCTTGATCAAATGATGAATTTTACTTCATATACTTGATGTTGGCAAAAAATCATGAAGTTTGACTTTGGTTTGACCACAGTTGACCTCAGTTTGACTTTTTAACTGCATTGACTGATTTTGACTTATCTGATCATCTGACTGAGCAAACTTTTGAGAAAAGTCTTGAAACTTGTCATGGGGGTTCTTATACACATATAAGATGTTATGAAACTCACTTGAGGTATTGGAAGTCCATTTAGCCTGATTAAAGTCAAAACCCTAGTTTTGGATGCACTGCCTAGGAGGTGCATTGTCTGAAGGAATTGTCAACTCCTTTGACCAATTGTGAACTTTGTGAACCTTGTGAATCTTCATAAAGTGTCTTGTGATACTCATGGGAGGTATTGTGAAGCTTGTGAACCTTGTGAACCTCATGAAGTGGCTTTGTAGACCTCATAAACCTCAGGAAAGCTTTGTAATCATTGTGAAACTTGTGAACCTTGTGAGCCTCCAAGAAGTGACTTGTAGACTTCATGAACCTCATGAAAGGTGTTGAAAGCATTATGGAACTTGTGAACCTTGTGAACCTTCAAGAAGCAACTTATGGACTTCATGAACCTCATGAAAGGTCTTGTAAATGTTGAGAAGCTTGTGAACCTTGTGAACCTTCAAGAAGTGACTTGTAGACTTCATGAACCTCATGAAAGGTTATATAAGCATTGGGAAACTTGTGAACCTTGTGAACCTTCTTAGAACACAAAGTCTTGTATTGTGAGGGCAAATTTTGGGGTGCAACAGCTGCCCCTGTTCAATTTTCTGAAACCTGAGGGGTTAGATTGGTATATTTACCAGTCGTAACCTGGAAGGTTGAAGGAGATTGAACACAAAAGCCCAAAAATTTGCACTCACCAGTGCATATAGTGATATTGGTTGGTTGAACATGATTGAGTGGGCTTAAAGATACCACTAGGGGAAATTGCTTCAGCAATATAATGAAAGCTGTCAGGAGTCTGGAGCAGTCCTGAGGTATTGATAATATGCTTTCAGGATACTGGAGTAATACTGATGTAACAGCAGGTCTTCATGAGGATAGAGCAATCAATAATGATAACCCTAAAGCAGTCTTGAAGTAATAATATGATTTCAGGAGGATAGAGCCATCAATAATGATAACTCTAAAGCAGTCTTGAAGTAATAACATGACTTCAGGAGGATAGAGCAATCAGTAGCTCTAAAGCAGTCTTGAAATAATAACATGACTTCAGGAGGATAGAGCAGTCAATAGCTCTAAAGCAGTCTTGAAGTAATAATTTCAGGAGGATAGAGCCATTAATAATGATAACTCTAAAGCAGTCTTGAAATAATAATGTGATATGTCTTCAGGAGGATAGAGCAATCAGTAGCTCTAAAGCAGTCTTGAAATAATAAGATGATTTCAGGAGGATAGAGCAATCAGTAGTTCTAAAGCAGTCTTGAAGTCATGAGAAGTTATCAGGAGGATAAAGTAACCCTGAGGTTACAATAAAGCAGTCCCAAAGTAATAAGAAGCTCATCAGGAGGATAAAGTAACCCTGAGGTGACGATAAAGCAGTCCCGAAGTAATAAGAAGCTTATCAGGAGGATAAAGTAACCCTGAGGTGACGATAAAGCAGTCCTGGAGATCATAAGTTTGTTTGTTGGGTAATTAACCTGAAACAAGGTAGCTTTTGTATAATAATATTAGTTTATGCATTATGTATGCATGTATGATATGATGCACTTAGATAATGTACTATATGTCTATGGATATATGCTATGGTATGATGTAAATGATGTATGTATGATATGATACTGCCGGAAGCGTCTGGATATCTTCGTATAACAACTGCTGGCCAGGGAAAATAAATCCCGATTTGATGCTGAAGAATATATAACCCTCCATTTGCTGGGGATAGCGTGGTATAGATAACTTCCTGTTGTTGGGGATGATAAGGTATATATAACCCCCCTTCGTCTTTGTTTGATAGTAGGATAAGTATAACATCCCGTCTTCGTTCGTCGTACCTTTATTGGAAAGTAGTTTCCCGAATATCCGTATGAGGATAAAAGAGATGGATATAAATTCCAGGGGAGATGAGACTTTATGAAGATGGATTTGTCCTACTGAGGGTTTGTAACTGTCTTGTAAAGGTGAATCGGCGAAGCTTCATTGAAATCCTTCCCTCGTTCGTCCTTAGTAAATACTATTACTGCATTTTCATGCATTTCTGGTAAACATCAATCATATTAAAAGCATACATGCATTTCTGGTTAACATCAATCATATTCAAAAGCATACACACATTCAAACACAACCAATGGACGTTTCGCTTATGTAAAAGTAAATCTGGATTCAAAAGATGGAACTTATTTATATCAAGAAGTGACCCATACACGGGTAAGTTTGTACAAGGGGACATAAACCCTAGTAAGAGGATTTTGTCATAAAGTTTTACAAAAGAGAATCAGCTATGTGGGAAATAATCCTATTGAGTTTCAATTCTACTATTGCCCTTCAAGTATCTCATCTTCTTGCTGTTGAGACGGAAATGATTGGATTGAATTTTATCTGTTCGAGCTTGAATAAGTAGTACAACTGGTTGCAGTTTCTTGGGTAATCCAAACGAGACATAGTCATACGCTTTAATCCCTAACTTTTGCCTGGATTGCCCTTTCAGGTTTTCAATCCACCGGGATACCCTTTTTTGCCCAAGCCGCCTTTTCAGGTTTTCGACTTGCCGGGTGTACATTTTTTTATATATATCCCTAATTTTTGCCCAAACCCTTTTGGTTTGCCGGGATGCCCTTATTTTTGCCTAGGCCTGTCAACCTAGCGGGTCTCTTTTTATGCGTAGTATTTTTTAACTATGTCTGCGTTCACAGGCTGTGGAAAGTCTTCACCATCCATTGTAGTCAATATCATGGCACCTCCTGAAAATACTGTCTTGACTACAAATGGTCCTTCATATGTTGGAGTCCACTTGCCCCTAGGATCACCTTGTGGTAATATGATACGCTTGATTACCAAGTCACCAGCCTGATATACCTTTGGCTTAACCTTTTTGTTAAAAGCTTTGATCATTCGTTTTTGGTACATCTGGCCATGACAAACTGCTGCTAACCTCTTCTCATCAATCAGATTTATCTGGTCCAGTCGAGTCTGAATCCACTCATCTTCATCCAAGCCTGCATCCTTCATAATTCTCAAGGAGGGGATCTGAACTTCAATGGGCAGAACTGCTTCCATACCATAGACTAAGGAGAATGGGGTTGCCCCTGTTGAAGTACGTATTGTGGTACGATAACCATGAAGAGCAAACGGTAACATCTCATGCCAATCCTTGTAAGTAACAGTCATCTTCTGTACAATCTTCTTAATGTTCTTATTAGCAGCTTCAACTGCCCCATTCATCTTTGGACGATACGGAGAAGAGTTGTGATGCTTAATCTTGAACTGTGTGCAGAGATCAGTAATCATAGTGTTGTTCAGATTAGAGCCATTATCAGTGATAATCCTTTCAGGGATGCCATACCTACATATGAGATTATTCTTAATGAACCGAGCCACAACATTCTTTGTAACAGATGCAAATGAAGCTGCCTCCACCCACTTCGTGAAGTAATCAATAGCAACCAGGATGAAACGATGCCCATTAGAAGCAGTAGGCTTGATTTCACCAATCATATCAATGCCCCACATGGCAAAGGGCCAAGGAGCAGTCAACACATTCAATGGTGATGGAGGTACATGGACTTTATCAGCATAAATTTGACACTTGTGACATGTTCTGGAATGTTGGTAATAATCAGCTTCCATGGTAGACCAATAGTAACCTGCTCTCAATATCTTCTTTGTCATAGTGTGACCACTAGAATGAGTGCCAAAGATCCCATCATGCATATCTTCCATAATCTCAATTGCTTCCTTCTTATCCACACAACGAAGCAAAGTTGAATCATGATTGCGCTTGTACAGAATCCCATTACTCAAGAAGAATTTAGCAGCAAACCTTCTCAGAAACTTCCTATCTTTGACAGATGCCCCTTCAGGGAACTCCTGAGCTTCAAGATATCTTTTCACTTCATAGAACCAAGGCTTATCCTCTGTCCCTTCAGTGTCAATCTCATTGCAGTATGCAGGCTTTTCAAATCTATCAATAGTAATCTTGGGAGCTTCATCATCCCAGCTAATCTCAAACATAGATGCCATGGTGGCCAAAGCATCTGCTAACTGATTCTCTCTTCGTGGAATATGTCCAAAGGTAATCTCTTTGAAATGTGGGATCAAAGACAACACATGCTCTCTGTAAGGAATGAGGTTGTCATGCTTGGTATCCCAATCTCCTTTAATCTGACTTACTACCAGGGCTGAATCTCCATACACATCAAGGGACTGAATTTTCATATCAATAGCAGCTTTAATACCCAGGATACATGCCTCATACTCAGCCATGTTATTAGTACAATGGAAACAAAGTCTGGCAGTAATCGGGGTATGACAACCTTCAGGAGAACTAATCACAACACCAACACCGTTACCAAGTGCATTAGAGGCACCATCAAAAACCATAGTCCATCGGGATCCTTGTTCAGGTCCGTCATATTGTCCAGGTTCTTTGGTAATAAACATAATGTCTTCATCAGGAAACTCAAAATTCATTGACTGATAATCATCTACTGCTTGATGAGCCAAATGATCAGCAACAACACTTCCCTTAATGGCCTTCTGAGTAGTGTACTGTATGTCATATTCTGTCAAGATCATTTGCCATCTTGCAATTCTTCCGGAGAGAGCAGGTTTCTCAAATACATACTTTATTGGATCCATCTTCGAAATCAATAAGGTAGTATGGGTCAACATATACTGTCTTAGCCGGCGAGCAGCCCATGCCAAAGCGCAGCAAGTTTTCTCGAGCAGTGAGTATCTTGTTTCACAGTCGGTAAACTTTTTGCTAAGGTAGTATATTGCCTGCTCTTTTCGACCAGACTCGTCATGTTGCCCCAACACACACCCCATTGAGTTGTCTAACACTGTTAAGTACATAATCAAGGGTCTTCCATCAACTGGTGGCATCAAAATTGGTGGTTCTAGCAAATATCTCTTGATTTCATCAAAGGCAGTCTGGCACTCATCATTCCATTCCATCACCTGATCTTTCTTCAACAACTTGAAAATTGGCTCACAGATGGTAGTTAATTGGGAAATAAATCTTGCAATGTAGTTCAATCGTCCCAAGAAACCTCTAACCTCCTTCTCAGTACGGGGAGCTGGCATCTCTCGTATGGCTTTCACTTTTGCAGGATCCACTTCAATACCTTTTCCACTGACAATGAAACCCAAGAGCTTTCCAGATCTAACTCCAAAAGTGCACTTGTTTGGGTTCAATCTCAACTTGTATTTCTTCAACCTCTCAAACAACTTGTGCAGATGATCAAGATGTTGTTCTTCATTCTGAGACCTGGCTATCATATCATCTACATATACCTCTATCTCATGATGAATCATATCATGAAACAAAGCCACCATAGCACGCTGATATGTTGCCCCTGCATTCTTCAAACCAAATGGCATCACCTTATAGCAAAAAGTGCCCCACTGTGTCACAAATGTTGTCTTCTCCATATCTTCAGGTGCCATCTTGATCTGATTGTAACCAGAGAAACCATCCATAAAAGAGAATACTTTATGCTGAGCAGTGTTGTCTACCAGAATATCAATATGAGGAAGTGGAAAGTCATCTTTGGGGCTAGCCTTGTTCAAATCTCTGTAGTCTACACACATACGTACCTTACCATCTTTCTTAGGAACTGGTACCACATTTGCAACCCACTGAGGATAAGAAGTCACTGCTAAGAACCCTGCATTGAACTGTTTCATTACCTCTGCCTTGATCTTTTCTGACATTTCAAGACGCATACGACGAACCTTCTGCTTCTTTGGACGACAATCTTCTTTCACTGGTAACCGGTGAACCACAATGTCTGTATCCAACCCTGGCATATCTTCATAAGACCAAGCAAAGATCTCCACATAGTCACGCAACATCTGGATCAACCTGCTCTTGACACTGTCCTCTAAATCAGCCCCTACCTTGACCTCTTTTCTGTTTTCTTCAGTTCCCAGATTCACAACTTCGACTGGCTCTTCATGTGGCTGTATAGCTTTCTCTTCTTGTTGTATCAACCTAGCAAGCTCTACAGGTATTTCACAATCGTCCTCATTTCCGTCTTCAGTTTGATAGATCGGATTCTCGAAATTATAATTGGCAATAGTAGAACTGTTATCAACAGGATCCAGAGTGGATGAGGATCTGCATTTTAGTGATGTGGGTGTGTGTAAGAACACATAGCTGATAAAACAAAAATAAAAGAAAAGAAAGACAAGGAACACAATATTTACGAAAACGAAATGTCCACTGATTTTATTGAATGAAGTATGCAAATGAAATGACAACCCGTAACAAGCACACCATTATGCCCCGGGTAAGGCACATGGCTTTATTGTTTTATTGTTCAAGAAATTACAAATAACAACACAGTAATAGTATTTACTCCTGACTAAAGGAGATAGGGATAACATCTTCAGCTTTCCAATTATTGAGTCCAGCACCCACAGTAGGAAAAATCCATGCATCTAAGTTGTAGTCTTCATCATGGTCTCCCACAACATTGATAACCCCTTGATTAGTGACACGAGCAGCACGAGCACGACGAACAGCCTTCTGGGACTCTGCAGTGAAACCCAAACCAAACTTGTCAGACTTGTACGGAATATCAGGAAGCTGACCCCAAATAGTACAACCACCTTCATCCACCACAGCTCTAGCATCATTGAGGGAGGCCATTGCCATTGTTGGAGGTTTTCGGGTGACCACAGGAACTTTCTTCACAGCAGGAGGAGCTACATTACCAACCCAGGGAATCACTTCAAATGACTGACACGGAGTTTCAATGTATTCACCTTCCACTTCCAGATACTTGAAAGTATTCACATGGCTGACAAAGTACTCTTCTTCTCCATAGACCGTAACAACCTTTCCATTCACCGGATATCTCAACTTTTGGTGCAATGTAGAGGTCACAGCACCTGCCCCATGGATCCAGGGACGACCAAGCAGACAAGAATATGAAGGACGAATATCCATCACATAAAATGTAGCAGTAAACACCTGAGAACCAACTTGAATTGGAAGATCAATTTCCCCATGCACTACTCTTCTGGAACCATCAAAAGCCTTTACCACAATATTACTGGGATTTAGCACAGTATCTTCAGGACTCAGCTTGTTCAGGACTTCTTTAGGCAACACATTCAGAGAGGAACCATTGTCTATCAGCACATGAGACAGGGTAGTGCCCCTGCATTCAATTGAAATATGCAAGGCCCTGTTATGATCCCTCTTGGCAGGGGTCAAGTCAGCATCAGAAAATCCTAACCCATTGTCATAGGTCAGGTGGGCAACACAGTTTTCAAATTGGTCCACAGAAATTGCACTGGGTACATGAGCCATCTTCAGAAACTTGATCAATGACTTGGCATGAGCTTCAGAACATAATAATAGGGAGAGCATGGAAATCTTTGAGGGAGTATGCCCCAACTGATCAACAATGTCATAATCACTCTTGCGAATGATTTTCAATACTTTTTCCATCTGCTTAGAGAGGTCATCAGCAGCTGGCACATCAGTAGATATAGGCTCAATAACAGGACCCTTGCCCCGAGCATTAGTGGTGGAGGTAGCAGCAGGAGTAACTGCACTCTTAGAAGCAACTGGAGGAGAGAAGATTCTTCCACTACGAGTGATCTTACTAGATCCAGCAATATTATCAATGTCAACAGGCACATCAGCTACAGGCTCTTGCTTAACACCATGGATGTAAACATCAGACCCATAGTGCCAAGGCACAGCTTTGTCAGACGTATATGGGATAGGACCTGGAGTAGTAATGACCACAGGAGCTACTCTGGCTTCAGCAACAACTTTCACAGGACCTTCAGCAGTAATCTTGATTGGGCCCTAATGAGTGATTTTAATGGGACCCTTTGAAGTGATTCTTACCGGTACTTTGTCAACCATATCAACCTCTTCAATCTTCTTACCCCGAGTCAGATGCTGGTCTTCTTTCAAACACTATAGTATACTTATCCATAAGACGTTGAATTCCATCTCTCAGAATGAAGCAACTATCTGGCTTATAGGTACAATACAGACAATCTTCACGACAACCTGGAAAGATCCCAGCTTGTACTAACCTCTTTTTGATAACAGACAGTGGTGTACTCAACTCCATTACTGAATAAACATGCAAGTCTTCATCAATGGCATTGACAGTCTTCTCGTGATTTGGCATTGGAGCTGTAATCACATTTGGAGTACCTGGTGGATCAAACTCAATTTCTCCAGCATCAATCATATCTTGAATTTTGTTCTTCAAGACCCAGCAGTTATTGGTATCATGTCCTGGACAATTTGAATGATATGCACATCGTGCATTGGGATTGTACTTGGGAGAGGTAACATTGGGATTCTGAGGAGCTTCCCTCAGAGTAATAAGTTCAGCCTTCAACAAGTGTTGCAATGCCTGAGCCATTGACATGTTGATCTTCGTGAACTGTCTTCTAGCCCTCTGTTGGTGGCCTTGAGGCTGCTCTGTTGTTGCAGGAGTTGGATTTGAAATATGAACTGCACTAACAGACTGATGCCTTCTGTTACGATCAGGTTTACCATAAATAGCATTGGATTCCTTCTTCCCAGTGGGAGGCTTCTTTGCAGCACCTGATGAAGAAGTGCCTACTTGGATCTTTCCACTCTTGATACCATTTTCTACCCGCTCTCCTGTCATGATCAACTCAGTGAAGCCAGATGATGAGCTTCCAATGAGATGACTGTAAAACGGACCATTCAGCGTACACATGAACATATCAACCAATTCCCTGTCAGTTAAAGGGGGTTGAACTCTTCCAGCTAAATCTCTCCATTTCTGAGCATACTCCTTAAAACTTTCTTTGGCACCCATAGACATGCTCTGAAGCTGCATGCGAGTGGGGGCTAAGTCAGCATTGTATTGGTACTGCTTATAGAAAGCCTCAGCAAGATCATTCCAATCTCTGATGTTGACACTCTCCAACTGATAATACCACTCCAGCTGAGCTCCAGATAAACTCTCTTGAAAGAAATGGATCCACAACTTCTTATCAGCAGTATGGGGTTGAATTCTTCTGACATAAGACCTCAAATGCAGCTTGGGACAAGAGACCCCATCATAAACAACAAATGTAGGAACCTTGAACCCAATGGGTATGACTACCCCAGATATCAAACTCAAATCCTCAAAATCCAGCCCAGATGATTTCTGTAATTCCATAGCATCCATTCTATCCACCAGCATCTTGAATTTGTCTTCATTAGGCTCATGGTAATAATTAGCCTCAGAATCAGAGTCCCCCATAGTGTTGTGGAGACTGCCTCTCTCTTTCTCAGATTCTTCAGATTCATAGTCTTCAACCTCTTCCTTGGTCTTGACAGGACCTTTGAACCTTCTTCCCATGTTGAGCAACCCAGCAGACCTTCTAGTCTTCTTAGTCTTCTTGGCCAGCAGTGCCTTCAAATCATCTTGCCCCTTGGACAGGTTCAAGATCAGCTCCTGGAACTGTGCATTCTGTGCCTGAAGATCCTTAACTGATTGTTCAAGAGCCATTGCTGAAATAAACAGCGAGAAGATGAGAAACCTGTGCACAATTATAAACCTGTGATGTAATGAAATGATATGTGAATGCATATGCAATGTTTTCAAGGACCGCAGGATTTAAATTTGCTTAAACAAACAAGAAAGTAACTTTTTATTAGTAATAACTTTGTTTTGCCTTTTAGGCTTACAAAAATGAAAGTGAAATAAGTACAAAAGATGGGGTTTTAAGTCTCCCATGGACGTTTCCTCTTTGTATTGAGGTATGAGTTGAGGTTTCGTTCCTCGTGAAGTTGCTTTGTTAGCTCTAGGATCTTTTCTTGGCTTGCTTTGTAATGAGCCTCGAAAGTATCCCTTTGCTCCTTCAGTTGGATCCATGATCTCTGCAAGTCTTCCATATCAGTAGGCATGTCTGGGTGAAGGATGGTATAAGCGGTGTCTCCTTCAGCAACAGGTTCCATGGTAACTGGTAGGACGGCAGGATATGGCATCATGAGTGTCTGAGCACGAGATCGTACCCATCTGAGATAAGCCTCCATAGGAATAGTGTACTTAGGCTCCAGTGTCTTGCTGTCAACCCTGTTTACCTTTCCCCAAGCTCGTATGAATCTCTGACGGTAACCCTGAAGATCGTTGTCGTAATCAAACACAATGCCCTGAATCAACATGTCATGTGGACCATCGCTTCGGGCGTAACCAAACTGTCGTAAAGCTAGAGAGGGGTTGTAGGTGATGCCTCCTCTCATGCCTAGAAGTGGCACATTAGGAAACTCCCCACAACGGTCAATGATGGTGACATTCTCCATAGATCTGGAGCACCAATGGATATCTGAGTGAGATAGTGACATGATCCTCTTGGACCATCTGAACCCTTGCTCATTCTTCATTACTGAGCGAGGAAGGTGAGAAATAAACCACCTGGATAGTAAAGGTATGCAGCACATCAAAGTTCCTCTTGCCCTTGTAGTACGGGTGTGAAGAGAATGCAGGATGTCTCCAAGCAATGTAGGTACTGGATTGTGACTCAGGAAAATGTTGATGGCATGAACATCTATGAACTGATCTGGATTGGGGAACAATACTAAGCCATATATCAGCAAGGCTAAGATCTCCTCAAAAGCATCATAGCTCATGGCCTTCAAGAACATTTGAGCTTTATCCATTAATACTTTGGCAAGAATACCCTTGACTCCACTTCTCGTCTCTAGAACAATGTCAGACTTCTTCAGATGTAGAGCTGCAGCAATAACCTCAGGTTTAAGTTCCTTCTCCAAACCTGTGAATGGTTTCTGATCAAGAACAGGGATACCCAGAAGTTTAGAGAACTCCTCCATGGTTGGAACTAGCTGGTAGTCGGGAAATGTAAAGCAATGGTGTTTAGGGTCAAAGAACTGAAACAGGACACTCATCATGTCTTCATTGAACCCTGAAGTGACTAGATCCAATAGGTGACCATGTCTCTTGATGAACCGGGAGTGATCAGACACCTGAGAGACCAACTCTTTAAGCTTGGGAGGTATCCCCACAAAGTTGATCCTGATGGTGTTTCTACGAGCTGAAGCCATGACCTGCAACAAAGAACAAAGATAAATCCTTTGGTCCTTGAAATGGTTAGGGAAAATGATATGCTCATGATGCATGATGATGTCATGATGTTATGCTCAATCACAAACATGTGGCACACACAAACAAGTCACACCATAGCCCTAGGTTTAAAGGCTTGCATGAGGTTTAAAGGTAAGTACCCTCCCCTGAAGTTAGATGGTTCATCCTGTCCTACAAAAGTAACCGGGTTCTAAGGGATCTCAATATCACTGATCCTTCACAAGGGTGGTTGATCAGAAGGCAACTTACTTGCCAACCAAAACCCTCCAAGTTTAAGATCTCAATGAGCGTAGTATCGAGTGTCAACCAACTTCAGTCTGCACCAAAGCCGGTTACCTCACTACTTTCTAAAGGCCAAGATGAGTTAACTAGGGTTCTAGAAGTTAGTTAGTGCATTGACAACATATGGCAGCCTCAATATTATCCTCAACTTGACTTAAGGAATATAAGCACCAACCAAGAAGTCGCACTAACTATGGCCACCAGATCAACCGTATCGATATACGTCGTACAGTTTCCTTGGTCTATTGCCATTTACCTAAGGTACACTAGATCCGGGTTAGGACCTTTCACACATAAGAGCACCCCAACAAGATAATATAAAGCAAACAAGGCAAACAATTTAAAGTGATCTTAATTCCTAAGGGTACCCCTCTTAAATAGATCCCCAGCAGAGTCGCCAGTTCTGTAACACGGTGGGAGAACTGACTTTTAGTTATGTTGCGGATAGCAAGAGTCGCCACCGACTTTTATTTTATCCAAAAGGAAAGGGTATAAAAGAACAGGAAAGACCTTAGAGATATTTTTGGGTCCGGGGGGTAGGTTATGTAAAGGGAAGGTGTTAGCACCCTTTACATCCATGGTTATCCATGGGCTCTTAGTTACTTAGCTCACTTTAAATTGTTTTTTTGAAAGTGTAGTGTGTGAATAGAAAAATTTTCAGAATAGTTAATAATAATCCATGTTTGGATGTGTAAAAACTTGTTTGAAAATTTGTTTGAAATTTGTTAAGTGTTTGAAAAATGGAGTGAGCAAGCAACTAAGAGGTACCTACCCTAAAATTTAAAGTCTTTCTTGTTCTTTATTCCTTTCTTTGGTAAGACTATCCCTACTATTAAGGAGTAGGTAGTCATTACCTTGGATGTTAAGGGACATGAGAGGGACATCTTGATTATGAAGGCAACTGTGGGGTGTAATAAGCATACGGGAGGGACTATCATCATTTTTCGAAGGGACTTGATTCGTAAAGGCAACCATGAGGGACTTGATGATTTTTATTTTTAGGGACTTGCTTTATACACCCCACTTGACCATTATTCGTAGGCAACTTTGAGGGATAACCTTAGAAATGTGAGACGGCGATTAAAATCGACTTACGTGTGTGACGTGTTTAATTTAATTATCTTATATTAAAGTGATCTAATTTATTTTAAATAAAACACATATTAACACTCCCTAATTACTAACCATAGCAACAATAATAATTATAAAATTTACATCCCGGAAGCAATTACAAAATTATAATAACAAGTAAATATTAAGCAAAATAATTAAATAGCAAAATAAATAAAATATAAATAAGCAATAAATAATAAAATATAAATAATAAGGGGTTAGTGATAATAATAATAAGCAAGAAAAAGAGTTAGTAATAAAATAAGAAAGGTTAGTAAATAATAAAAATTATAAAGTTAGTGAGATAATAAGCATAAAAATAATAATTAATGAATTAATAATAATGTAAAATTAACAAAACAAAATAAATAGTATGGTTAGTAGTAATAATAATTAATCAAAATATTATAATGATAAGAAATTAACAAATTTTAATATGAACAATTATATTTAGGAACAAATATGAACAAACAATTATTTTTTAATATGAACAAACAATTATTTTAATTTACAAATTATTAAATTATTATTTTTAAATATATTATAATTACAAAATTTAATTATTATAAACCTATATTAACATTTATTTATTAAACAATATATACATATTATAAGAAGAAAATAGGTTTTAAATATCATATTTACAATATTAATCATGTTTATAAAATTTAATTTTTATTAATTATTATATTTACAAATTATTTTAAACCATATACAAAAATACAATTATTATAGATTAAATTGTTTCTAAACATTTAAAAGAAAAATAATTTGGATTATAAATATTTTTACAAAATATTAACTTTTATTAGATAAATATGCACATGGTAATTATATTAGAATAAAATAACAACTAAGTTTTAAATAGAAAATAAATTAGGGTTTTTGAGATTAGGGTTAACTTATATACAAAATTTATTTTTAACTAATTATATAAAATTATCTTAATTAATATAAATTATACAAATAAAATTTAAATAAAAAAAATCAAGAGTTTTTATATTTTTTAGAAAATAATTTTAAGAGTTGGGATACATAATATATACATACTTTATAATATAGAAAATAATAATAAAACTTTAATTATTTAAATCAATTAAATTAAAAGAAGAACAAGAAAATAAAAAGAAAGAAAAAAGGAACCTGATGGGATTTGAACCCAGGAGGTCTGGATTAACAATGTCAAGGCATACCACTGGACCACTCCATGCGCAGGTAGCAAAACAGCAAGTCCAATACGTTTTGTTCTTTGTCTTGAAAATCCAGGAAAATAGAAACAAAAAGGCCTGGGGTGGGATTTGATCCCAGGACCTTGTGAATGCAAGCATGCGCGCGCTACCGCCTGGCTGGGAGAGCCTTCCTGTTAGCTGAATGGCCTTGAATCATAATATATTAAGTCTTCCATTATCCTGAAAATAAAACAAAAATAATGGCCCAAGCAGGATTCGAACCCTGGCCTTTCCATCAAACGCACACGCATCCTTCCACTGGGACAACTCAATGGTTGTGATATAAAACAACACTTAATTCATAAAATATCATGTGCAATATTTGAATCCTGGAAAACGCGCGCAGGGCCTTCATCTTCAACCTTGTGACCTACCAAATTAGCTGCGAATTTTGCTTCCATTATACCTGCGAAAACTAAATTTGCAGCAACACCTACAAAACTCAACCATGAACAAAACAGCAACATTTGGTGAAATTGATTAGTGCATTACATTCTACATGATCCATACAACTCAACCATGTCTTTAAAATTCATTTATAATGGATGAGTTGAAGGATCCTAAAACGGCCATGAAACCCTAACAATGGTGAATTCTTATTCCTGCATGAAAAATTCAATTAAATGGCCCAGAATCGTTCTAAGGTCCACCATAAACATCATTCAACAATCAAAAACAAATTAAACACAGTGAATCAATGGAATCAAAAAGTCAAATTCAAGAACACGATTTGGTTCGGGTTATGCAATTCGTGGTGTTTTTGATGCAAATGGCGATTGATTCATGATCAATGATGTCTCATAATCATGTCCATGTCCTCAAAATACCTTGTAGAGCTCTGGAAATCCAAAACCGAATGTGAGCTTTTTGGATGATTTTTGACTTTGTGAACTTACCTTTAGGCTGCTGGATTTCGTGCCCTTGTGTTTGGTTTATGTTTAGTATATATAGGTGAATCATTCTAGGTCAAAACATTGATTAGTCATGTGGAAACTTTGATCTAAAAAGATTGAAATTGATCAAGTGTTAAAAGTCAAATATTTGTGTATTATGACTTGCTATCTTTGGATCAATCACATTATTTCTTTCTCTTTAAACTTCAATCATCCATTAAGAATTTCTAGAACCTCAATCTTCACCCAAAAATAGATTTTCATATTTTATATTTATTTAAAATGATTTTTATGAATTAAATCAATAATAAATAAAAATAAAATAATAAAAATGCTGAATTTTGGTCAATTGGGTCGTGCACCATGTTATGAGGTGGATTGGATCACAACTTAGCAAGCCCATTTGGAAAGAATTACTTTTAGACCTCCATTTTCAACATAAACCATCACAAAATTTCCCAACTTTGCAAAGGCATATCTCCCTCAATTTTAAAGGTATGAGGGTGTTCTTGGACTTTTTGGAAAGCTTGAAGAGTCCTCTAAACAACCCCATTGGTTTCAGGTCCATATCATTTACCAATCTCAAGTTGTGCCCTTTTGAAGTTGTTGACTTTTTGTTGACTTTTGAAATGACCTATAATGTCTTAGATCATATCTTTCAAATGAAGCATTTTTGGGCTTAACTTTCAACATCAAAGTTGTAGAGAATTCAATTTCCTTCAAAATGAGCTTTGGATGGAGACTTGGTGATGAAGTATGTGAAAGTTATGGCTGGTCAAAGTTCAGTTGACTTTTACTAAGGAAACCCTAATTTAGAAACTCCTGATTATTGATGATCTGGAATCTCCTTGATGAATCATGATCAACCCTTGATCAAATGATGAATTTTACTTCATATACTTGATGTTGGCAAAAAATCATGAAGTTTGACTTTGGTTTGACCACAGTTGACCTCAGTTTGACTTTTTAACTGCATTGACTGATTTTGACTTATCTGATCATCTGACTGAGCAAACTTTTGAGAAAAGTCTTGAAACTTGTCATGGGGGTTCTTATACACATATAAGATGTTATGAAACTCACTTGAGGTATTGGAAGTCCATTTAGCCTGATTAAAGTCAAAACCCTAGTTTTGGATGCACTGCCTAGGAGGTGCATTGTCTGAAGGAATTGTCAACTCCTTTGACCAATTGTGAACTTTGTGAACCTTGTGAATCTTCATAAAGTGTCTTGTGATACTCATGGGAGGTATTTTGAAGCTTGTGAACCTTGTGAACCTCATGAAGTGGCTTTGTAGACCTCATAAACCTCAGGAAAGCTTTGTAATCATTGTGAAACTTGTGAACCTTGTGAGCCTCCAAGAAGTGACTTGTAGACTTCATGAACCTCATGAAAGGTGTTGAAAGCATTATGGAACTTGTGAACCTTGTGAACCTTCAAGAAGCAACTTATGGACTTCATGAACCTCATGAAAGGTCTTGTAAATGTTGAGAAGCTTGTGAACCTTGTGAACCTTCAAGAAGTGACTTGTAGACTTCATGAACCTCATGAAAGGTTATATAAGCATTGGGAAACTTGTGAACCTTGTGAACCTTCTTAGAACACAAAGTCTTGTATTGTGAGGGCAAATTTTGGGGTGCAACACCTTGGAATCTACAAGATCTTGAACTTTGTGATGCAGCGCCCTGCACTTCTCGGTTGAGTGCCCGGGTGCCCCTGAATGAAAAGCGCATCGCGCGTTGACATCATAACCAGCTTGAAGCTCTCCAGGAGGTGGTGGTGCCAAAGTCCTCAATTGAATAAGGTTCAAATCTAGTAGTCTCGGTAGCAAAGAAGCATACGTCATCAGAATAGCTTCGATCACCCTGTTAGCCGGGCGAGTCTGCCTCGGCTGATATGGTCTCTGCTGGTAGTTGGTTCTAGGTTGTTGTTGTTGATGTTGTTATTGTGGAGGAGGTAGCATCTGTTGTACGGGAGCTGCAGGAATGGTGACAGCAGCCATATGTTCATAAGGCCTTCTGTAACCACGACCCTGGCTTCGGCCGAATACAGCATTGGTCTCGCCTTCTCGCCTTCTCGGAGGTCCACTAAAAGCTTTCCTCGCTCCGTTTGAGCTACTAGCACCGGGGTCTTGTATCTTCCCCATTTTCAACAGCGTTTCAACCCTTTCTCCCGCAATGACAATATCGTTGAACTTAGTAGCAGAACTCGACGCCAATCTCTCAAGAAATACCCCCTGGAGGGTACCCATAAACATATCGGCCATTTCATTCTCTAACAAGGGTGGTTGCACCCTGGCAGCTAGCTGGCGCCACCTCTGGGCATATTCTTTGAAGCCTTCTTTCGCTGTCTGAGCCATATGTTGCAACTGCGTGTGATTCGGAGCCATGTCCATGTTATATTGGTACTGCTTCACAAAGGCCTCAGCGAGATCTTTCCAGCTCTTGACATTGACCCTGCTGAGTTTCATGTACCACTCAAGGGAAGCTCCCACCAAGCTGTCCTGAAAGTAATACATCCACAATTTCTCATCGTCTGTATGAGCGGCAATTCTCCCGACATATGATTGCAGATGGGTCTTCGGGCAAGCAGTGCCGTTATACTTCTCGAAGGTTGGAACCTTGAACTTATACGGAATCCTGACTCCAGGAACCAAGCCCAAGTCTGTTATATCGAATCCCAAAGAGCTCTGGGACTGAATAACCTTGATTTGCTCGGCCATCTCTTCGAACCTCTTGTTCATTTCTACCCCTTGACCTTCAGCTTCATCAAGTAGAGTGAACTGATCCTCATGGTTGTCCATCTGAAGGTGATGCAATCTGTCGTTGTTTATTGTCACTCCTGGTTGTGTAACTGGAGTTCCACCCTGACGTGCGCCCGCACCGGTATGATTATCAGCATTTGCAGCAGCAGCAGCGTTCCGGTTCTGATTCTCAACCATCTCTCGCAGACGCTCTTGATTCTGCCCCATGCCGGCCATTAACGTCATGAAGTTATCCATTCTCTGCCTTAGATCTGCCAAATCTGCCTGCATTTGGTCCATGGCTCGCTCTCTGTTAGTCTTGGTTGGGTATCTGTGCACTGCTGGTTGTTCTCGAACTTTACGAGGAGCTATAGTGCCTGTAACACAAAACACGTTAGTAACTGAGACACTACCTGCAAAACAACAAACAGGTTATATGGATGCAATGCAGTTGTATATGTTTCCAATCACAGGTCATTTACGCCCCGGTTCCGGTATTTAGCAAAGAAAACCAGATGGGCACTGATCCTCGACTTTCAGAAACCTTTGCGGGAAACCACATTCAAACCATAATAGCAAGCAAACCAAGAAATGGTGAGAAACAGTCATAACATAGATCGGCCCATTAGGCACAATAAAACAGAATTCCTCATAGTACGAGTTCTTACAGAGGAGAAATAAACAGCTAGGACTCCTACAACATGCCTGTAGGTAATCCAAATACAAAGAAAACAAACTAAGAAGCACAACCACCGCCTGAGGATCCTGAAACTCCCTCATCAGATCTGACCTTCTTGACTCCCGCCATCAACTTGAGGTATTCAATCTCCTAAAGTGCTGCTTCGAGGGCTTGTTGACTGTCTGCGAGCTGTTGGGTTTTCTCTCTGCGAATCTTGTGGGCCTGCTCCACCTCTTCTTTTTTGTAAGCCATCTGAAATTCAAAGAACTCTTCTTTTTCTTTATATTGCTTCAAATCTTGCTCTCTTTGTCCCTTCAACCAGACAATAGACTGACGAGCATCTCTGAGGGTCTTTGACTTCTTCTTGCGCTCAATTTCTCTTTGAGCTTCCATCATCCCTAATCTGCGGAAATGTGCTTCTCTTCCCGCAAAGTCCTTCTCCTTAGCCTCTAAAGTTGTCTGCATCTTCAGCAACTTCTCCTCAGCTTCATTCTTGGCCCTGTTAGCTTGGTGATACAAGCTTACCATCTTGGTATTTTCAACTCTAACTGCATGTAGCTGGGCTTCTAACTTCTTGAATTCCTCTAGAGGCACAGTATCAATGGACTCAGCAACTGGGGGAACTGGTGCTGAAAATGGTAACAAAACTCTTCTGGCTCTGTCTTTCAACCAAGCTTCGTACTCTGGGAATGTCTGATTGTTGCACTTTCCGAAACTAGCTATTCCTTCTCCTTTGATGCTCTTCCAAGCTCCCGCAACCTTCCTCACTAAGGGCATATTATCTTTCACTGAGAAGTAGAAAATAGGGGTCAGCTTCAAATCTTCAGGCACATCTCTCAGAGCGTATCCTAATTGTCTTCTTAACAAGATTGGATTGTAATTAATCCCTCCAGTTATTCTCAACAAAGGCACACTATGATAACTCCCGCAGCTGGTGATGAAACGTGCACCTTGCAACCTTTGAGTGAACCATCTAACATCCTTGGCCAACAACTTTTCCATCTTCTGAGCCCATATTAGACTATGGTCACTGAACACTCCCATACTGGGCAAATGCCTCATGAACCACATGTGAAATAACGGAGCACAGCAACGGACCAAACCTCCCCTCTTCTTCTCAGTCTTGTAATGAACCGAGTAATACAAATCCCCGAGTAAGGTAGGCACAGGATTCTTCAGCAAAAAGAGATGTATAGCGTTTATATCTATGAACTTCTCCATATCAGCAAACAAAATGATGCCATAGATAGAAAGAGCCAAGATAGCACAGACAACATCCCATTCCTCTTCAACAGCCAATTCTTCCGCCTTCTTTACCAGAATCTCCAAAGAAAACCCAGACACACCTCCTTTAATAATGGTCAAAGACTTCACGGTAGAAGGGCTCAAATAAAGAGCCTCGACAATAGCCTCAGGTGCAGGTCTACTCATCTCAGAATTGAAAGGAACCTGATCTCGAACCGGCACACCCAGGATCAAAGCATACTCCTCCAGCATAGGGCCCAACTGAAAATCAGGAAAGGTGAAGCAACGGAGCTGAGGATCATAATACTGAAGCAATGTATGAATGGCACTCCTCTCTGAAGAATCTAACTCTATCACCACATCAAGAATACTCCCGTAAGCTTTTCTGAATCTCTCTACCTGGTTGGGTGTAATCAGCTTTACCATCTTTTTCAACAAACCAACCTTGATATCAAAGAACTTGAAATGAATATTCTGCTTGCGAGGATCTTCCATCTTTGAAGAGAATACCGGAACTGGAAGCAGAGATATGAACCTATGAATGAAAACAAGAAACAATGATTAATGATGCAATGATGCAATGCAGATGCAAATGCAAGGACATATGGTCATCTGAGACTGTCTGGAGTCTGGCCACTGACAAGGTCCCTCTGAATAACTGACAAACCAAAAGTCCACTGAGTCACACTCTCTGATAATCATAACCCTCTAAAGAAAATCTCTGGACCACAGTATCAAGAATACCAGAACCAGAAAACCAGAACTCCGGAACCAAAGTAACTGTATCATAACATGGACTGTACTGGTAATAAGGGTATGATGTGGTCAAGGGTTCCTGCAAACCTGTAAACCCATCCCCAATCTCACAGGTGTGCTCCGGGTCAAACATCACGGACTCTCAAAGCCGAATAGCAATAATACTTTCACCATTTCCGCGAAATGGCTCATGAACAAATCAGGGAATCGGTTAGGCATTATGTACTACGCAGGGAGGCCTCAGCTGAGTCCGGGAAAAACAAGCATCCCTTATAGGTTCCCAGCTTCAAGCGCTGAAATCGAGAAACAATAGTACATTCAGCTCGTAGGATACAGTACTAATGTCATACGACCAGATGCTTTGACTGAGTTCCTATAAGAGAACCAGGCCATCCTATGCGAGTCCCCAGTGGACCCTCGGGTGCGAATGGGTTTGCCACAAAATGTGGTCTGCCACTGTCACCACTGGAGAGGGTTATTTACACAAAGGTTCTCAGTGATCGGTCCCCAGATGCACATAACTATCAAGGTCCTATCCCGAAGTGGAGGAAATCCCCACACAAGATATTTCCAAGACAGTCGCAATTTGGGCGTGAAACACATCGCCACTCATCATGCCACATGCGAGTACAATATGTCCACTCTAATCCTAGGGTGCACTCAAGCCGGGTACTTGGCTTATCTATCAGAAACAATATCACCCAAGCCCACCAAACAGAAAACCAGTCCAGACAGTCCAGTATGATATACATGATGCAGAAAATAAATACTGAAAACTGTAAATAAAGCTGTAAACAAAAGCAGTAAACAAACAACAATACGATATAACAAGCCACAACAAACAAACATCACCCAAAGAAACAGAAACAAACAAGCGCTAGGAGAGACTCACAAGGGAACCAGAGATCATCTGGTGTGCAGTCCCCAGCAGAGTCGCCAGCTGTCGCTCCCGGGATTTTCATCCTAGTACAAACGCGAAAGTGGCGCGGAAAAGGTAGAGTCGCCAGCCAGACATTTTTATCCCGAAATAATGGGAAAGGTAATGTTGCACAAACCTGAGGAAGAAGGAAAGGACAAGGCCTTGCGAACCAAAGAGACGGAGTTCGGGAGTCGGTTACGACCTGGGAAGGTGTTAGCACCCAGATCGTCCGCCGTACCCGACGGGATCCACGCTTGCAAAGATAACTATTTCAAAGGGTGAGGGTATGAAAGTTGCAGCAACAAAAGAAAATGAAAGGAAACTGGAACTGGAAAAGAAACTGAGAAAAGAAATGAATAAGAAATGAAAATAAAAAATGTAGGGAAAATAAAGATTGTGCTCGGACGGGCCCTACCCCGCTGCCTATGTACCTCATCAGGATAATGAGGATCAGAGACGCCGTAGTTCCCCTAACTAGGGGTAGCAAGGAAATTTCTTGTGAATTAAAGGCTTGAACTGCCTATGCCATTGCTCAGGTGTTGCAGACTCGGACGACGAGTGCGTAACCGTCTTGCAAAGTGACAAGTAGGAGCAAGTTCGCGTACGGAGCGAATGAGGTGAGAAAAGAATTCCCGGAGGAAAGACGCTTATTGTTTGTTTGGTGTTTTTTTAGAAGTTTTTATGAATGAAGGTTTGCATAGGTAAGTGTACCTAAGTCTTACTCAATGGGATGTGTACATCTCACATCATCCCGAAATGGAATGCGCAAGAGGCACACCTATCTATGGAGGAAATCCCCAAAGCTAGTCCCACAAGTGAAGGCTCAAGCACACTGGCCTATTACCATTATTAAGTATTTTTGTGGTTTTTTTGGTTAAGAAGTGTTTTTTAGCTTTTCTTTGTGAGGTACTCATGCTAAGACCTATCCACCACGAGTGATGAGTCACACCTCGCCCCGAAATGGAACGCATGTGAGCATCTCATAGCAAAGTCTCATGTCACATGAAAGTACTCAACCTTTATTAAATGAATTAGAATTAATTTTGAAGATGAGAAGAGAGAGCACCAAAGGATCTCAAAGGAAAAATTCTAAAGGGGGACTAAAATAATCCTAAGTATTCACATGCATGGATATCCTAAAGGTTAGTGAGGTTTCTATCCTAATGAAGAAGGAAGAAGAAGATAGAAGAAGGGATGAGAAAGGCCTAGGCCCAACAAAAGAGGGTTAGCTCATATAAACATAAAAGGAAGAGATAAGAATTAGAGATGTGGAACTCAATTCCCACATCTCACACTTACCATAGCCCCTGCAAGGTTAGCATGCACAAGTGAACAAAAATGAACAAATTAACATAACATCATCCAACAATCAGAAGTGAAATGAAGTAAACAAATGCTTAATGCTAATTCAACTCAAAGAAATGAAGATTAGAAGCTTATGACTTAAAATGAGGCAACATAGATACATATGGAAACAAGTGCGCACTTATGAAAGATATAATACAAAACATACAAAATACAAACACAAAGTTCAAAACCAGAATCAAAATGATATAAAGAATGGCCTAAGAGGCCATCAAGATGAAGAGAGAAGTCACACAATACCAAACAATATCAAAATAGAAGCCATGGAACCAAAAGATGGAATTTAAACCCTTAAAGAAACAAATGACTTGAATATGAAGCAAACTCAAAATTTTAGAAGAACCAAGACCTATCCTAGGACCAGGAAGGTACCCATACCCCAAAGGAACCCCAAATGAGAAGAAGAAGTTGGCACAAGTGCCCTTCTAAGCCTATAAGAAATCTAATGAACCAAAAGAAGCAAAATGGGACAAGGTGAGAACAAAAATCCACAAATAATCAACCAGCCATCTAAAAATTCTACAACTGAAACCAAAAGATCTTAAAACACATTATACCAACTTTCCAAAATGATTTGCAAAAATTCAGAAAGGAACTAGGTCAAATGGAGGCACAAACACAAGCTAGGACAGAAAACTTACATCACAAGATACCTGGCCAACACTCAAGAAATAAATTCCTAAAAATTCTGAGAAAAATCACATGAAAACTAGAAGATCTTAGGAACACAATGAAAAAAGAATGGGATCAAAACTCCAAATACTGAAGTCTATAGAAAATCAACAAGACAGACTGGTCAAGAAAAGAATCAAAATGAAGCTATGCACATTGGTGAATTAATTCTGGCACAATAATCAATAAAAAAAATAAAAATAAAAATGCTACAAAATTTTAGAGACACAAAGGAACATCTATGATTTATTTGGGAATTTTTAGATGAATATAACTATTTTATTTGAATTAAAATCAAACTGAATTAAAAGAAGAATTAAATTGGAAAATAAAAATAAAGAAATTGAAGGGAGGTGCACTTAGTAGGCCTTGCACATGAATTCGAATGGGCCTGGATAGGAGGGGTGCTATTAGCGAATCTGGATAGGCCCAGACGCGGATGATCCATGATATATGGTGGAGGCGCAAACAGCAAGAAAACCCAGCTTAATATGCCATGGGCCCAACAACGGGGGTGCGGATAGCGTGAGGCCTTAGGCCCATGCGAAATCTCCAAGTGTCCTCCCCAATAATCAGATTTATTCACTAGTTATTAATATTTTTTATTAAAAATTAAAATGAAATGAATAAAGGTTATGTGAACATAGCATCAATTGGTCAGCTTTCATTTAAGTGAAGGAACACATAAAAATAATAAACAGAAACCAAATGAAACCGCGGGCCAACCAGGAGGAGACACGTCATCGTCTCCTCCACCCCCATGCATGAAGAACTCGAATCAACAGCAGCAACAAACGCAGCATTAGCAACAGATTTCACCCAACTTCATCTTAGCATAACTTTCTCAAAACTCAACGAAAATCGAAAATGTAAACATCGAAATTCAACTACAAAATGAGATCAATGCAACTATATTGAAACAGAGCCGATACAAACGCTTGAACACATAGAAATATCGTGCCAAAGTAACACCACCACGCGCGGTTTCGATCGCCGCCGCGAAGGAACACATAAATTCACTAAACGCATACCAACGCGAAGCTTAGTCCAATAGGATCATAAATCCACGAGCAACACTCAGTAACACGCACTGCACAATTCAGATCGATCAAGACAACTTGAACACCAAAACCGAAATTCAACATAACTTTTTCATTTCACCATGAAATTCGAACATTCAAGAACCAATCATGAAGTACACAGCGCAAAGATCATAAATATGCGATCAGCTCTTACAAACAGGCAACATGAAGACAGATCGACTCAAGCAAACTCGAACAAAACTTTAAATCCACAATAATACTTCACACAACTTCTTATCATCTTATATGAACTATGCCGAACATCATCAACATGAAACAAGCAAGAGATAATCAACACTGAAGCTAAAAAGATTGAATGCAAAACCTGTTGTGAAGCTTTTCTTCAAGATCCTAAAGAAAACCAGAGGTGATGTATCTTGTGTATTTGCAGCTTGTTGGAGGCCAAATAAAGGCCTGAAGCTTCAAGAAAGGTGAAAGATCCGAGGCTGCGATTGATCTCTAGTCTGCCAACAAAGATTCCTCAAGCTTCCAACAATGGTGATTTGGCTAGATGGTGTTGCTTAGACACGTCCGGGATGGCAATGGAGCATGAGCAACGCAAATCCAAGGAGCATATAGAGGTTGTGTAATGAGGATAGTGAGAAGCTTTTGATCTGAACTTTTTCTTGAAGGTGAGTGATGTGTGTGCCGAATGAAAAGTTCCCCTGCATCTTTTGTTGAGAAATCCTTTTATATGGCAAGCATCACATGAAGAGTATGGCGTGAGATGAGGGAGTGTGTGCATGAGATTGCATGAGAGTTGTGAGTGGTATGCAAAATGTGAGTACTGAGTGCACAATGAGAGAGGCGTGCGTTGTGTGGTATGAGAGAGAGAAAGTGAGCTGGCTTATGTGAGGGAAAGCAAAAGGAGAAAAATATGAAGTGAGTGGAAAGTGTGAGGTGTGTGTGTTGTGAGCTGGCGAGGTGAGGGAAAGAAAAAGTGAGAAAAAACGTGAAATGAGTGGGAAGAAAGAGAAAAAAAAAGTGTAAGGGAGTGAAAAAACGTGAGGAAGATGCACATGATAGGCAGGTGCTTTGTTTGATTCTCCTCCTTACAACCAATTACATACATATACATACTACCTTTTGTACTATTTTTATTATTTATTTCCCACACAAAAATGATTGAACAAAAGATGCTAGGTACCCTTCCTTTGGTCACGTAAATGGTAAATATGTACCATTAAGAAAGTGTAATACCATGACATAAAAACATATTAAAAATAACGTGACACACTAAAAACCCAATGATATTTTGACAAGTGTCTCAAAAACCAAAAATGCACCTAAACTTCAAAAATTCATATCTTGAGTTCTATACATGCTATGAGGGTGTTCTACAACTTTTCGGAAAGGGAAAATCGTGCCCTACAATCTTCGTGTTCACCGGAAAATCATTCGGAGCCTTTTCGCACATGAAATAATAGCTTAAAGTTTCGGGACAAATAATTTCCAAAAACGGAAATTTCTAAACTTCCAAATTTAGCAACTTTTTGCATACTCCCGATTTTTGACATTTAAGCTCAACTGAATTATTCCTTGACATGATATGACCTCAAAAATTGATAATCCTGATTAAAAACCCTGAAATCTTCATGTTGACTTTTTTGACTGCAAAGTTGACTTTCTTGCTTCACCTTCAAGTAACTAGACCAAATCTTGACTTCTTCAATGAATTTTTTCCTCCAACTTCATATATAAGCCATGCAGACCAAATGAGATCCTTTGCCCACAAGAAATGGTCAAAATTAAGAGGATAGGAGGATCTGGCCCATAACCCTAATCAGGATTTCCCTCACACAGGAGAAAAGTTGTATCTTTGAACTTCTGATGAAATAACTGGCTTCCCTAAGGAAATTTCTCACCAAATTCCATCCCTAGGACCCTCTTGTCATATAAGGGACTTTGCCCAGATGAAATGGCCAAAGTCTCAAAGATTTCATGCTTGAAAGTAAAACCCTAATTTGGGATCATTGTGTAGGAGCTTGTCCTAGCTTGGGTTCTCTGATGCTCTCCCAACCTCTTGAGTTTTTGTGACTGATCTTGAACTTGTGAATGCCATGTAGATTCCTCATGGGACTTGGACAAGTCCACTGGGCCTCTTGTTATTGCTTGTAATACCTCAAATCCACCCACAGATGATCATATGCCTAATGCTAGGTCATGAGAATGTTATGCTTCATATTTCCATGATATGATGCTGAGGAAATGATATGAGTATGATGAATATGATATGAGATAATGCTTAAAATGAAGAGGGCAAATTTAGGGTGTTACACCTAGCGAAGCCGTCAAGAATGCATGTCGCCTCCTCACTAGGAGATCCCGATGCATTTGCATTTAATAATCATCATTACATTTGCATCATCAAAAAGTGTAGCATTTCCATCATTATGGAGCATTACGGCATGGAAAAATTCAAACATATGCATACAAAGCGTAAGCTAGTTTTGGGGGTCTTTTACAAAAGCCCGAGATATTGTATCTTCCATCAGACCGAAGTATCCCCACAGAGAATGCCAAGCCCATTCTCCAGCACTGTTACTATTATAAGTCAATGCTTGTTATCCCCAGTTGAGTTATCATCCAAGTTATGATAGTCTCTTTTTGAGTTTTATCTCCCAGGTGGGATAAATGCTTTTCGATTCCGTCCAAGTCCGGTTTCGTATCCTTGAGTTATCATCCAAGTTATGATAGTCTCTTTTCGAGTTTATCTTCCAAGTGGGATAAAATCTTGTCGATTTTGTCACGTTCGGTCTCGTTTTGTTCGGGTTATCATCCACGTTATGATAATCTCTTTTCAAGTTTTATCTCCCACGCGAGATAAATTTTTGTCGATTCTGCCATGTTTTGTCCCGTTTGTTAGAGTTATCATCCATGTTATGATGATCTCTTTTAAGGTTTTATCTCCCACGTGGGATAAATCCTTGTCGATTCCGCCATATTCGGTCTCGTTTTGTTCGAGTTATCATCCACGTTATGATAGTCTTTTTTCAAGTTTTATCTCCCACGCGAGATAAATTCTTGTCGATTTCGCCACATTCAGTCTCATTTTGTTCGGGTTATCATCCACGTTATGATAGTCTCTTTTCAAGTTTTATCTCTCACGCAAGATAAATTCTTGTCGATTCTGCCATGTTCGGTCTCGTTTTGTTCGGGTTATCATCCATGTTATGATAGTCTCTTTTCAATTTTTATCTCCCACGTGGGATTAAATCTTGTCGATTCCGCCATGTTCGGTCTCGTTTTGTTCGAGTTATCATTGTAACACGGTGGGAGAACTGACTTTAGTTATGTTGCGGATAGCAAGAGTCGCCACCGACTTTTATTTTATCCAAAGGAAAGGCATAAAAGAACAGGAAAGACCTTTTAAAAGATTTTTGGGTCCGGGGGGTAGGTTATGTAAAGGGAAGGTGTTAGCACCCTTTACATTCATGGTTATCCATGGGCTCTTAGTTACTTAGCTCACTTTAAAATGTTTTTGAAATGTGAAGTGTGTGAATAGAAATTTTCTTAAGTATTTTATAATGATCCATGTACGCATGCGTATAAAACCTTTGTTTTGAAAATTGTTTGAAATGTATGAAGTGTTTGAAATGTTTTGAAGAGTGAGCAAGTATATAAGAGGAACCTACCCTAAATTTAAGTCTTTTCTGTTCTTCAATCCTTTAAATGGTAAGACTATCCCTATTATTAAGGAATATGTAGTCATTACCTTGGATGTAATGAGGGACAAGTGAAGGGACAACTGTTATTTAGGCAACTGTAAGGTGTATTTAGCAATTCGAAGGGACTTATCATCTTTATTCGAAAGGGACAAGATCATTTACGAAGGCAACCATGAAGGGACTTGATCTTATTATCTTTTAAGGGACTAGATGATATTAATGAGATAAGGGACTTTGCTTTATACACCTTACTTGACCTTTTATTTAGGCAACTTGAGAGGTATCCTTAAGAATGTGAGATGGCGATCAAAGATCGACTTACGTGTGTGAGTGTACCAATTCAAATATTTATCTTGAGATTTAATGATCTAAATTCAATTTTAAATACAAACATGTTTTACACTCCCTATTTTACTAACCATAGCAATTTAAATAAATGATAAAATAATATTACAACTATTACATAATAGGTACAATTACATTATAATAATAATTAAAATAATTAAAATAAATAAGCAAATAAATAAAGAATTAAATGGGTTAATAATAATAATAATAATGAAATAAATTAGATAAATAATCACATGATAAATAAACAAAGAGGTTAGTAATAATAAACGAAATAAATATAGGAAGAAGAAATTAACATAATAATATAGTAATGAATTAAAAGTTCAATTTTAAATAAATAATTATTTTTTTAAGATTTTTTAATAAAAAAAAGAAATAAATAATAAGTATTATATACTAATAAAATGAAATTAATAGTCTAATTATTTAATTTTATTTACATATATTTGTTAATTATAATTAAGTAAGCATATAAAAATAATAATTTAAATTCATAAAATAAAGTTAGGGTTTTTAATAAATTAGGGTTTATAAAAAATTAGGTTTTATGTATATGATTTACAAAATAAAACAATTTATTTACAAAAATATGATAATTATACATATATACATATTATATAAACAATTTAAATTTTTTAAGAAAATAAATTATAATATTTTAAGAATATAAAGAAAAGTATTTTGATGGTATTAGAAAATATTTTTTTTATAATTTATATTTACTAATTTAAATAGAATAGGATTAATATAATAAAATAAATTAAAATAAGAAAAACATAGGAAATTTGACCAAAAAGAAAGGACCTGGGATTTGAACCCAGGTCCCCTACCTCACATGCGTAGCACAAAACCAACCAGGCCAGCGCGCGCTGATGACATTTACGTGACTTCCAATCATTAAATAATAAACCTGCAAAATAAATGGATTAAAAAACAAAAACTGCTTCAAGCCAAATTCGAACCATTGACATTAGCTTCATATGCGCGTATGCTTTACCAACTGAACCACTGCAACGTTTGTGAAACATAATGCAAACAATACATAATAAGAATAACTCAATTTTCAAATTATATTTTCGCGCCATGAGCCTTCTTCAACCTCCAGCCGTCTGTTTAGGCTATAGTGACAGTTTTCCGTCGCTATAGCCTATAGTGACAGATTATGTTCGTCACTAAAAACCTGCATAAATCAAACTTCCAATATAAAATGAATCAAACAGTTTTAATGGTCCAAATTGACTAACATGAGGCCTATGAACACAAATATCACATTGATTTTAACAGAAATTAACTCAATCATGTGTTCCCAAAAAAATTTCTCAAGAACCCTAGCTTTCGGTTTCTACACATATGGCCATGATTTCTTCAATTGATTGCCCAGAAACGATCCTTGCAAAGTCACAAACACAAATCAGTATTCAAAAACAATTTAATATTGATTAATCTATGAAAATGCAAAATTGAAAAACCATGAAAGAGTGAGAATTCGGATTATGCTTTTAGATATGTTTTTGATGATGTAAAGCATTCAAATTGCATCAATGACGATCAAGAAACATGTTTAGACCTTCAACTTGCTTTAAGATGGCCTCTAAATGAAAATCCGATGCTCACTTTTCTTTGAGATTTTGTGACTTTGTTTCTATGCTTGGAGGCAGAATTTTTTTGTCTTTGTGATTGGGATATCTTCAAGTATATATAGAGATGAAAATTAGGTCAAAAAGTCATGGATTTATGGGCTTTGTAATGATGACAATTGATTGCTTGATTATGAAGAAATCTCTTATCCAAAAATGTCAAAAAATCCAATATATTCTTACTATCTTGGTCTAGCACGAATTTGGATGTGATCAATTAGTCTTGAATGGTGTTTATGACCTTCTAGAATCATAATCTCTTCCAAATATATGGTTTTCATATTTTATTTTAATTTAATATGTATTTTAATGAATAAAATTCAAATAAATATCAAATAAAATATAAAAATTCAGAAAATGCATGGGTTGGGTCGTGCTTGATGTTTTCATAAAGATGGGATGGCAATTTGGTGGGCTCATTTAGCAAAAATTTGATTTTAGGCCTTATTTGCTTCATAAACTTCCCTAAAATTTCCCAACTTTGCAAGGGCACAAATCCTTCAATTTTAATGCTATGAGGGTGTTCTTGGACATTTTGGAAAGTTTAAAGAGTCCTCTAACCAACCCCATTGGTTTCATGTCCATATCTTTTACCATTCTTAAGTTATACTCTTTTGAAGTTGTTGACTTTTTGTTGACTTTTAAAAGGACCTATAATGTCTTAGCTCATACCTTCCAAATGAAGCATTTTTGGGCTTGGCTTGTGAGACACAAAGTTGTAGAGAATTCAATTTCCTTCAAAATGAGCTTTGGATTGGAAAAATGTGATGAAGCATGTGAAAGTTATGGCTGGTCAAAGTTCAGTTGACTTTTCCTGAGAAATCCCTAATTTAGAAACCTTTGATTCTTGATGATCTGAAATCTCCTTGATGAATCATGATCAACCCTTGATCAAATGATGAATTTTACTTCATATACTTAATGTTGGCAAAAAAATCATGAAGTTTGACTTTGGTTTGACCACAGTTGACCTCTGTTTGACTTTTTAACTACTTTGACTGATTTTGACTTATCTGATCATCTGACTGAGCAAACCTTTGAGAAAAGTTCTGAAATTTGTCATGGGGATTCTTAGACACATATAAGATGTTATGAAGCTCACTTGAAGTCTTAGAAGTCCATTTAGCCTGATTAAAGTTAAAACCCTAGTTTTGGATGCACTACTTAGGAGGATGCATTGTCTGAGGGAATTGTCAAATCTTCTGACCAATTGTGAACTTTGTGAACCTTGTGAACCTCATAAGATGTCTTGTGAACCTCATGGGAGGTCTTGTGAGCCTTGTGAACCTTGTGAACCTCATAAAGTGTCTGGTAAACTTCATGAACCTCATGAAAGGTCTTGTAAGTATTGTGAACCTTGTGAACCTCATAAAGTGTCTTGTAAACTTCATGAACCTCATGAAAGGTCTTGTGAACCTTGTGAACCTTCTTAGAACACAAAGTCTTGTATTGTGAGGGCAAATTTTAGGGTGCAACAGCTGCCCCTGTTCAATTTTCTGAAACCTGAGGGGTTAGATTGGTATATTTGCCAGTCGTGACCTGGAAGGTTGAAGGGGATTGAACACAAAAGCCCAAAAATTTGCACTCGCCGGTGCGTAGAATAATACTGATGACTAGTTGAATATGCTTGAGTGGGCTTAAAGATGCCACTTGGAGAAACATTCTTCAGGTACATTTCTTGGAGGATAAAGCAGTCCAAAATATGAAGATATAATGATAGCTTTCAGGAAGATAAACAACGTCCCGAGGTAGTGGTGATAGCTTTCAGGAGGATAAACAACGTCCTGAGGTAATGGTAATAGCTTTCAGGAAGATAAACAACGTCCCGAGGTAGTGGTATGCTTTCAGAAGGATAAACAACGTTCTGAGGAAATGATATGCTTTCAGGAGGATAAACAACGTCCCGAGGTAGTGGTATGCTTTCAGAAGGATAAACAACGTTCTGAGGAAATGATATGCTTTCAGGAGGATAAACAACGTCCTGAGGTAGTGATATAACCTTTGGGAAGATAAACAACGGCCCAAGGTAATGATATGCTTTCAGAAGGATAAACAACGTTCTGAGGTATAAGTATAACTTTTGGGAGGATAAAAACGGCCCAATAGTCATGATATGCTTTCAGGAGGATAAACAACGTCCTGAGGAAATGATGTGACCTTTGGGAAGATAAACAACGGCCCAAGATCACAAGTTGTTGATGAAGTCTGTCTGCTGGAGAATTAATCTGAAAAACAAGATTATAACATTCTGCAAGATAATATTAGCTTATGCATTATGTATGCATGTATAATATGATGCACTTAAGTAATGTATTATGTATCTATGTATATGTATGATATGATGTAAATGATGTATGTATGCATTATGCAGCTTGAGGCGTCTGGATATCTTTGTATAACAACTGCTGGCCAGGGAAAATAAATCCCGATTTGTTGCTGAAGAATATGAGGAACTTGTTCCCGTCTTGTTTGATAATATAGTATATATAACCTCTCGTCTTCGTCCGATAGTAAGGTATACATAACTTCCCGTCTTTGTTCGTCGTACTCTATTGGAAAAATAAATTCCCGACTATCCGTATGAGGATAAAAGAGATGGATATAAATTCCAGGGGGAGATGTGACTCGAAGTACTTATGAAGATGAATTTGCCCTACTGGGGACTTGTAGCTGTCTTTGTAAGGATGAACCGGCGAAGCTTTGTTGAATTCCTTCCCTCGTTCGTCCTTAGTAAATACTATTACTGAATTTTCATGCATTTCTGGTAAACATCAATCATATTAAGCATCTATGCATTTCTGGAAAACATCAACCATATTCAAAAGCATACATACATCCAAACACAACCAATGGACGTTTTGCTTATGTAAATAGGGTAAAAGTAAATCTGGATTCAAAGGGAAAAGTAAAGCTGAACTTGAAAACAGGATTGTTTCAACTTCGAGAGTGTATAACCAATTGGATCTAGAGCTCCTGAGATTCTTAACTTTCCTGAATACTTTCCCAGAAATCCTCATAGCTGGATCTGAAGACATAATACTGACACCATCTGATACTACTGGCGTAGACAATTAATTTCCATCATGGTTTCAGCTGATAATCCAATATCAAGGTAATACAAGGAGAGGAATGTGTCTTCAAATTGTGATGGACCATATACGCTCTGGGTATTAGATTTGAAGAGAAAGCATTGCCCCTTGGTTGAGAATGAATTATACCATAATGGAAGTATCTGAATGTAGTTACCTCAGGAGAACTAAGCAGAATGCCCCATAATAATATGCCCTTGTCATCGTGAACTTTGCAGTGTTACCCTTGGTAATTCAAATATATGAGAAGAGCTGCCCCTGGCTATTAAGCACTGTTGGATCTGGAACTGATTGCCCCGAATGATTTGAACAGTAACTTGGTATGCCCCCTTGATTGGGAGATAATGATTATGCCCCTTTGTATACATGGACTTTGATCCAGGAAGTAACTTTGTTTATCGGAAGGACTTTGAACATTCATCCTGTAAGTTTCTTTGTTTATTAAACACTCAAGTATATGTAAACAAATATATTAAAAAATGCAATGCTTATGTCTGTCTTGAAATTTTGAAAAAGAGTTATTTTAGAAAAACATTTTTTGTGAAAACTGTGATATTAACTCAAGTTTTATAATAAGCCCTAAAGGAGTCAGGATACCTTTTTGTAGCAGTACGCTTTCGAACTAACCATGCTTCAGTTAGGACTTTTAAAGGGTTATAACGTGGCCTGGTTCATGGTTTAAGAAACAAAAGATAAAGGCTCAAATTTTATTTGTACCCAACCCAATCTCCATGATGTTCTTCAGTCCTATACTCAGTTAACTTATGCATTGAGGCTCAAATGAGTTTGGAATTGTAACACTGACATTTGTGATGGTTCAGAAACCCAAAATTTATTTGAACATTCAGCCATCTTTCTTTGTTGAGGATTCATAGTGACCTCTTTTTTCTTTTGACTTTGTTATCCCTTCTTTTTGCCTGAACTGTTTGTTTCAAAATTACAGTCAGCGGAATTTCTCAAATTTTTTTTTTACTAAGTCTCCTTCATAGGTTTTGACTTAGTGGGGTTTTGCTTTCGCTGGATATTGACTGTCAGGTTTAATGATTACAGAGAACCATCATTAGTTGTGTACAACACAGATAATTGGCATATTTGAGTTAACCGAGTAACTACCCTGCCCCAGGTTATGAATAAGGGTTTTAATTTGTGCGAGAATAAAAACTCCTACTTCATAGGCTCAAAAGGGTTGACTAGGGATTAACTTCCTTATATCTCCACTGTTTAGGAATTGAAACAATGCCTGTACATCGTCAGCATAGTCTGTTCAAAAGCATACTGCCTAATATTATGGTATTGCTTTCGTCATCCTCCCTCTACAGGCTTATAGCTTTATCAGGAGTTAAATATCACAAAAAGAAATATGAAGCATAGTACAAAATATAGTGAAACGAATGGATTAATTCAAGACAAACATATGCAATGCATTAATGAAAACAAAAGTTTAACATAATAGTAAGTGTTTAAACAAACAAAAGAAATTACAAATGAAAATTCAAATTTTCTCAAAGCCTCTTCCTCTAAACCCGTTACTCCAGTTATCTGGAAACTTTGATGCTTGATGGACGATAGAAGAACTCAACCTGACCTTCTGGCGTAACCTCGAGTATTCCTTCGTCAATTAGGTCTTAAATCTTATTCTTCAATGCCCAACAGTTATTTGTGTCGTGTCCGGGACTATCGGAGTGGTACATACACCTTGCTTTGGGAGTATAGTGAGGAGAAAAGGTATTAGGATTTTTAGGAGAATTTTCCAAGGAAATCAGCTTCATCTCCAACAGGCATTGCAAAACTTGTGACATTGGTGTGCTGAACCGGATGAATTGTCTTCTACATTCCTTGTATCGAAGTGGATTAACCTTACAAGGTCTTCTTTCTTCAATTGAAGGACGATCAGGAGTAGCCTGTCTCTTTCCTTCTTTTATCCTTACTTTCCTTTCAACCAAGTCAGCTTGTTTCAAAGGAGGTTGACCGATGATTAGATTCCCAACCCCATTATGTCGAAGCTTATTGACAAAGCTTCTCATCTCTTCTTGCCCCTGGGCCAAACTCTGGATAAGAGCCATTTGGCCATTCATCTGGATCCTCATCTCTGCCATCTCAGCTTGTAGTTGTTTCAGCTGATCATCCTTGTTGTCCTCAGGATTCTTTTTCTTCATGTCCTTAGAGAGGAATGTTTTCAACTCTTCTTGCCCCTTGGACAAATTCAGAATCACTTCTTGAAACTGAGCATTCTGAGCTTGAAGATCTTTGACAGATTGTTCGAGAGCCATTTCTGCTGAAATAAACAGCGAGAAGATAAGAAACTTGTGCACAATAAACCTGTGATGCAATGATATGATATGTTAATGCGTATGCAATGTTTTCAAGGACCGCAGGGTTTAAATTTGCTTAAACAAACAAGAAGGTAAACTTTTATTAGTAATACATTTGTTTTGCCTCTTGGGCTTACAAAAATGAAATGAAATAAATACAAGAGATGGGGTTTTAAGTCTCCCATGGACGTTTCCTCTTTGTGTTGAGGTATGAGTTGAGATTCCGTTCCTCGTGAAGTTGCTTTGTCAGTTCTAGGATCCTTTCTTGGCTTGCTTTGTAATGAGCCTCGAAAGTATCCCTTTGCTCCTTCAACTGGATCCAGGATCTCTGTAAATCTTCCATGTCAGTAGGCATGTCTGGGTGAAGGATGGTATAAGCAGTATCTCCTTCAGCAACAGGTTCCATGGTAACTGGCAGGATAGCAGGATATGGCATCATGAGAGTCTGAGCACGAGATCGCACCCATCTGAGATAAGCCTCCATAGGAATAGTGTATTTAGGCTCCAGAGTCTTGCTGTCAACCTTGTTTATTTTTCTCCATGCTCGTATAAATCTCTGACGGTAACCTTGAAGATCGTTGTCATAGTCAAACATAATGCCTTGAATCAACATGTCATGTGGACCATCACTCCGAGCATAACCAAACTGTCGTAAAGCTAATGAAGGATTGTAGGTAATGCCTCCTCTTATGCCTAGAAGTGGCACATTAGGAAACTCTCCACAATGATCAATGATAGTAACATTCTCCATAGATCTGGAGCACCAATGGATATCTGAATGAGAGAGTGACATAATCCTCTTGGACCACCTGAACCCCTGTTCATTCTTCATCACTGAGCGAGGAAGGTGAGAAATAAACCACCTAGATAGCAAAGGTATGCAGCACATCAGAGTTCCTCTTGCCTTTGTAGTACGAATATGAAGAGAGTGCAGGATGTCCCCAAGTAATGTAGGCACTGGATTGTGACTCAGGAATATGTTGATGGCATGCACGTCTATGAACTGATCAGGATTGGGGAATAATACTAAACCATAAATCAATAAAGCTAAGATCTCCTCAAAAGCATCATAGCTCATAGCTTTCAAGAACACTTGAGCCTTCTCTATCAACACCTTAGCAAGAATACCCTTAACTCCGCTTCTCGTTTCTAGAACAATGTCAGACTTCTTCAGATGTAGAGCTGCATCAATAACCTCTGGTTTAAGCTCCTTCTCCAATCCTGTGAACGGTCTTTGATCAAGAACAGGTATACCCAGAAGTTTAGAGAACTCTTCTATTGTAGGAACCAGCTGATAGTCAGGGAATATGAAGCAATGGTGCTTAGGGTCAAAGAACTGAAATAGGACACTCATCATGTCTTCATTGAACCCTGAGGTGACCAGATCCAATAGGTGACCATGTCTCTTGATAAACTGGGAATGATCAGACACTTGAGAAACTAACTCTTTAAGTTTAACAGGTATGCCTACAAAGTTGATCCTGATAGTGTTTCTACGAGCAGAAACCATGACCTGCAACAAAGAACAAAGATAAATCCTTTGGTCCTTGAAATGGTTAGTGAAAATGCTATGCTTATGATGCATGATGATGTCATGATGTTATGTTCAATCACAAACATGTGGCACACACAAACAAGTCACACAATAGCCCTAGGTTTGAAGGCATGCATGAGGTTTAAGGTAAGTACCCTCCCCTGAAGTTTAGTTGGTTCATCCTGTCCTACAAAAGTAACCAGGTTCTAAGGGATCTCAATATCATTGATCCTTCACAAGGGTGGTTGTTCAGTAGGCAACTTACTTGCCAACCAAAACCCTCCAAGTTTAGAATCTCAATGAGCGTAGTATCGAGTATCAACCAACTTCAGTCTGCACCAAAGCCGGTTATCTCACTACTTTCTAAAGGCCAAGATGGGATAACTAGGGTTCTAAAAGTTAGTTAGTGCATTGACAACATATGGCAGCCTCATATTATCCTCAACTTGACTTAAGGAACATAAGCACCAACCAAGAAGTCACACTAACTATGGCCACCAGATCAACCATATCGGTATACGCCGTACAGTTTCCTTGGTCTATTGACATTTACCTAAGGTACACTAGATCCGGGTTAGGATTTTTCACACATAAGAGCCCAACAAGTAAGTATAAAGCAAACAAGGCAAACAATGTTTAAAGTGATCTAATTCCTAAGGGTACCCCTCTTTTATTAAATCCCCAGCAGAGTCGCCAGTTCTGTAACACGGTGGGAGAACTGACTTTAGTTATGTTGCGGATAGCAAGAGTCGCCACCGACTTTTATTTTATCCAAAGGAAAGGCATAAAAGAACAGGAAAGACCTTTTAAAAGATTTTTGGGTCCGGGGGGTAGGTTATGTAAAGGGAAGGTGTTAGCACCCTTTACATCCATGGTTATCCATGGGCTCTTAGTTACTTAGCTTACTTTAAAATGTTTTTGAAATGTGAAGTGTGTGAATAGAAATTTTCTTAAGTATTTTATAATGATCCATGTACGGATGCGTATAAAACCTTTGTTTTGAAAATTGTTTGAAATGTATGAAGTGTTTGAAATGTTTTGAAGAGTGAGCAAGTATATAAGAGGAACCTACCCTAAATTTAAGTCTTTTCTGTTCTTCAATCCTTTAAATGGTAAGACTATCCCTATTATTAAGGAATATGTAGTCATTACCTTGGATGTAATGAGGGACAAGTGAAGGGACAACTGTTATTTAGGCAACTGTAAGGTGTATTTAGCAATTCGAAGGGACTTATCATCTTTATTCGAAAGGGACAAGATCATTTACGAAGGCAACCATGAAGGGACTTGATCTTATTATCTTTTAAGGGACTAGATGATATTAATGAGATAAGGGACTTTGCTTTATACACCTTACTTGACCTTTTATTTAGGCAACTTGAGAGGTATCCTTAAGAATGTGAGATGGCGATCAAAGATCGACTTACGTGTGTGAGTGTACCAATTCAAATATTTATCTTGAGATTTAATGATCTAAATTCAATTTTAAATACAAACATGTTTTACACTCCCTATTTTACTAACCATAGCAATTTAAATAAATGATAAAATAATATTACAACTATTACATAATAGGTACAATTACATTATAATAATAATTAAAATAATTAAAATAAATAAGCAAATAAATAAAGAATTAAATGGGTTAATAATAATAATAATAATGAAATAAATTAGATAAATAATCACATGATAAATAAACAAAGAGGTTAGTAATAATAAACGAAATAAATATAGGAAGAAGAAATTAACATAATAATATAGTAATGAATTAAAAGTTCAATTTTAAATAAATAATTATTTTTTTAAGATTTTTTAATAAAAAAAAGAAATAAATAATAAGTATTATATACTAATAAAATGAAATTAATAGTCTAATTATTTAATTTTATTTACATATATTTGTTAATTATAATTAAGTAAGCATATAAAAATAATAATTTAAATTCATAAAATAAAGTTAGGGTTTTTAATAAATTAGGGTTTATAAAAAATTAGGTTTTATGTATATGATTTACAAAATAAAACAATTTATTTACAAAAATATGATAATTATACATATATACATATTATATAAACAATTTAAATTTTTTAAGAAAATAAATTATAATATTTTAAGAATATAAAGAAAAGTATTTTGATGGTATTAGAAAATATTTTTTTTATAATTTATATTTACTAATTTAAATAGAATAGGATTAATATAATAAAATAAATTAAAATAAGAAAAACATAGGAAATTTGACCAAAAAGAAAGGACCTGGGATTTGAACCCAGGTCCCCTACCTCACATGCGTAGCACAAAACCAACCAGGCCAGCGCGCGCTGATGACATTTACGTGACTTCCAATCATTAAATAATAAACCTGCAAAATAAATGGATTAAAAAACAAAAACTGCTTCAAGCCAAATTCGAACCATTGACATTAGCTTCATATGCGCGTATGCTTTACCAACTGAACCACTGCAACGTTTGTGAAACATAATGCAAACAATACATAATAAGAATAACTCAATTTTCAAATTATATTTTCGCGCCATGAGCCTTCTTCAACCTCCAGCCGTCTGTTTAGGCTATAGTGACAGTTTTCCGTCGCTATAGCCTATAGTGACAGATTATGTTCGTCACTAAAAACCTGCATAAATCAAACTTCCAATATAAAATGAATCAAACAGTTTTAATGGTCCAAATTGACTAACATGAGGCCTATGAACACAAATATCACATTGATTTTAACAGAAATTAACTCAATCATGTGTTCCCAAAAAAATTTCTCAAGAACCCTAGCTTTCGGTTTCTACACATATGGCCATGATTTCTTCAATTGATTGCCCAGAAACGATCCTTGCAAAGTCACAAACACAAATCAGTATTCAAAAACAATTTAATATTGGTTAATCTATGAAAATGCAAAATTGAAAAACCATGAAAGAGTGAGAATTCGGATTATGCTTTTAGATATGTTTTTGATGATGTAAAGCATTCAAATTGCATCAATGACGATCAAGAAACATGTTTAGACCTTCAGCTTGCTTTAAGATGGCCTCTAAATGAAAATCCGATGCTCACTTTTCTTTGAGATTTTGTGACTTTGTTTCTATGCTTGGAGGCATAATTTTTTTGTCTTTGTGATTGGGATATCTTCAAGTATATATAGAGATGAAAATTAGGTCAAAAAGTCATGGATTTATGGGCTTTGTAATGATGATAATTGATTGCTTGATTATGAAGAAATCTCTTATCCAAAAATGTCAAAAAATCCAATATATTCTTACTATCTTGGTCTAGCACGAATTTGGATGTGATCAATTAGTCTTGAATGGTGTTTATGACCTTCTAGAATCATAATCTCTTCCAAATATATGGTTTTCATATTTTATTTTAATTTAATATGTATTTTAATGAATAAAATTCAAATAAATATCAAATAAAATATAAAAATTCAGAAAATGCATGGGTTGGGTCGTGCTTGATGTTTTCATAAAGATGGGATGGCAATTTGGTGGGCTCATTTAGCAAAAATTTGATTTTAGGCCTTATTTGCTTCATAAACTTCCCTAAAATTTCCCAACTTTGCAAGGGCACAAATCCTTCAATTTTAATGCTATGAGGGTGTTCTTGGACATTTTGGAAAGTTTAAAGAGTCCTCTAACCAACCCCATTGGTTTCATGTCCATATCTTTTACCATTCTCAAGTTATACTCTTTTGAAGTTGTTGACTTTTTGTTGACTTTTAAAAGGACCTATAATGTCTTAGCTCATACCTTCCAAATGAAGCATTTTTGGGATTGGCTTGTGAGACACAAAGTTGTAGAGAATTCAATTTCCTTCAAAATGAGCTTTGGATTGGAAAAATGTGATGAAGCATGTGAAAGTTATGGCTGGTCAAAGTTCAGTTGACTTTTCCTGAGAAATCCCTAATTTAGAAACCTTTGATTCTTGATGATCTGAAATCTCCTTGATGAATCATGATCAACCCTTGATCAAATGATGAATTTTACTTCATATACTTAATGTTGGCAAAAAATCATGAAGTTTGACTTTGGTTTGACCACAGTTGACCTCTGTTTGACTTTTTAACTACTTTGACTGATTTTGACTTATCTGATCATCTGACTGAGCAAACCTTTGAGAAAAGTTCTGAAATTTGTCATGGGGATTTTTAGACACATATAAGATGTTATGAAGCTCACTTGAAGTCTTAGAAGTCCATTTAGCCTGATTAAAGTTAAAACCCTAGTTTTGGATGCACTACTTAGGAGGATGCATTGTCTGAGGGAATTGTCAAATCTTCTGACCAATTGTGAACTTTGTGAACCTTGTGAACCTCATAAGATGTCTTGTGAACCTCATGGGAGGTCTTGTGAGCCTTGTGAACCTTGTGAACCTCATAAAGTGTCTGGTAAACTTCATGAACCTCATGAAAGGTCTTGTAAGTATTGTGAACCTTGTGAACCTCATAAAGTGTCTTGTAAACTTCATGAACCTCATGAAAGGTCTTGTGAACCTTGTGAACCTTCTTAGAACACAAATTCTTGTATTGTGAGGTCAAATTTTGGGGTGCAACAATCATCCACGTTATGATAGTCTCTTTTCAAGTTTTATCTCCCACATGGGATAAAATCTTGTCGATTCTGGCACATTTGGTCTCGTTTTGTTCGAGTTATCATCCACGTTATGATGGTCTCTTTTCAAGTTTTATCTCCCACGTGGGATAAAATCTTGTTGATTCTGCCACGTTTGATCTCGTTCTGTTCTAGTTATCATCCATGTTATGATAGTCTCTTTTCAAGTTTTATCTCCTGCGTGGGATAAAATCTTGTCGATTCTGCCACGTTCGGTCTCGTTTATTCGATTTATCATCCATGTTATGATAGTCTCTTTTCAGGTTTTATCTCCCACGTGGGATAAAATCTTGTCGATTCTGCCACGTTCGGTCTCGTTTGTTCGAGTAATCATCCATGCTATGATAATCGTTTTCCATACCTTATCTCCCACGCGAGATAAATACTTGTTGAATCTGCTACGTTCAGTTTCGCGTCCTTGAGTCGTCATCCAATTTATGATGGTTTCTTTTCTGACCCACTCACGGTGTGTTTTATTTGCTTCGCCATCCAAGAATGACACTCTCCCCGATACATCTCAATCCCCACAAATTACAAATTTTCTGGTTTATTCGGGTATTTAATCACTCCATACCTTGAAGGTCTGAAAGCCATTGATATCATCCATTCAGGTCTATAGATGATTGAATAGGGGCAATTGTAATACCCTAAAATTTCCCCTCTTAATTTTATTGCCAACCTCAAGTGGTTTATGCTTCATCATTTTGCATGATCGTTCAAGCATCACATCACATTCAATAATAAAAAATATAATAATAATACATAAATCATCATCCTTTGCATGTGCATGAGGCATGTTATTGGACAAGGCTTGTCAATCATTGGAGCTCAAGAGAAAAATTAGTACTACAAAAACAATCCAAGAAATTTCCAAGTTGATCCACAAAGCAAAAGAAGATTTGAAGTTTTTCATCCGTTAACTGGTTAACGCATATGGTTAACCGGTTAACAGGTGCGAATTTTGAATAAAAAGTTCAAAAATTGGTTGGTTCGCAATTCCCTCCACATATTCTTATTCACTTTTTTCCACCTTTCTTCACTTTGTTTCACATTTCCATTTTCAATTTCATTCACTAGAAAATTCTACCACATTCTAGACCCTTCCACACTCTTCCAAGGAATATTCCCTAAACCCTAACCAACTATAACTAACTCCTACCCTTAGCTTAGGATCCAAGCCAAGCTCCATACCAAGCTTCATGCCATACCTACACTCTATATAAGTCCTAATTACTCCAAAGAAAGGGGTTACAACTTCATTTTCATCATTTCACTTTCCAAATCTCTCATTTCTCTCTCAATTTTCCTCCATTTCCAAAGTCTCTAAAGCTTCTCCATAGAAGCTCTTCAAATTTTTCATTGAAACTTGAAGAACTTGAAGCTAGACCTTCATCAATCATCAAATCCATAGCTTATTGAAGAAGTGCTTCTGTTTTTGGATCGGTTTTGCCTTATTGGAAGTGATTGTGCAAGTGTTCATCAAGAAGCATCATCAACCGCATTTATTTTGCGCGTTCACAGATCTTCGGTTTTCTTCTTCACTAGAGTTTCGATCGACGTAGCAACACTCACCAAAGAAATCCTCCGTTTTGTAGGTTGGTAATTAGAAACTGATTCGCGTTTAACTTATTATCTTCATCTCGTCGTATGACATTCTTCGATTTCTTATTGTTATGCTTGCGTTTTGATCGTTTTACGTTTGATTACGACTTAATTGTATCATGTTGATTTTGGTTGTTAGAAGCTAGAATTGTAGCTCATTCTAGGTACTAATAGGTGTTAGAATACCTTAGTTAATCAGCAAATTCGTGTTAACATGTTCATGTATGTGTTAGGGTTTTTTAGAAGTAGGTTTAAGACCAAAAGTGCTTCTGCATAGCTGAATATTTGCATTTTATTCAGTGTTAACCGGTTAACGCATATGGTTAACCGGTTAACACGTTGAAAATTGCCTTGGATTTGAAAATTTAAGGGCGTTAACCGGTTAACCTATAGCGTTAACCGGTTAACGCTATGCTGACTTTGAAAAATACTTTGTTTTCATTGCATGTTTACATTGCATTGTTTCTTTAATATTCTTGTAGTAATAGATCATGATTTTAGGGAATTTTCAAGACCACTTTAGGTGTTTGATTCCATCGTTTCGACACGCGTTTCACTATTTTTTCATATTTTGTGCTTATTTGTTCATTAATGCATAAAGTGTTTTGTACATGTTGTTGCTAGGTTCAAGTGTATCAATTAGCATGTAAATGAATGTTCATATTCTGTTTTGCATCATCTTTGTGATACATGGATGCTTCTAATTGTTTGAGTATTAATGCCATGCCATGAACTCTTAAAAAACACATGATCATATATGCATATTCATTCTTGCATTTTGTTTGCATCTTTGATCAGACTTCTAGTTAATACCAATTATGATTTTTACATCAAGTTGCATGTTTAATCATTGATTCTTGTAGATACATGTTCATAATCCATGATCATATGCTTGTGCTCAAAACTTGGAAATGCATACTTGTTGCATATTTGTCATTTTTGTCCATTCTTTAACAAGCAATTCATTTGTAAATAATCATGTTCATTTAATCATTCATGTTGATTCCATTTGATCATGCTTTGTGTTGTTTGTGCATTAAAGTCATCCATTTTGTGCATAATTAAAAAAATGATCCAAATTTGTCTTGCATTTTATAGCTGTCTTTTCTTACAGTAGCTGTAAAATGTATGTTGAGTGTTGCATTCCTCACTTTTTACACCTGTTTTGCATGTTGATTGTTAGCTGTAGAAAGCTATGTGTATTTTGCATTGCATTTCATTGTTGTTTGTGCATTTAGGAGCTGTAATAGGCTGCTGGATTTTTACCTTGCATATTTTTAGGTCCCTTTAGACTTAGGATTGAGTCTAGTTTAGGTCCTAGATCCCTTAGGATTTGTTTGGTACTTGTTTACCTCATTTCTTATTCATGTTTACCATGCTAACCTTTGTTTTGTAGGGAGGTAAAGGTAAGTTCACACAACTTAATCCTTTTAATTCCTTTATGCTTTCAAAGTGTATTTGATTTAGCATTTTTGCCTTGTTTTACACAACTTCATGCTAATCCCCTTTAGAATCAACTTAGCTTTATTAGGAAGTAAGTTGTATTATACTTTCCCTTCTTCTTTTCCTTCTCACATTAGGATTAGAAAACCACACTAACCTAGGTTTATCCATGCATGATAACACTAGGATATTAGTATTTCCCTTAGACTTTTGTCTTTGGCTCTCTTTGCTTTCTCTTTCTCATCTCAAAAGAAAAGTAAAAAACACCTAATAAAGGTTGATCTTCTCGTATGACACGAGACTTTGTTGTGGGTTACTTATGCACGTTCCATTTATGGGCGAGGTGTAAGGCATCTACCATGATGAACAAGTCTTAGTATGAGAAGGTTGACAAACAATAAACAGAAAACACTTCTCTAAAAGACAAAACAACAAAGAAGAATCGTCTTTTCCTTCAGGAATTCTTTTCTCACCTTACTCACTCTTAACGCGAACTTGCGATGACTTTTCTCATTTGCAAGACGGTAACGCACTCGTACCAGACGAGCCTGCAACACCTGAGCATAGACATACGTAGTTCAACTCTAAAAATCATAAATAATTTCCACCTTAGTTAGGCAAACTACGTCGACTCTGATCGTCATATTCCCGATGAGGTATGTAGGCAGCGGGGTATGGCCCATTCAAGCACATTTTTTATTTTCCCTACATTTCTCTTCGATCTCTTTTCCAATTCCCTTTTCACTTCCATTCCAGTTAGCGATTTTATTCAACAGCATCTTATTTTACCCTTTGAAACAAGCAAACAAGCGTGAATCCTGTCGGGTACGACGGACGGTCTGGGGTGCTAATACCTTCCCAGGTCGTAACCGACTCCCGAACCCATATTTTTGGTTTGCAGGACCTTGTCCTTTCCGTCTTCCTCAGGTTTGTGCAACATTACCTTTCCCGTTCCTTCGGAATAAAAATGCCTGGCTGGCGACTCTGACTTTTCCGCGCCAGTTTCAAATTTGTACTAGGATGAAAATCCTGGGAGCGACACTATGTCATTTAGAATGTATACAAACTCTTATTTATGCATGCGGTACCGAAACATCCTCATGGATGGACACTAGGTCATCAACCCTCCACTAAAGGAGCATATCATAACATCATATCACTTCAATATGCACAATGGGATTGAAGCTACCAATGGACCGAAGTCCCCTTATAAATCATGCCATGAATGCAAGACGCAATATACACACATCATCATCATAACCTCATAAGCATTTCATCTGCATTCATCATCATTCATCATTTCACATACTCACTCATGAAATCATATTACATACTCATTTAACATCATACTACATACTCCTCTAACATCATACTTCTAAATCATGTCATCATACTTCATAACTAAAAAAATTCATATAAGTCATCATACATCATTTAATCACTAATTCTACTCATATAGTATATAAAACACATCATACAACAACTCTACAACATCATAGCAACTTACAACATAAAACACATCGAGAAAACATTTTTCTGAGTTAAAAAACATTTTGGAATTTCAAAATTTTGACTTGCTCGCTAAGCGAGCTTCGCGATTTCTGCAGATTTTTTGTGATTTCCAGAAGTCTTCTTCTGTGACAAACTCAGTAAAAATCCGAATTCAACTTCAGCATAGCAACAAAATCATATTCAACATCAACATTTCTCATAATAACATCATATACATCATTTAACATCATTATATACATCAAATCATCACAAAATCATCATCAAAACACAAATCATCAATCAAAACTCTATACCCTAAAACTATACCTCAAACCCCAACTCTATTCCCATATTACAATACCGAAATAGAATTACTCCACATGCCTTAGGTTTCATAAATTCTTCGATAATCTTCTCGCAAAATCCCTCCAAGCTTCAAAATCTAGCTTTCCCTCTTGAGAGCTCTTATATTTTCTCTCAAAAGTGCGATCGTTCCAATGATCGTATAAAACTCAACTTCACTTTTTTGTCACTCTTGCCCCTATGACCTATTTAGTCTTTCCCCATAATACCCTCACTAATCATCCATCAAAAGACCACATTACCATTATCATCTAATTCCTCTTATTTTATTTTATTTAATCTCAAATAATAAACTAAACCCACTATACTTAATATTCTAATATTAATAAAATATTAAGTCACCCTCAAAACTCTACTAAACATCAAATAACATCATAAATCATCAAAACACAAGAAACACATCAAATAAATCAGAATTCAACTTTGGGGTGTTACAACTCTCCCCCACTTACGAATTTTCGTCCTCGAAAATGTACCTAAAGCAAACAGCATCAGATACGATTCCTTCATCTGATCCTCTCGTTCCCAAGTCCAACTATCACCAACTGGTCCACCCCACAATACCTTCACCAAGGCAATCTCTTTACCTCTAAATCGCCTCATCTCTTTACCATCTATCCGTACTGGCAACACTTCCACAGTCAAATTATCTCTTACTCGAACATCATCCATCTGAATCACATGCGATGGATCTGCAATGTACTTCCTCAGCTGTGACACATGAAACACATTATGCAAATTCACAAGTGACGGTGGTAATGCAATCCGGTATGCCACCTCTCCGACTCTTTGCGAAATTTGATACGGTCCAATGAAACGCGAAGTGAGCTTTCTTGACTTCAAAGCTCGCCCGACACCAGTCACGGGAGTAACCCTAAAAAAACACATGATCTCCCTCTTTAAATTCAAATTATTTCCTCCTCATATCATGATAACTCTTCTGACAACTTTACGAAATCTTCATTCTCTCTTGAATCATCTTAATCTTTTCAGTCATCTCCTGCACAATCTCAGGTCCGAGCACAACACTCTCGCCTGACTCATACCAACACGACGAAGTCCTACACCGTCTCCCCTACAATTCTTCATACGGAGCTATACCATTGCTCGCATGAAAACTATTGTTATAAGTAAACTCAATTAACGACAAATGATTATCCAATGCACCTCCATAATCCAACACACAAGCTCTCAGCAAATCCTCTAAAGATTGGATAGTCCGTTCTGTCTGATCGTCCGTCTGTGGATGATAAACATAACTCATCCTCAACTTGGTTCCCAAAGCATCTTGTAAACTCTTCCAAAATCTCGATGTAAACCGCGAATCCCTATCCGACACGATACTCGACAGTATCCCATGCAACTTCACAATCTCATAAATATACATCTCTACTAGCTTCGACATGGAATGATTAATCTTCATCGATAAGAAATGCACCGACTTAGTTAATCGGTCAACAATCACCCAAATGGAATCACTTTATTTCATTGTCTTCGGCAAACCTATCACAAAATCCATATAATTGTTATCCCATTTCCATTCCGGAATACTCAACTGTTGCATCACACCTACCGAATTTTAACGTTCAACCTTCGATTTCTGGAAAACCAAATAAGCATACACAAACTCCGCAACATCTCTCTTCATACCTGACCACCAAAACAATTTCTGTAAATCATGATACATCTTAGTAGCGCCAGGATGAATACTCAATCGACTTCGATGTCTTTCTTCTAGAATATTCTTCTTCAACTCTGTATTATCAGGAACACACACACGATCTCGGAATCTCATCATACCATTTTCATAAATTTGAAACTCTCCTCCGTTACCTTGGTTAATCAAAGTCATTTGATCCACCAACTTCAAATCTGATTGTTGTCCTAAACGGATCTCTTTCACAATATCATTAGTCAATTTCAGCATACCCAACTTCACACTCTCAGATGTAGTCTCACATAACAAACTAATCTCCAACAGTCAGTCCTTCGTGAGACGTTCCCAATGGAGTCATTTTCTTCCTCTATTCCCTAGTAGAGTCAACAAAGCATTTTTCTTAGCATATCTTTTACTCACAAAGTTCAAATTTCCTGGTTATTTTGGTATTCAATCTCTCCATACCTCAAACATCTGAAAGTCACTGCTCTTTATTCCTCAGGTGTGGTCGACGTTCTTGCTGGCGGGGGGATGGGATGCGGGACATGTCATGTCGTCGTCTTTGCAGGATAGAACGTGAACAACGGTCACGTCGTCACGGTGACAGGTTGCGCGAGTCCACTCGGTGATGTCCTCGCATGAGAGATTTGGAGTGACGTTCACCTTCCAGTAGGGCAATCCTTTCATTTTGTTGAAACAACATTAAGTTTGATTGGTTGAGGGCGTGAACCATGACCACCAGCGTTGGGTCCGCGTTGGCGGGCACATGGATAGGCTCAAAGGAGTCGGGGACCATATATTGGTGGGTAGCCCCGTTGGCCACAGGTTCAGAAGTGGGAGTGGTGGTTTGACCTAGAGGTTATCTTCCTCGTCGGCGGGGAAGTTGACGAGGGCATCGTGGTTGTTATCGTGTTCGCTAGTCATGATGGTCAGTTAATGGAAGTTGATACTTTGGTCTTTCGTTCAAGGAAGAAAGACGGGAGGGGGGGGGCAGAGTTTTTCCACAAACGGCGCCACTGATCTCACCTGATCAAAATGAACCTTCCAAGCTAGCGCAACTCCGGTGGTAGAAGAGGATGAGAGATGTACTTGCAAGGTACTCTGATGCCAAAGTGAAAGTTAGATCAAAGAGAAAGCTAAGTACATAGTAAGGTAGAAAGTGTTAGAATATCTGACCCTCTAGTGAAAGAGCGTATTTATAATGTGCCCACAACGCTGGACCAAGGTCCCCATTGTGAGCTGAATTAGTTAGGCCCACGATGGGGAATGCTAGGGTCTGCGTGGTCTTCATCCTGGTCCAACTGTCCCTTAAATATAGGAAGAGTGAGATTATTTCGTGGGAGGCAGTTGGTTGCACGTTGCTGATGGACGCGTGGGGGAGATGCCCCCACTGACCATCAGTATATGGGTCTCCTATAGTGGGCTTTTACTAACTGGATTGGGCCGTGCCTGCCATAGTTGGACCTTGCCCGACAGTGGGACAACTCAAGACCCAGTCCAGAAAAATGACTGATAGCTGATAAGTTAATTTAAGTGTTTGGTAAAATTAACGATTTACCTAATTTATAATATAAAATGACCTAAAAGATATTTAATAAATATTTATTTTATTTTAAACTAAAATAAACTATAAATGATAAAAAATAATTTTTGTTAAAATAATAAGGATAAAAATTGAAGAAAAGATAATAAACTATAAACTAAAACGCTATTTGAAATAGTATTTATAAAATAAGTTATATACTAATAAAATAAATTATAAACTCGTGATAAAAAGACGTTACTAAATAGGTTTAAATTATCTTATGAGCTTATAAACTATAAGCTTGAAATTGTAGTTTACTAGACAGAACTAACTCTTGAGAAAGTGAGAAAAATATGTGAATTATTCTCTCATAGAATAGTGGTAGAAAGACAATCAAACTAGAGAAACATCTTAACATTCAGGCTCCAACAACCAGCCAGATGCATATCACTTGCAGGATATTTGTTTTTAAAAAAGTATTACTGATAGCTGTTTTCAAGAGCACGAAATTCAACTCCGGTGTACTTGGCAAGTTGGGAAGATCGAGAGGTCAATCGTCAATCCAATCACCATAGATGCGATTTATCTTGTTTAGTTTCAACCAAAGTAAATACTTCTTAGTCTTCTTCTCATCTTCCTTTGCCTCTGGTATACTTGCTATGCCTATGGCAACTGCAGCTTCAACGCCTCCACCAGGAACTTGTAACTCTGAATAGCAAAACAACCAATACTTCATAAGTCAGAAGAAAATACATGAAAACCAAACAGTCTTAATTGTTATAATCATCTTTTAACTTTTGTTCACGGTATGCATATACAAGTTATGGCATCAAAACAAACAAGATATATAAAGAACATCTACAGCCATGATTGTGACTATTAAGGTTTTTGATGTCCACGGCATCACAATTGCAGCTACATTAACCGTATTTAATCACAATATTAAATTTAAAGGCAACTATCGGCAGGAACCAAAAGGAGAAACAGGTTTGGAAAATATGAACATAATATAACAGTCGATTATTCAGAATCGCATGCCAAGGCAATGTCGCAATTGTTTATGATATTATCTATCCGTTAGAATAAAGCAGAATTAAGGTTTTGGCAACAACACTTGTTGAAAGAAAAACAGTCTAGTTCACAGTCCCATCACCCATGATCCTACCATTCTGTCACTTTGGTGTGGGAATTACTGAGCAACTATGTTGCATGGATACAGTACTCTATCCGCATCCAATATGAGGTTTTAATTAAACAAAAATTTAAGGAGACTTCTTTCCTAATTTACTACATTACATATTAATTAAACAAAAATTTTAAGGAGACTTCTTTCCTAATTTACTACATTACATATTAATTAAACAAAAATTTTAAGGAGACTTCTTTCCTAATTTACTACATTACATATTCACTATCAAAATATAATTTACAGCCTATGGCGACACCAAGGTGGCCATCCCTTTACAAATTCCCTTCTGTGGCAGTCAAAAAATCCACCATGCCTAATGTTCCTAGAGACTGTGTTGTACAATACCGTTATAGTGTAACTGAAGTTGGACAAGCCGCTATTGTTCCGTGATACAATATTTATAATAAAATGTGGTCAAGTTGCCGCTATAACATACCTATAACACTATTGCATAGCAGAATTTTGACAATCCGCTATTCACCACATTGGCCACGCCATTCTGCTATGGCGCTGCCATTTAACAACACCGATATCTGAACTTTCGATAAAGAAGTACTGTCAATAGCAGATGACAGATTGCAGCGACCAACCAAAAACTAACCATATAAACATGGGTTTGCGGCCTATGGCGGCAGGCACAATATCCCTTGCGCCATGGTGTGGCTATGACAGAAACTTGACAACACGGCGAAAATTTAATCACTGATCATACAGACAGGTGGCCCATTAAACTGAAGCAACATCTGTTGTATGAACAAAATATCCAAATGCTCATCTAGAAGCAAAGGTGAAATCGAGTTCCATTGAATATGATCAACTTTCTAAGGAAGACACTTTTTGTGGACAACATGTAAGAAGAGCAAGTTTATGCCAAATCAAACATGAAAACATCATACACAACAACAAAAACAACATGCATTCAAACACTGGAATTGTACATCATATCACAGAAAATGACCTTCTACCCTTCATCGCGAAAATAATAAATAAAAAACAACAGTAGGATGCTATGGGGAATAAAACACCAATCAATCTTATTACCTGCATCACCATGAGCAAAGTGACAGTCATCAGCAAAGGGACAGCTCCCGGTATATTTCCACCTGATACATATCTTAGTCTTCCAATAAGTGCCCCTTTCCTGCTTAGTCATAGTCTTAATTCCTTCCAAATTATTACCAATAGTTCCAATGCTGATTGAAGAGGACTCTCTTCTTGTTTTCCCAGAATCGTCTCCAAAATTAGCAGTATCTTTGTGAAGAAAGCTACAATTATCACCATAAGGGCATTGCTCACCATTGTAATAATTCTTGCAAAGCTTCATCTTGTGAATGACTTTTTGATCATCATTCCTATTCTCGCCCAATTGCAGTCGTTCTTCAGTACGAGGACAGACAAGCTCCTGCCAGTTTGGTGGTGGCTGCCTTATCTCTTCAACCCCATGAGCAAAGTTAACAATTTTACCGTTTTTACACCTACCAAACTCGAATTTAAAACAAATGAGGGTCTTGAAGAAAATATTGTCCGTTTCTCTGTTTGGTGGAGGATGATTCATCCTTGGAGGAGGGACCATTAGTGCATTGGAGTGGTTGTTGTCAGACATTCTTGGCCTTTTGAAGGAATGGGAACTATTCATTGCTGAACGCAGTTCAAATTGTTGATTGTTCATTGGGAATTGAAGCCTCGCTTCATTGATATCGCTGTTGGATGATGAGGTGAATTGCGGTGTTGACATGTTGAAGATTGGAATGTTGTCTGGGTCAGTCATGGCTATTGATAAAAGTAACAAAAAAAAAAAGATCAAGTTTGGTGAATATTTGAGTCTTTTGATTTGATTATAGTTGATGAATCAGATCAACATTGAAAGAAAATTAGGAACTGAATCAAGAACTTGTATCAAGAATGAAATAGTGCCATGCAAATGGTCACATTGTTGATGAAATAATGAAATGATGAATGCAAAACAGTAAAAAGAAAAGTTTGATGTTGAGTGAGGGGCCTAATTTTGAGACAAAAATCAAAACATGAATTTCGGATAACCCGAGTGAGAATATTGATGGGATGATCAAGATTTGATTTGTGTACAGTTTGTCTAAGAAGAGTGAAAAACATATATAGTGCGCAGTTTCAAGGTTTAAGTTTATTTATTTTTTGGTTAACAAAATTCACAACGTAAAGCACTAAAGTACAATCATTTGATAAAAGAGCAACAAACTAAGATAACTGTAAGAAGCTTCTATAAGACCAATATTTGACTATTAGGAAGTTGTTTAGATTGACTTATTGAATATATCTACTAACATAAACGCTTGTCAATGCTTAATTAAGTTTTTTTTATCCAAAACATAACGTATTGGGTTATCATGTTGTACAAATAACCATCTGGAATCAAAGTTGGACTAAAGGCACCAATTTTTTTTTTCTTTTTTTTAAAAACTAAATTAAGAGCATCCTTTCATCGAGAAGAAGTTAAGTATCCCAACTATGTTGGCATCCAAAAAGACTTTCGTCCTGTGACCATAGCTCATATATAGCATTATAAAACGATAGTATTTTCATACCAGCCGGTTTCATTGCACACATGTTGACTACATATGTTAGTCCAAAACAAGCCAATGTAATATATTGGTATAGATAAACAACACATATATGCTAATCACATTTTCATATATCTATGTAAATATATAGTTCATATGTATGATATAACTTATTTATAGTTTATATATATGATATAACTTATTTAAAAACAGACTTTGGTTCAGAAATTTGACCTATGTTCACCCAAACTAGACTCCAACAAAAAGTTGTTGAATTCATCGAAACACCCCTCAAACTGACAAATGCATGCGTCTGTGATCATAAAAATGTACTAATTACCAGTAAAAAGAATCAATAAAAGGTAATTATATAAATTGATCACCATCGCAAACGACCATATTCCAAAATTATTTATCAACAGAGAAGAATCCTTATCCCGATGTGGGCTGTTTCCAAGAGCTCGGAACTCAACTCAGGGTTCCATTGGCAATTCAGGATGATCGAGAGGTAAATCATCAATCCAATCACCATAAATACGGTTGATCTTGTTTAATTTCTTAAAAAGTAATTCTTTCTTTGCCTTCTTCTCCTCTTCCGTCAGAGCAGGTGAAGGTACACTTACTGGTAATGTAGGTGCATTATTCGTTGAAGAGCCTGTAGTTGGTAAAGTTGGAATAACAGCTTTTGTTGAATTTGCTTTAGCAGCTGCAGCTTCTGCTTCAATGCCTCCACCAGGAACTTGTAACTCTGAAAAGCAAAACAACCAAAATAACCAATACTTCGTGAGTTAGAAGAGACAAAATAGTTTCGATTGTTATAATTATCTTTTAAATTTTGTTCACAAAACACACATACAAGTTCTGACATGAAAAAGAACAAATATAGAGAACGCACGTAAAAGTTCTGACACGAAAAAGAACAAGATATAGAAAAAACATCAACGACCACGATTGTGGCTAAGACATTAAGTTTTTGATGTTGCCGCCAGCGCAATTGCAGCTATATTAACCATATTTATATGCAATATATAGGATTGCGACATCGCTGCTAAAACCTGCAAATATACTGCTTCCAAATTATTAATGAGTCTGGCATTAAACTGATAGGCATATATGTTGCATGCATGGATAGGCATATATGGGTACATTAGTATAAAATAAAAAATATATACTATTATAAATTTTATATAATCATGAATAGATTGTAGAAAAGATAGAATCATAAGATAAGAATAACATATATAAAAAATTTACAAGGAGAAGCCATTCCTAATTTACTACATCAGACTTTAACATATCAAAATTGAATCATAAAATTAAACAAATCTAAGAATAAAATATCTACTTAAAAATAAATAAGGAAAAAATCAACATCTGAAAAAAAGGAATGCAAAAAACTTTAACTTCAGATTTTTTACTATACCAACAATTGTGTTTTTAAATAAAAACAAGTAATTATGTTACCTACTTGTGTAACCACGAGTACGTGACGATCATTTTGTACGAGTACGTATGTGACGATCATCTTGTACGAGTACGGCGCCATAAAGGTACACAAGAAATAACAATGTTTTCCATGTTGGATGGTGAAAATATAACAGAACTCCAAAAATTCACCATACAAACACGCCATTGCAGCGTATGGCCACGCTCTGGTGGACATTCCTTTAGAAACTGCCTATAGCGGTTGCCAAAATATATGCCACACCCTTTATTGCTAGATAGCCGCGGACAACTATATTTTTGCGATGCGATACACTATATATTACATGAGTCAAATAGCCACTATAACGGGCACTATAGCACCATTGCATGGCAACATTTTAGCAACCCGCTATCGAAAATACTGGCCACACCATTCTGCCATGGCCACACCATTTAACAACACTGACATGTGAACCTTAGATAAAGGCATACTATCAATAGCGGATTGCGGCGATCAATTATTTAAAGGTTAGCCGTATAAACATGGTTTCGCGCCTTATGGCGGCAGGCACAAAATCTTTCGCGCCTTATGGCGGCAGGCACAAAATCTTTCGCGCCATGGCGTCACAATGGAAATTTGACAAGACGACAAAAGAAGTAATCACTTATCATACAAATAAGTGTCCATTACTTTTAAACTGAAGCAGCATCAGTTATAATCAAAATACCAAATGATCATCTAGAACCAATTTTTCCTAGAAGCAAAGGTGAAATCGGGTTCCATTTAATATGATCAACTAGCAAACTAAACATGAAAACATCATTCACAACAAGAAAAGCAACACACATTCAAACACTCTATTTTGTACATTATATTGCAAAAATCGGGTTCCATTTATCATACACAACCAGGAAAACAACACACATTCAAAAAATGACTTCCTACTCATTATCACAAAGATAAAAAATAAAAACAGATTTTGAACAAAACAAAACAGTAGAATCATATGATAAAAAATCAAAATTAGTCCTATTACCTGCATCTCCATGAGCAAAGTGACAACCATCACCAAAGGGACAGCTCCCGGTATTTTTCCACCTGATACATATCTTAGTCTTCCAATAAGTGCCCCTTTCTCGCTTACTTCCAGCCCTACTGCCTTCCAAATTATTGCAAGTTTCAATGCTGATTGCAGACGACTCTCTTGTTTTCCAAGAATCGTCCCTAAATTTGGCAGGATCCTCATGAAGAAAGCTACAGTTATCACCATAAGGACATATCTCACCATTGCAATACTTCTTGCACAGCTTCATCCTCTGAATGATTTTGTCATCATCATTCCGACTCCCTCCCAACTGCAGCCGTCCTTCGGTACGTGGACCGACAAGCTCCTGCCAGTTTGGTGGGGGCTGCCTTATCTCGTCAACCCCGTGAGCGAAAGTACAATTCTCACCATTTCTGCAGCTACCAAACCCGAACTTGGTACAAATTCGGGTCTTGAAGAAAATGTTGCCCGTTCGTCTGTTCGGTGGAGGGTGATTGGCTTGCTTGTTGTCCGGAACTCTCGTCCTTCGGAAGGAATAGGAACCATCGGATGCTGAATGTGGTTCGTTGTTCATCGGGAATTGAGGCGTCACCTCAATGATATCGCTGCTGCTGGACGATGAGAATTGAGGTGGTGACATTTTGAACGTTGGAATGTTGTTTGAATTACTCATGCCTGCTCATAAATCCAAAAGAAAACAAATTATTAAATCTAGTAAAATTTTGAGTGTTTTTGATTTGATTAACGTTGATCAATGAGATCAACCTACAGATAACATTTGGAAGGGAGTGAAAAACTTGTATTAAGAACGAAATAGTGACATGCAAATGGTTAGAAACTTAGAATATTGATGAAAATAATGAAATGATGAATACAAAACAGTAAAAGGAAAAGAGAAAGAAAAATGTACTGTGGGACGAGAATTCTGGGAGAAAACAAAATGCGATGTTCAAGCTTTGGATTTTTTGAGTCAGGTTTGAGTGCCGTTTGTTTGAAAAGAATGAAAAACATATAGTACAGTTTGAAGGTTTAAGGTTTTTTTTTGTTGGGTTAAAAAAAAAACCCTACTTGCTGCTGTCGCAATCATGTTGGATTAATCACAAATTATTGTCACTAATTAAACTCTCAGGGGGAGAAATTTCCTTGTCATCCCCCGCTCATACCTGACACCCCGCACATTCAATGAAAAGACGAAATTAATCCCGAAAAAAAACATTATCACATTTCACGTATTTTCGGATTTTTCAAAAATTTTGACATTACCGGGAATTTTGTTGCACAACCGAATATTTGATTTTTTACAACTAAGTTTTACCGGCTAAATTATCGGTGTGAATTACCGAAAATTTCAAAAAATCAGGTAATATTTACCGGAAATTCCAAAATTACCGGTAAATATTACCAGAGATTTGAAATTTCCGATAGTTCATTTTTTATGTTTTTTCTACCGGTAATTTGAAATTATAGGTAGTGTTAATTTTTTTGATTTTTTCCGGGAATTTCAAATTCCCGGTAGTTTTTTTTTTATTTTTGTTTTTTTTGCATTGAAGACTAGAGGTACTGATGGTAGCATCGGTGGAAGGGCGCGTGATTTGGCTGCAGCTGGTAGGGGGAGGGGTACAACCACTCCAGATGTCGAGTCTGCCCATGTACGGGCTGGACATATGGTCCTAACTGGTTCACACCAGAAGAGGATGGCCTAGCAGCGGGGCATTTCCAGGCACCTCGCATCGTTAGGAGACGTGGAAGTCTTTCTTCACAACAGACCACACCTGAGGACGTCCTTGTTATTCAGCCACAGCAGGCGACACCTCTAGATGATTTGTATATTGTTGTATTATATGTATATTATGGCAGAACTATATATTATTATTATGTCTTCATTTATTCTCTTACACTACAGTGATCTTGATTAAAAAAATTAAGTAAATAAAAAACAAACATTACAACATGATTAATCGATATTAAAAACCTATACACTACCAGATACTTCAGGGCGTTTCAACATCGTCATTATTTCATCAACTGATCTTGACAGTTGCACATCTAATGTCAGCGGACCCTTTGTTAGCCTACGGCGAAATAATCTCCACATTTTGATGACATCTTCATCGTTCTTCAACTCAATTAGATTATATTTCACACTACCATCCCCCCAATCCTCCCGAAACTCGATCTTCAACATATTTCTATTCTCACCATAAGGCAACAATTCCTTCAACTTCGAAGTCAGACCGACAAAGGAGATTGTGTCATTCGGGAGCATGAATTCGACAGGTTGAGAACCTCTCTTAAAGTAAACTTCTGCTTAATTAAAAATGATGGAATAACCATTTTTGCATATATGTTTAACCACAAGACCTGACCCATTATTTATACAAATGTGCAACAATTCTGTACCACACAAACTGTCGGTGCAATCACAATCATACAAAACGGTCGACAAAATCTCTGTCGTTTAAATAAAAAATCTAAAAACCTTAAAATTATGCCTACCGGGAATTTCAAAGGATTTGAAATTCTCGGTATCAAACTGTAATTTTACAAAAATCCAATTTTCTGATAATATACTGGGAATTTGAAATTACCGGTATATCAGTGATTTCAAATGAACTACAGGGAATTTCAACATATACCGAAAATTTCATTATGCCTAGCGGGAATTTGTTTCGGAAAATTGTTTTTAAAATTTTATGGACATTTTTGCCATACTGCAAATTTGGGGGGTGTCAGGTACGAGTGGGGTGACAGGTAGATTCCTCTACTAGGGGGTGCGGGTAAAATAAAAGAAGTAAGAGAAGTTTATAATATAAATTACTTATGAGGGATGACCACTTTTCAAATGGATTAAGCTTTAGGCGATTGTCTAGCAAAGTTTGAGCTCTCACACTACTAACAGTCTAACACAATTGTTTCTTTGGTAGAAAATTAAATATTTAATAATTAGTTGAATAATTAATTATTTTATTAAGGAGGTTAATAAATAATTATGAGTTAATTCGATTGAAAGTAGCTAGAGTTTTTTTTTTCCTTTGATCCTTCCACTATAAATAGTGTTTTTCTCCTCTTTCAACATTTTTTTAATATTGTCTTCTGAAGCTTTGCTCCAAAAATTTCTTCTAAATCTCTCAAAAAGCTTTTTTTTCTCAACAATGGATCCTTCCAACAAAAATGCCAAAACTTCTAAGGATCTTCTTCCCATGACCTACATGCTGAACAATGCCATAGTAATAGGGAATCAGGAATATGTTTTAGAACCTCCCAATTTTGAAGAAAAACTTTGCATTTATAAGTCTCAGATACTTATTCCATACGCCATTTCTGGAACATACCATGCTCTCATGGGTCCTACGTTTGACCCTGCAGAGGGTCTTACTAAGTTTAGAAACTTTTTTCCTGCCTATCATAGGACAAAACCCTTAGTTAGTGTTATGGTTCCCATGAGCTTAGAATATCATACTAACACTTTGCGAGTCTTTCACTCAGGTCCCCAACCCAAAAAACATGATGACTATATCTCATGGTTAGATAAGATAGAAATGAGTATCTTCGACTTGATCCAACTATCGAGAATTGGCCTGACATATTGTCAAAACATGTTGGTCGCCTCCTTTTACTATTGGGAGAGCACGACTAACACCTTTCAAGTTCCCTGCGGAATGTTGGCACCCACGCTTTTCGAAATGGCGATCATTACTGGTCGTCTCCCTGATGGCGGTAGCTTTGACCCCAACGGTCAGAACAAAGACAATATTGAGTTTGACAATAATTGTGTCGGCTTCACATGATACATTGAAGATTACCATGTTGTCGGCACTCCTGAAGTTACTACTGAAGAACATATTGCATTATTGGCCCTGTGGTTGTCTAGATGCGTGTTTTGATGTCGATCCCTTAAGGTAGCAAAAATTTATTTGACTCTTTCCAACAAATTTCATGAGGAAAAACATGTACGCCTTGGCCAACTAATCCTAGGATCCTTGTACGCATCTCTAGGAGAGGTCATTGAAACCCTGAGGAACATTAAACCCAAATATGGCCTATTGCTTGCTAAACCATTTTGGCTACTTCATTTATGGCTCAATGCCACCTTTGAGGCTTCATTGAAGGTTAAACGTCCCTACGACACTGACCATATCATCAGCAACCGAAACATTAAAGGTATTTGACCGAACCTCTTAACTCCCACTGTCAAAAGCAAGTCAGACCGAGAAGCATTTTGCTCATACTTCATGATGTTCGCCAAGTGCTTTAATTTTACCGCAACTATGACCCCTTTCTCCAAAAGTACCCACAGATCGGAATGGGTTACCCGACCACTTCCAGGCGCAAGCGGAAATAAAAAGAGAATAAAAAGATATGGACATTCTTCCTGAAACTCAGTCTCATTTTTATTATACTTGAACCCTCTAAGGATCATGTGAGAATCCTTAACTATCAACACAACCTGGTGTCTCGCCAATTTGGAATCATCCACACCATCCTCGGCCTTTCTTCAAAATGAAAAGCAAGTTATGACCTCCTAGATTTAAGAAAAGGAGATTCAAGCTTTCCAGAAATACTTTGAGACTGTATACGACCCAAATGACCTTAGTCGGACGATCAGTGAGGCATTTATGACTCTGAAAGAAAAATGCAAGCAAAACTTCCCAATTTAAGAATTCCTGAATACATGAAAGACAAATATGATTTCACCCTCAAATATTATCCTCCTAGATTTCCCCCTTGTTTACTCAGATCAACTTCGCCTAATTCTTGCCAACTACGATAATATCAGTAGTCTTACTACTCTACGACCAATTGGAAAAGTTTATATCAATTTCTAGTGTCAAATCTCTGTCAAAGAGAGAAACAGCTGGAAACGCTTACTTGGGACGACAAGCATATCTTGTTATTCCTTACCAAAAACATCAGAGCTAATCATCCTCTTACTATTTTTAAATTCTTAAAGAAGATGATAATCGTATCTAGGGAGGAAATGACTTTCCTCATACCACATGGAAGTGTTTTTTCTAAACTTTTCTCTCAGTTGGAGATAGTTAATAGTAATACTATTGAAGATTAATGGAGTCTGAAATTTGAATATGTAATGTGGAATAGTTATTTGTTATCCTGTATTTAATTAATGAAATATTTCCTTTCAGATTATAGCCTATTCGATTTTATTGATAATTTTCTTTTTAGAATTACTAATTAACAAAAAAATGAAGAAAATAAATAAATAAGAAAAAAAGGGAAGATTGGAAGGCGCCAAGTTATAAATCATTGAAAAAAACTTTAAATGCAGTTATAGGGATTCGAAGTGTGTTCCCTTATAACTATATTCCATATTTTTTATGGAGAAAATTCGGCGCTCGCTTATAGCTATATGCTCAATTTTGGCATGTTCAAAGTGAAAGTTTCGTCATAAAAGTGTTATTTATCGTAGTGAATAGACCGAGTAATGAGCATTGGCAAGCTATTGAGAGAGTCATATGGTACCTTAAAAAGATTATGAATCTCAATTTATATTACCAAAGATTTCCTGGTGTACTTGAAGAATACAATGATGCAGATTGAAATACTTTATTAGATTATTCTAAAACAACTAATGGCTATATATTTATTATAAATGCAGAAGTTGTATCTTAAAATCAAAGAAACATACTTTCTTGGCTCAGCCCACAGGGATAATGAGATGATAACATTAATGACTACTAGTGAATAAGCAAGTTGATTAAGATGTTTGCTAACTGAGATCCCTTTGTGGGAAAAACCAATGCCATTTATGTTTACCCATTGCGATAGTACCACGACTATTGCAAGAATTGAGAAATGTTAGTATAACAGTAAGTGATGTCAAATAAAGAGGAAGCACAATATTGTTATAGATTGTATCTCTAAAGGAGTTGTATGAATGGATCGTGTACACACTGAGGAAATTTAGTAGATCATTTGACGAAAGGATTATCTAGAGAGAAGGTCAATAATACATCCAATAATGTGAGATTAATGCCTATAGAAAAATGAGTTTCTCGTGACGGTAACCTGATCTAAATAACTAGAGATCCCAAGAAATAGGTTCAATCGATAATAATAAGTTGTGAGTAATATAAGGTGATCATATTAAAGTAAATAAGAGAAGCATGAATCCTGAAGCAATAAGAGAATGAGATAATAGAAACTCTTAATGAGATATATATACTCTATATGAGGGAGTACCTAGGCTACAAGAGTATTCTTGATAGACTCACTTATGTGATTGTGGAACTTAGGTCGGTTCCTATGGAACTTTGAGGTAGAATTCCTAGAACCTTCACTACACTGGGATACACGTACAAGACCATTAAAGCATGGACTATTAGAATACACCTTAAGAAAATTTTATGTGCATGTTTGATGTCTAAGATAGAGTTCAAGAAAATTGTGTCACTCTTGTTGAATTTGAATCTTACTTGCTACACAAAGGTTCAAGTTGTAAATACCTTTGTTTATGCACAATCTTAGAAACATTTGACGTTACTTATGAAACACTTTTTTTAAATTCAAGTGGGGGATTGTTGGAACATCATGTCAATATCCCAATATAGGGAGATGAATTTGAAAAAGTTCCTTAAGTCCCACATTGTGTGTTTGTTGAAATAACTCCATAGTTCCACATTTCTTAGGAAATTTTCTGTTTCATTCCAAAATACACCAAAAACTTATTTTAAGTTTTTCCTTCTTTACTCTCATGATTATGCGTCTTTCAAATTGTCGAAGCACCATTTTCTCCTCATTTCTTTCTACTCGTTGAATTTTTCGAGTACTTACTTGAATTTTCTTTAGAGAATTATTTTAATTTCTCCTCGTTTGAGTTGAGAAATTATCAAGTATAATGTTTGGATTCTCTTTAGAGAATTATTTGAATTTCTCTTTGTTTGAGAAATAATTTTGAGTAGTGATCATTATTGAATTTTCTTTGGCGAATTATTAGAATTTCTCTTGGTTTGAAAAATTATTACAACCGGTCGTTATGCCAGATATTATATGTGATATTTATACCATATTCGAATGGTCTTTGCACCATCAAAGGGTATATTTCTAGACTGATTATCTATCGTGCAAGTAGTAACAATATATTATAGAAATGCGTTTTTTTATCTTGGAGGCGCCATAATACTTTGCACAATTTCAAACAATATTGTGAAATATCTTAAAGAGAATGAACTCTTCCGCGACTTGACCCAATAATTTCTTCATCGACTATTTTCAAATATCCAAATTCTAAAGTGTATTTGTAACTCCCACGTCGACCAAGAGATTGACTTTAACAAAAATAGGTTTGAATCCAATACTCATTGTCTCCGACTCACATAATTAAATAAATCTCTAGACAAAGATCCTTAAATCAAAGTCTCTAAAAAAGTTAATCAATTCTGATTCTAAAAAAATATTGCGACAATCTTTCAAACACGTATCAAAAGCTCTAACTAGAGACCAAATTTACATGATCTATTTTAAAGTTCTTTACCATACAAAATGACAAACATATTTTTATTTATTAGACAACAGATACATACCAAAAGTATCATGTTGTGAATTAGATACCTTAGAAACAAAGTATAATAGGTTTCTCAAAAAACCTACAAGAGTTAGGGTTTAGGGTTACCAAAGATAACAACAAGGATTAGTTATAAACTGTTATTCTTTCCTTTCTCTTAAAACAAGATTACAAGAATAACAAAATAACCTCTCTCATTTTTGAATTATGGTTTTATCTTCCTATTTTCCCTTATGCAAAATATGAGAGACTATAGTATGTTATTTATAATAAAACTAACATACTAACCTAATGAGATTTTTAACAATTACCCATTATAAGCTAACTTAGGGTACAAGCTAACTTAAACAATTGGATTCATAACACAAGACCCAATTAAACAATAACATGTGAGTAGACTTCGGCGGTATGCTATTCGTACTAGGGTTTGTTCCAATATTCCACAAATCTCCACCTTGGAACACACCTTATACTAACAAGAAACAAACTAGCTTTCTTCATGTAGCTTTATCAACTGCATATAGTGGAAAAACTTGCAACTAGGCAACGTCTTGGTGATCATATCAGCAACATTATGATTTGTCAAAACCTTCAGCACTTGTACTTCTCCGCGCTCGATTATCCCTCTGACAAAATGCAGCCTTACATCAATGTGCTTGGTTCACTCATGATAGGCTGAGTTCTTCGACAGATGTATTGCACTTTGACTATCACATTTAACAGTGATACTTTGACCTTGAAGTTTCAGCTCCTTTGCAAAACCTTCAAGCCATAATTCTTCCTTTACAACTTCAGTTAGGGCTATATATTCCGCTTCAGTGGTTGATTAGGAAACAAACTTCTGAAGTGTTGCTTTCCAACTAATTGACGTGCCAAACACAGTGAAAACATATCCAGAAATAAATTTTCTAGAATCCATACAACCTGCATAATTAGAGTCGACATATCTTTCGATTGTTGCTTTACTATCTTCACCCAAGGCTCACCATAAAATCCACTTCAATGCTTGCCAGTGAGCCTTTCCAGGATTCGACATGTACCTGCTTACAAGACTTACTGCATATGTTATGTCGGGTCTAGTACAAATCATATCATAGATCAAAGAACCTACTATATTAGCATATGGAATGTTATTCATATAAGCTCTTTCGACATCAGTACTGGGAAACTTATCTATACTCAACTTGAATTGAGGGTTTGTTGGTGTCACAACAGACTTTGAATCCGACATACCAAACTTATCAAGAATCTTCTTCAAGTATGCCTCTTGAGATAAGCATAATCTCGATTGCTTTCTATCTCTCTGGATGTCAATCCCAAGAATCCTGGACGCATCTCCCAGATCCTTCATATCGAACTCCTTATTGAGTTCAACCTTCACTCTCATTACATATTCGACATTGTTGCTTACTATTAGAATATCATCCACATAAAGCAACAAAATAACAAATGAATTACCAGGTCGAAATTTGAAGTAAACACAGTGGTCGAACTGACTTCTGATGAAACTTATGTGTGCCATGAACTTGTCAAATCTCCTATTCCACTGTCGAGGAGATTGTTTCAGCCCATATAAAGATCTCTTCAGTTTTCACACATACTCTTCTTTCCATTGTGCCACCATGGCAAACGACATTCGAATGGACCTGTGCTTCACAACAGGAGAGAACACGTCATTAAAGTTAGTACCTTCTTTCTGAGTGAACCCCCTGCAACCAACCTTGCCTTTTATCTCTTTAATGGCACTCCTTTGATTCCTTCCTTAACTTTGAAAATCCATTTACAGTTGACTAACCTAGCTCCAGCAGGTTTCTTGATCAGTTCCTAAGTGTTGTTATCATGAAGAGATTTCATCTCGTCATCCATGGCCTTCAGCCATTCAGTCTTATTTCGACTCCTCATAACTTCCTTATAGTCTCTAGGTTCTTCGTCTAGAACCTCACTTGTAGAGATTAAGTCATAAGCTATAAGATTTGCATACCTAAGTCTCTAAGATGGCTTGATGACTCTTCTCGACCTGTCTCTTGCCAGCAGGTAGTCATTATCAGTCTCCTCATCTTCGACATCAGTTTCTTCTTCTTCGACTTCATCTGGGTCATGCAATTCAGCATCAATATGCTCCACCTTAACAGGGATTCTCCCTGTTTCAGCTCTTCGAAAACATCATCAGTTTTCTTGAAAGTCATCTCAGCTTCATTGAAAACTACATCTCGACTGGTGATACACCTCCTATGACCTGGCTCTAGGCACCATAGTCTATAAGCTTTGACTCCTTCAGGATATCCCATGAACATGCATTTCAAAGCTCTAGGTTCGACCTTGTCTTGCCTAATGTGAGCATAGGATACACAGCCAAATACTCTCAGTTTGTCGAGATCTGGTGATGTCCTGACCAAACTTCTTCAGGTGTCTTCATATCTAATGCAGTCGAAGGACATCTATTTATCATATATGTTGTTGTCGAAACAACTTCAGCCCAAAACACCTTCTTCAACCCAGCACTAACCAACATGCATTTAACCCTTTCTAGTATTGTTCGATTGAATCTCTCAGCTTGACCATTTTGCTGAGGAGTACCTGCTACAGTCTTATGCCTTGCAATCCCAGACTCGACACAGTAACTGTCGAAAGCTTCATTGCAAAATTCAAGGCCATTATCAGTTCTCAACCTATTGACCTTTCTGCCAGTTTGAGTTTCGATCAGAACCTTCCAACTCTTGAAATTCTAAAAAAATTTATCCTTCGTCTTCTGAACGAATACCCATAACTTTATGGAATAGTCATCAACTATGGATAGAAAATATCTTGCACCTGAATGTGAAGGATTCCTTGCAGGCCCCCAAAGATCAGCATGGATGTAATCAAGGGATCCATGTGTTCTTTGTTTACCTTTGTTAAACTTCACCCTACATGATTTACCAAATACACAAGGTTCAACAAACTCCAACTTCTCGACTTTGTCACCACCTATCAGGTTCTGTTTCCCCAGTTTGACCAGGCCTCTCTCACTGACATGGCCCAATCTCATGTGCCATAATTTTGTCTTCGACAACAGTTTCGTGGATGCAACATTTGTCGAACCACTTATAACTTTAGCCTCAAGGGTATACAAGCCTTGTTTCTTCACGCCTCTCAAGACTTCCTTCGACCCTTTCATTACTCTTCGGATACTTTTCTCTCCTTGAAAGACATATCCCTTCTTGTTGAATTCACCAAGAGAAATCAAATTTCTCTTCAAGTCAGGTACATACCTAACTTTAGTCAGTAGTCTAATTAACTCATAATGGAGCTTGAATCTCACAGATCCAATACCTGCAATTTTTTAAGCTTTGTTGTTTCCCATCAACACTGATCCACCATCTTGATCACATAATTCCTCGAACAAGTCTTTATTTGGAGTCATGTGCCAAGTGCAACCTGAATCCATAATCCACTCTTTTCTTGAGTCTCCGCTTGAAATCACAAGAACATTAAATGAGTCGAAATCATCTTGAACAATGGAAGCATTGCCATTATCATTACCTTCATGATCTTTCAGGAATTTAGGACACACCTTTCGAATGTAACCATCCTTCTTACAATGGTAGCATCGAACACCAGATGCTTCACCACTATAAGAATCCTGCTGACTTTTACCCTTCTTCTTGTCGAACTTATCATCCTTTCGCAAGAATTTCGCCTTTGTCATACCCTAAATTTTGACCAGAAATTTTTCGATTTTTGTTCATTTTACGCATTTTTGCCGATATGTTGAAAATCAATCATTATGCATTTTTAAGTTAAAACATTCATTTAATCATACATTTCATCATCACGATTGTCATCCTTTATTTATTAGAATTTGTTTCTTTTTAAATAAGAATGGTTGTTCTTGTTTTGATCATTTTTCCATAGATCTTTTAGAATTCGATCCAATCTTAAAATTTCATTTAAAATATTTTGTCACACTTTGTCATTTCATTATGTTTTAGTTAAATATTTATTTTAGATTATTTTAGAGTTTAATTTAGTTTAATTGTAGTTTTTTTTATGCTAATTCCTAAGTTAATTTAAACTTTTTTTAAAAAAAAGGAAGAAAGAGTTTTGTTTATATTTAGATGGTCTACAACTAATTTCCAATTTAATTTTTGATTTAGATCAATTTCAGTTTAATTAATTAATTTAATTTAAGTATTTCAATTTAATTTAATTACAATTTATTTTAGAGGTTAGTTTTATTATTTAATTAGTTTTTTTTTAACTGTTTATTTTTCTCTAATTAATATTTAGGATTATTTTATCTTATATAAAAATAATAATATAATATATAGTTTGTGTAACTAAGACTTAGTTTCTGATTTAGTCCATATGGTTGGTTCCCCCAACTTTCTCCATCACATGTTCAATTCTCCAACACTCTATCAGTACCAGCATTACACTGACTTGACAATACAAAAACCTGCTGCACCTGCAAAACCACAGCAACAACAGTGCATCAATCCAGCTTGCATTGAGAGTGACTTAACATTATGACAAGAAAAAAGCAAAGCAAAAAGGAAGAAAACCTGAACAAATCCTGCTAGCACACACACAACCTGCAACAACACAAAGGATACAAGGAGCAACTTGAAAAGTTTGAGGGGACATCTCCTGAAGGACCAACAAAGAAAAACAGGAACAAAGAGATTGAACGGGGGCTGGAACTTTGAAGATGACCCTCGGATAACCTGCTAGAGGGACCCCGCGAGAAAGACAGAGGATATAAACAAAAAACCGAAAAAACAAAACGGGGGATCCTCCTCTAAAAACCAACACAACCTCTTCATCTTCTTTCGACAACTTCAAATTTTTCCTCAACTCACACCAAGCCGAACCAGTAGAAAACCAGAAGGCACCAATCCTAAACCAACCTCAAAACCTTGCTCAAAAACAACACCACCTTCACCTCAAATTCTTCCCGTACCTCCTCCAAAAAACCTCAACATAAAACCGAGAAACAGAATAGCTTGGGAAAGGCTGAACTTCTCCTCACCTTTCAAACGACAGAAACTCGCCTTTCCGCTTCATCACCTTCAACAACACCTTGACCTTCGAACCTTTCACATAACCGCACACAAGCACCCTTCCACCTCAAACAAACAGAACCACAAAACTTCAAACCTTCCTCTTCTTCCAATCCTGCATAAACCGTTCAACCTCAACAGGCCACCATCTCACTGCCGCGAAATCGCCATCAACAACCACACCTTCAATCAAACCAGAAAAACTCACCTTGAACCTGCGAATCTTAGAACCAAACTTTTCCATTTTTCAGGAAAAACCATAAGAAACCATCAAACTCACTCTCCGCCGAAACCGACAAATGCCGCCCTCCTTCACATCGCACCACCGTGAAACTCAAAGTGAGAAGGAGCAAAAAACAGAACTCGAACGAAGAGGTTAACGTCGGACTCGCAACGGAAGAGCCAATACCTTCTTCGCCTTTTTTCCGACGTTTCTGTGGTTGGTAATCACCTCTGTTCTCCTTATTTTCGTTTTAGGATTAGATGTAATATAGGTGTTTTGAAGATTGACGATGTTTGTTCCTTTTGATAATGTTTTTTGGTTTGCCATGTTCTTGTGCGTAATCTGTTCTTCGTGATGGTAGATTTGCTTTGCTGAATTTGGGATTTTGTTAGAGGAACAGCCGCGGTTTCCGGTTTAAGGGTTTTTCTTCAGCCACTTTGTTATAAGCTAAACCGGGTCGGAGCTGATCCGCTCCAGGACCCGGTCCTCCTTCCCGTGGGCCTACAAGGGCCGGTTTTCCTCTTTTCCTCTTCCTGTCTTTTTTTTATTATGCTTAAGCTTTCTTAAACTTTTGTATTCTTCCTTTTATTATTTCTTTAAAAAATGTTTAAAAAAAAACACTTTATGTTAATTTAGATTATATTTTTTTTTATTTATTTAACTAATTTTAGTAATTTTGGTTTAATTTATTTTAGTTAGTTTTGTTATTATTATTATTTTGTTCACGTGTTTATATTTGTAAAGTTTTACATATATGTTTTTTTTGTTATCTATTCATTCTGTTTATATATATATTTAAGTTGTAACAATGATATACGATTAGTATAACGTGAATCTCCTTCTCGGTTTTCGATTAAGTCGTTAGGGAAGAGATGAGCATAATATTTCAAATAATAGCAATCGCCACTAAACTAATTATTTTTTCCAAACACTATTTTCTCGGTCCAACGTTAACCAAATACATTAAATCTTTATCGCCTACACTGTACACACGTAAGTCGGTCTTATGATCGCCGTCTGCACGTTTTCGCGTATTTTTTTTAAATTAAATTACGAAAAAAAGGAACTCCGGAGTCTAGTATTCCGCACGTTCTGGATTGAATCGCAAATGAGCCAGCCTCACGCGTTGGTTCAATCACCATTCGTATTCAAAACAATTCAACAATCTTAAAGGACCAGGCATGATTCATCTCCACAGGAAAGTTGTTCCTCCAATCCCCACAAACACAAACAAAATCTTACAAACAATTACTTTCAAAGGAAGAACGTGGCATTGCTTGTCGATCTTATATACAAGTTTAAAGCTTCTTTCGATTTTATTTATTTTCAAAGAAAGAATGTGGCATTGCTTGTCGATCTTATATCCAAGTTTAAAGCTTCTTTCGATTTCTCATTTCGCAAATGTTTGTGGTGGAATAGGTGAAATACTTCTCTTAAAAATGACGACTTGTCTCTTTCTTTCAAATACAAATTAAAACTTACCAATCAATTCAAATCATTTTCATAATTAAGTAGCGAGTAATTGAACTCCGGAGTCTAGCACTCCGCACGTTCTTGAATGCAACCGCAACATGGGCTAGCCCCACGCGTGGTTCATTCGCCCTCTCGTTTTAAAACACCCGTAACAAAGATCAAACATCTTTCCTCAAAACGAACGCTGTTTAAATCTTTCTATCTCGCAAATAAGCTAATGCTTAGCAGTAGAATGCATTTTCAAACAGTCGTTCTATAAAAAAACACAAATCGTAGTAGCACGAACTACGAAGCTCTGACTTTCCCATTGCACAAGGGAATACGTAGGCACGGGGATTTTAATCCTTCGCGAGCACAATAAATAAAAATTAACTATCTCTCCGTCACAATAATAAAAAAACTTAACCTTTCCCTATTGCAAACAATAAACAAATATCGATACTTAATCAGTAAAAGAAGACAATAATAACAAGTTAACATTCAAAGCGCAAACTAGACTAAGAGGTTCCCGTTGAGTACAACGGACGTGAGGGGTGCCTAACACCTTCCCCTTGCCTAACTGACTCCCGAACTTAGATTAGTGGTTTCGTTGACCATTCTTATCCTTTATTTAGGTTGTGTCTATATCTCCCTTTTCTCTCGTAGAATAAATAGAATTAGGTGGCGACTCTGTTGTTTATTTTAGGATCGTATTTTTCGAGGTGCGACAGCTGGCGACTCTGCTGGGGACTTATTGCCTTGTGCATTAGAGAGTCGAGCCTAACTTAGCATAGTTTGCGTTTGTTTGCTGACTTGTTTAATTGTCTTCTTTATTTGTTGTTGGTATTCTATCTATTGCTTCCTTCTTTATTATCTGCTCATTATATCTGCCTGTTGGATCTCGGGATATCAAAGGGTTTGAACTTGTATTTGAGTTTTGAAAAAGAAGAGGGAACACCTAAGTTTAGATTTGGATGTTATCAGTGTTAGTCTCCAAGGACTCGCTCCTTGCACGCCTAACATGAAAGCTTCCCCAGATAGTTAGACTTTTCGTAAATCTTGTCACAACGCAGCTAGCCTGCCGCGGGACCTGATTCACGAAAGGGCTGTGATTTTGGGACCCCCTAGAACCTGTTCAAATTTTGGTAGTTGTGTAATGTTAGGCTCCAAGGACTCGCTCCTTGCACGCCTAGCATGAGAACTCCACTCAAGGTAGACCTTATCGTTATTATCGTCACAATGCAGCTAGCTTGCGGCGGGGCGTTAGTACGATAAACGTCCGTGACCTTGAGTATCCCTATACCATCACCATAGAAACTACCCTGTGAGTAGGATTTATGGGTAAAGAATTTAGAACTTTCCACTTAAGGCTTACCAGTTAAGAGATTCCGAGTTACTTGTACCTTGGATCCAACGTCTTGCATTTATATTCAATTCTGGAGCTGTTTGTGATTTTGAGTGTTCTGAGTATTGCATTCATTCGCATACCATTTGCATCTGCATTTGCATTGCATATCATCTTCCAACAATCCAACTCACCCAGGTCTTATTCTCCGTCAGTCAATTGTACTCGACCAGTCACCAGAGAAAGATGGACCAACTTGAGCAGGAAAACAGGGAGCTTAGAAACGAAGCGCGACTTTGAGAAATCATATGGGAATATTCTCAACTACAATGAAGACTCTAGTAGACAGCCTTGTGCAGGAGAACACTGAACTCCAGGAAGAGGTTCACAGCTTGAAGATTGATAGAGGGCGGCTGATTTCTTTGGCCAAAGATCTGGTCATTTTTCAGCGTCGGTCAAATTCTACCTCTACTCGTCAGCGACGTCAGAATCAGCGGAGGTCTCCAAACAATCCTGAAGGAGCGGCCCATCAGTTTGACCCAATCCCAATGACTTACAGTCAATTGTGGTCTCATTTCGCCCGGAACTCAATAATGACACCCAGAAAGACTAGAGCCACGAGGTCTCGGCCCCGTGGGATCGATCCAAAAATCAGTTGTGAGTTTCATAATGGAGCACTGGGGCATCCAATTGAAAAGTGCAAAGTCTTCCAGGAAAAGGTTCAAGAGATGATCGACTACGGGGTGTTGACTTTCAATGGAGGAATCCCATATGTGGACGGAGTGCCTTTGTGCTGATAGAAAACTCAAGAAAGTCCTTTCCAAATCCATCTGTTGCTGGAGCATATAACAAGTTCCTCCATACACTTGATCGTTCGATGTTTTGGAGCTATCCTCTCAGATGTTTAGCTCGTTTGCTGCTTTTCATATGTATTTTGCTATGTTTTGTTAATGCATTTTGTTTTGGCATGTAAGAACTTATTTGTTTTGAATGATTAATGCAATGAATATGTTTGTCTTGAAGTAATCCATTCGTATTCACTCATAATGCTTTTTCAACTTTATAATGCCAACATTATCCCATCTCTTGCTTAGGCAGAGAATTGGAGGGAGGATGACGAAATTAAAACACAAATTCTCTAGTTGAATGCTTTTGATTAAAATCCTACTGACGATGTATAGGCATTGTTTCAAATTCCCAAACACTGGAGAAATAAGGAGTTAATCCCTAGTCAACCACTTCGAGCCTAGAAGTAGGAGTTTCTTTCAGATATTTCAAAACCCTTATGCTTAACCTGGGGCAGGGTAGTGTTCAGTTAATCTGGTTACACATTCAAATCATAAGATGAAACATCCCATCAGGGAATCCACTACAATTATTGACTTGACAGTCACGATTTTCAACCTTCCAATGAAAAATGAAAAAAGAAAAAAGAAAAAGAAAATCCCTCTAAGTCAAACCTACAAAAGGGCTTAGACAAAAAGATCAATAGAATAAGTCATTCGTGAGAGGTCCTCAAATCTTCAACCTCAAATACATAAGATTTAATGACCGCCATACCAAAATCAAAGGGTCACTGATATCCATAGAGGACAAATAAGATGACTGTCATTTAAAGCGGACCTTGGAGCATCATCCCTACGCTATCAAGACAAATGTATGTGTCAATTTAGCTGAACCTAGGATTGGAGAACATCACAGAGAGCGGGTGGGCACCAAATAAACTTTGAGCCTTTATCCTTTGTTTCTAAAACCGTGAACCAAACCACATTACAACCCTCAAAAGTCCTAATTGAAGTAGGGTTTATTTCGAAAGCACACTCGATGAGAAAGTGTTTCCCGACTCCCATGAGCTTTGCTCAAAAATTTGTGTTGGCTTTATAAAAAAAATGAATATCTCCTCCTAGCTAGTGATTCGGTCACAAGCTATTGTGAAAATCTTTTCAAAAACAAAAAAAACTTCGAGACAAACATGTGTGTTGCATTAGCAGTCTTAACATTAACCTTTTTGCTTGTTAGCATTTGCTTGATATCATAGAAGCCTATGTATGAGTACCAGTGATGAGCTTAATCTCTTGAGATTTGAAACTCTGGTAAGTAGTTGAACAACCATTTCAGAGAATGATCATCCCCAGGGGCAAGTTGTTTGAAGACTTCGCCAGCCAGGGGCAGGTTGCCTTAATACTTTGCCAGCCAGGGGCATTTTGCCTGAAGACTCTGCTAGACAGGGGCATGTTGTTGGAATAATTTGTCAGATATGGGCATGTTGCTTGAAGACTTTGCTAAACAGAGGCAAGTCGTTTCCCAATTTGTGATTACACATTCTTATCATCCCTAAAAGGATAAGTATTGAAGACTCATTTGTGCCAAGTACAGTTAATCTAAGGCAGTGACGTCGAGATTCGACGAATCTCTACAAGAGTTTGAAGACACTGGGACATCTTGAATGACAAGTCTTCTATAAAATCCTCTTGAGATAATCTTTTCTCACAAACCATTTTGTGGGCGCATGACCACGTGTTCCCCTAAGCAGGACGCTCTTAGGATCTACCTTGCAAGTACTTCCAGATATTGGGGTCCTCACGCCAAGTTGCTATGGTATGTCAGGGGCATGACTCATTATCTTCTGGTGGATTTCTCACTACTTAGTGCTTCCAGTGAGTTACTAAGTCTAGTACCCCCAATTGAGCCTTGATTCTAGCTTCTCCAGCTGAATCTGATTTTCTTCCCCCCAACGGAGTACAAATTTACTTCACCCTAAGCAAACGTAGTTGGTATGGTTGCTTCCTTCTGATAGATGTTGAAGTTAGAAGATTTGCCTGGGTTTATTTCCCAAATGAAGTATCTTTCTCTCCTCAAAGATATTCGCGCCTTGTTGCAGGACTTTTTTCCATGGATGGCTCTTTACCCTATCTCCAGTGATTACATACACTTTGACAAGATTGGTCGAGTATTCGTTTGTTGTGATGTTTATTTCATCACCAGTTCATCTCTTGTGTCTGTTTTGTCTTTCTGTCAGCATAAACATAACGCATATAAATACATGTACATCGTAAATGATTCATGTTCATACCCATGTTGCATTCATTGATGCATACTACCTTCACCTTGGTCGTATTTATCCCCAAGTGATGTGTCTCTCTCAAAATATAGTTGTCAGCCTTAGGCAGAAAATGTACATTCTTTCTAATTCCCCACTGAGTTCTTACCCTCGTGGAAGATTTTTGCTTTAGTTCCCCTTTCCACACTTGGATAGGATTAATCCCCAATTGAGTTTATTCCTCATTGTCTTGCTTGACAGTTTCTTTCCAGCTCGTCCCTGGATTGAATTTTGGTCGTTGGCAATTTTTGATAATTGAACTACCATTTGGAAAATGCATTTATTTTGCACCTTTGGATGCTTAGTTTCCCAGAAGGAATTTGTTGGAGGCTTTCATTGAGAACAAATTTTGCTCTCCAGCAGTGTTACTACAACATTCCCTTGGATTACTTATACCCGACAACAAGTGGCAGTCTCTTTATTTGAGAAGCTTATTTTTTGTCTTCGAACTTTTTAGTAAATCAACGGATGACTGTCTCTTTCCGAGCAGGCGTTCCATCCCCAGCAATTCCAGATGGAAAGTGAATTCATTTTGCACCTTCGGATGCTTAGTTTCTCAGAAGAAATTTATTGAAGACTTCCATTGAAGACAAATTTTGCTCTCCAGCAGTGTTGTTGCAACATTCTCTTGGAATACTTACACCTGACGATAAGTGGCAGTTTCTTTATTCGAGAAGCTTGTTTCGTCCTTGGACCTCTGATCGGAATCAACAAGTGGCCGTCTCCTTATTTGAGAAGCTTGTTTTCTTATCCATAGATTTCCCAGTAAATCAATAGATGGCATTCTCTTTTCGAGCAGTTTGTTCATCCTCAGCAAGGTTTATGTTATATCAAATGGCATCTCCCCTGTTCGGCGGAGAAGTTTGATATGGATTTCTTATACAATTTTCAACAAATGGCATCTCATCCAGACACGGTGAGAAGTTTGTTCGGCAAATGGCATCTCATCTAGACAAGGTGGGAAGTTTGTCGTGATTCCAATTTTCAACAAATGGCATCTCATCCAGACAAGGTGAGAAGTTTGTTCGGCAAATGGCATCTCATCTAGACAAGGTGGGAAGTTTGTCGTGATTCCAATTTTCAACAAATGGCATCTCATCCAGACAAGGTGAGAAGTTTGTTCGGCAAATGGCATCTCATCTAGACAAGGTGGGAAGTTTGTCGTGATTCCAATTTTCAACAAATGGCATCTCATCCAGACAAGGTGAGAAGTTTGTTCGGCAAATGGCATCTCATCTAGACAAGGTGGGAAGTTTGTCGTGATTCCAATTTTCAACAAATGGCATCTCATCCAGACACGGTGAGAAGTTTGTTCGGCAAATGGCATCTCATCTAGACAAGGTGGGAAGTTTTTCGTGATTCCAATTTTCAACAAATGGCATCTCATCCAGACAAGGTGAGAAGTTTGTTCGGAAAATGGCATCTCATCTAGACAAGGTGGGAAGTTTGTCGTGATTCCAATTTTCAACAAATGACATCTCATCCAGACAAGGTGAGAAGTTTGTTCGGCAAATGGCATCTCATCTAGACAAGGTGAGAAGTTTGTCGTGATTCCAATTTTCAACAAATGGCATCTCATCCAGACAAGGTGAGAAGTTTGTTCGGCAAATGGCATCTCATCTAGACAAGGTGGGAAGTTTGTCGTGATTCCAATTTTCAACAAATGGCATCTCATCCAGACAAGGTGAGAAGTTTGTTCGGCAAATGGCATCTCATCTAGACAAGGTGGGAAGTTTGTCGTGATTCCAATTTTCAACAAATGGCATCTCATCCAGACAAGGTGAGAAGTTTGTTCGGCAAATGGCATCTCATCTAGACAAGGTGGGAAGTTTGTCGTGATTCCAATTTTCAACAAATGGCATCTCATCCAGACAAGGTGAGAAGTTTGTTCGGCAAATGGCATCTCATCTAGACAAGGTGGGAAGTTTGTCGTGATTCTAATTTTCAACAAATGGCATCTCATCCAGACAAGGTGAGAAGTTTGTTCGGCAAATGGCATCTCATCTAGACAAGGTGGGAAGTTTGTCGTGATTCCAATTTTCGGCAAATGGCATCTCATCTAGACAAGGTGGGAAGTTTGTCGTGATTCCAATTTTCAACAAATGGCATCTCATCCAGACAAGGTGAGAAGTTTGTTCGGCAAATGGCATCTCATCTAAATAAGGTGGGAAGTTTGTCGTGATTCCAACTTTCAACAAATGGCTATCTCTTCCAGACAAGTCGAGAAGTTTGTGCATGAAGTTGTTTCTCCATCATATGGCTCTCTTTCAGAAGAAGGGAAGTATGATGAATGTTCTATCAAATGGCTATCTCTTCCATACAAGTTGAGAAGTTTGATATGAATCTCTTTTATTTTTCCAACAAATGGCCATCTCTTCCATACAAGTTGAGAAGTTTGATATGAATCTCTTTTATTTTTCCAACAAATGGACATCTCTTTCAGACAAGTTGAGAAGTTTGTTGTGAATTTTTTTTTTTTAATTTCCGTCAAATGGCTATCTCTTCCATACAAGTTGAGAAGTTTGATCGTGAAGTTGTTTTCTCCATCATATGGCTGTCTCTTTCAGAGGAAGGGAAGTATGGTGAGAGTTTTGTTCAATGGCATCCTTAGTTGAGTCTCGGCAGAAGATTTAGCAACAGGTGATTCTTTTTATTTCTGGAAAGTCTCGGCAGAAGATTTCCAGTCTACCTCGGCAGAAGGTATTTACTTTTATAAGCTAGACGATGGCATCCTTAGTTAAGTCTCGGCAGAAGATTTGGCGACAGGTGTATCCTCAGCTAATCCTCGGCAGTAGGAATTTCATTTAGTATACCTCGGCAGAAGGTATTTTGTTCTTAGAATCTCTGGTAATCTCAGCAGTAGACCTCCAGCAGACTTCGTAAGAATTTGTCTTCATTCCAAGATCTCGGCAGTAGATTTTTGGTTCATTTGATATACCTCGGCAGAAGGTATTCCATTCTTAGATCCTCTGGTAATCTCGGCAGTAGATCTCCAGTAGATTTCGATAGAATTTGTTTTCTTACCAAGATCTCGGCGGTAGATTTTTGGTTCATTTTGATACCTCGGCAGAAGGTATCTCATTCTCAGAATCTCTGGTCATCTCGGCAGTTAGATCTCCAGTAAACTTCAGAAGAATTGGTTTTCGTTTCAGAATCTCGGCAGTAGATTTCTGTTTCGTTTTGATACACCAACAAAAGGTTTTTCCAAATGAGGTTTCAAATCTCGGCAGTAGATTTCCTCAAAGTGGAATTTTGTTCAAAGATTCGAGTCATCTTAGGACCTGTAGACGGTTGTTGTCTGACTTCGCTCAAGATGGAAATTCCTCATGTGGATTGTACTCCAGTCATGTGTGTCTAATCACCAATAGGGTCAACTTTTCTGCCCAGCGGCGCTATAGCTTTGGTCTTGCATCTTTGCATTGCACCTCATATCATTGCATTCGCATTTTCAGTCAAAATTTTAGGTATTTTGATATTTAATCATCTTCCACCTTGAATGTCTCAAAAAAATCTTTGTTATTCGTACATTCAGGTTCAAGATGACTAAATAGGGGCAGCTGTCATACCCTAAATTTTGACCAGAAATTTTTCGATTTTTGTTCATTTTACGCATTTTTGCCGATATGTTGAAAATCAATCATTTTGCATTTTTAAGTTAAAACATTCATTTAATCATACATTTCATCATCACGATTGCCATCCTTTATTTATTAGAATTTGTTTCTTTTTAAATAAGAATGGTTGTTCTTGTTTTGATCATTTTTGCATAGATCTTTTAGAATTCGATCCAATCTTAAAATTTCATTTAAAATATTTTGTCACACTTTGTCATTTCATTATGTTTTAGTTAAATATTTATTTTAGATTATTTTAGAGTTTAATTTAGTTTAATTGTAGTTTTTTTTTATGCTAATTCCTAAGTTAATTTAAACTTTTTTTTAAAAAAAGGAAGAAAGAGTTTTGTTTATATTTAGATGGTCTACAACTAATTTCCAATTTAATTTTTGATTTAGATCAATTTTAGTTTAATTAATTAATTTAATTTAAGTATTTCAATTTAATTTAATTACAATTTATTTTAGAGGTTAGTTTTATTATTTAATTAGTTTTTTTTTTAACTGTTTATTTTTCTCTAATTAATATTTAGGATTATTTTATCTTATATAAAAATAATAATATAATATATAGTTTGTGTAACTAAGACTTAGTTTCTGATTTAGTCCATATGGTTGGTTCCCCCAACTTTCTCCATCACATGTTCAATTCTCCAACACTCTATCAGTACCAGCATTACACTGACTTGACAATACAAAAACCTGCTGCACCTGCAAAACCACAGCAACAACAGTGCATCAATCCAGCTTACATTGAGAGTGACTTAACATTATGACAAGAAAAAAGCAAAGCAAAAAGGAAGAAAACCTGAACAAATCCTGCTAGCACACACACAACCTGCAACAACACAAAGGATACAAGGAGCAACTTGAAAAGTTTGAGGGGACATCTCCTGAAGGACCAACAAAGAAAAACAGGAACAAAGAGATTGAACGGGGGCTGGAACTTTGAAGATGACCCTCGGATAACCTGCTAGAGGGACCCCGCGAGAAAGACAGAGGATATAAACAAAAAACCGAAAAAACAAAACGGGGGATCCTCCTCTAAAAACCAACACAACCTCTTCATCTTCTTTCGACAACTTCAAATTTTTCCTCAACTCACACCAAGCCGAACCAGTAGAAAACCAGAAGGCACCAATCCTAAACCAACCTCAAAACCTTGTTCAAAAACAACACCACTTTCACCTCAAATTCTTCCCGTACCTCCTCCAAACAACCTCAACATAAAACCGAGAAACAGAATAGCTTGGGAAAGGCTGAACTTCTCCTCATCTTTCAAACGACAGAAACTCGCCTTTCCGCTTCATCACCTTCAACAACACCTTGACCTTCGAACCTTTCACATAACCGCACACAAGCACCCTTCCACCTCAAACAAACAGAACCACAAAACTTCAAACCTTCCTCTTCTTCCAATCCTGCATAAACCGTTCAACCTCAACAGGCCACCATCTCACTGCCGCGAAATCGCCATCAACAACCACACCTTCAATCAAACCAGAAAAACTCACCTTGAACCTGCGAATCTTAGAACCAAACTTTTCCATTTTTCAGGAAAAACCATAAGAAACCATCAAACTCACTCTCCGCCGAAACCGACAAATGCCGCCCTCCTTCACATCGCACCACCGTGAAACTCAAAGTGAGAAGGAGCAAAAAACAGAACTCGAACGAAGAGGTTAACGTCGGACTCGCAACGGAAGAGCCAATACCTTCTTCGCCTTTTTTCCGACGTTTCTGTGGTTGGTAATCACCTCTGTTCTCCTTATTTTCGTTTTAGGATTAGATGTAATATAGGTGTTTTGAAGATTGACGATGTTTGTTCCTTTTGATAATGTTTTTTGGTTTGCCATGTTCTTGTGCGTAATCTGTTCTTCGTGATGGTAGATTTGCTTTGCTGAATTTGGGATTTTGTTAGAGGAACAGCCGCGATTTCCGGTTTAAGGGTTTTTCTTCAGCCACTTTGTTATAAGCTAAACCGGGTCGGAGCTGATCCGCTCCAGGACCCGGTCCTCCTTCCCGTGGGCCTACAAGGGCCGGTTTTCCTCTTTTCCTCTTCCTGTCTTTTTTTTATTATGCTTAAGCTTTCTTAAACTTTTGTATTCTTCCTTTTATTATTTCTTTAAAAAATGTTTTAAAAAAAACACTTTATGTTAATTTAGATTATATTTTTTTTTTATTTATTTAACTAATTTTAGTAATTTTGGTTTAATTTATTTTAGTTAGTTTTGTTATTATTATTATTTTGTTCACGTGTTTATATTTGTAAAGTTTTACATATATGTTTTTTTTGTTATCTATTCATTCTGTTTATATATATATTTAAGTTGTAACAATGATATACGATTAGTATAACGTGAATCTCCTTCTCGGTTTTCGATTAAGTCGTTAGGGAAGAGATGAGCATAATATTTCAAATAATAGCAATCGCCACTAAACTAATTATTTTTTCCAAACACTATTTTCTCGGTCCAACGTTAACCAAATACATTAAATCTTTATCGCCTACACTGTACACACGTAAGTCGGTCTTATGATCGCCGTCTGCACGTTTTCGCGTATTTTTTTTAAATTAAATTACGAAAAAAAGGAACTCCGGAGTCTAGTATTCCGCACGTTCTGGATTGAATCGCAAATGAGTCAGCCTCACGCGTTGGTTCAATCACCATTCGTATTCAAAACAATTCAACAATCTTAAAGGACCAGGTATGATTCATCTCCACAGGAAAGTTGTTCCTCCTATCCCCACAAACACAAACAAAATCTTACAAACAATTACTTTCAAAGGAAGAACGTGGCATTGCTTGTCGATCTTATATACAAGTTTAAAGCTTCTTTCGATTTTATTTATTTTCAAAGAAAGAATGTGGCATTGCTTGTCGATCTTATATCCAAGTTTAAAGCTTCTTTCGATTTCTCATTTCTCAAATGTTTGTGGTGGAATAGGTGAAATACTTCTCTTAAAAATGATGACTTGTCTCTTTCTTTCAAATACAAATTAAAACTTACCAATCAATTCAAATCATTTTCATAATTAAGTAGCGAGTAATTGAACTCCGGAGTCTAGCACTCCGCATGTTCTTGAATGCAACCGCAACATGGGCTAGCCCCACGCGTGGTTCATTCGCCCTCTCGTTTTAAAACACCCGTAACAAAGATCAAACATCTTTCCTCAAAACGAACGTTGTTTAAATCTTTCTATCTCGCAAATAAGCTAATGCTTAGCAGTAGAATGCATTTTCAAACAGTCGTTCTATAAAAAAACACAAATCGTAGTAGCACGAACTACGAAGCTCTGACTTTCCCATTGCACAAGGGAATACGTAGGCACGGGGATTTTAATCCTTCGCGAGCACAATAAATAAAAATTAACTATCTCTCCGTCACAATAATAAAAAAACTTAACCTTTCCCCATTGCAAACAATAAACAAATATCGATACTTAATCAGTAAAAGAAGACAATAATAACAAGTTAACATTCAAAGCGCAAACTAGACTAAGAGGTTCCCGTTGAGTACAACGGACGTGAGGGGTGCCTAACACCTTCCCCTTGCGTAACTGACTCCCGAACTTAGATTAGTGGTTTCGTTGACCATTCTTATCCTTTATTTAGGTTGTGTCTATATCTCCCTTTTCTCTCGTAGAATAAATAGAATTAGGTGGCGACTCTGTTGTTTATTTTAGGATCGTATTTTTCGAGGTGCGACAGCCTTAACGGCCAAACCTTCACCAACCGTCGAAGGTTTATGCTCCTTTCATTTGTTCAAGTCCTTAGAGTACAAGGCAAATTGAACATCTTCAAAGGTCAGGGAATTTCTTCCATACAAGAGGGTTTCTTTGAAGTGAGCATGTGTTCTGGGCAAAACGCGTAACATAAACAACATTTGATCTTCGTCATCGATCTACACATCAATATTTTCAAGATCAAGAATCAGCTTGTTGAACATATCCAACTGCTCAGCCAACACTTTGTCTTCACTCATCTTGAATGAATACAAGGCTTGCTTCATGTAGAGTCGATTCACCAATGATTTGGTCATGTACAAACCTTCAAGTTTCAATCATAACTCTGACGACGTCGTCTCCTTTGATACTTGTCGAAGAACCTTATCACCAAGGCTCAACAATATTGCGTTTTGTGTTTTCTCAATCATGGTCGTCTTTTCAGCTGTTGTCAACGCAACATTCATGGCCATCTCTCCATTCAACACTTCCAAACAACCCTACTGAACAAGTAGGGCTTTCATCTTCAAGTGCCACAGACCGAAATCGTTCACTCCAGTGAACTTTTCAATCTCATTCTTTGTTGAAGGCATCTTCTCCATACTCACCGCACCAATTTGTTGTGAATTAGATATCTTAGAAACAAAGTATAATAGGTTTCTCAAGAAACCCACAAGGGTTAAGGTTTAGGGTTACCAAAAATAATAACAAGGATTGGTTATAAACTGATATTATTTTCTTTCTCTTAAAACAAGATTACAAGTATACAAGAATAACAAAATAACCTCTCAAACTTTTGAATTAGGATTTTATCTTCCTATTTTCCCTTATGCAAAATATGAGATACTAGTATGCTATTTATAATAAAACTAACATACTAACCTAATGGGGTTTTTAACAATTACCCATTACAAGCTAACTTAGGTTACAAGCTAACATAAACAATTGAATCCATAACACAAGACCCAATTAAACAATAACATGTCAGCAGACTTCAACGACATGCTATTCATACTAGGGTTTGTTCCAATATTCCACATATCGACATGGCGAAACTTGACAGAACTTATAAAATCTACCTTATAAACATGTCATTGTAGCCTATAGCAATGCCATGGCAACCATCCCTTTCCAAATTTCCTTTTGCGGCTATAAGAAAATATACACAGGGTTTCTAGATAGTTGATATGTTGCACAACACCGAGAGTTGGATGAACCGCTATTGTTTTGTGATACGATATTGATCATAAAATATGGTAAAATTGCCACTATAACAAACCTATAACACTATTGCATAACATATTTTTGACAATCCGCTATTGACCACACTGGCAACACCATTCTCTATAATGCACATATTTCTTTTTGGCCTTTGTTTGGAGAATCCCTTTTTCTCCTTTTATTGAATTCCATTACTTATCCAAAAAAAATGGTTAAAGATTTTTGTTTGGGTTAACGAAATTCAAAGCCTAAAGCACTAAAGTATAATCATTGATTACAGAACAACAAACTAAGATAGTTGTAAGAAGCATCAACATTTGAACACCAAGATAATCGTTTAAATTGACTTATTGAATTTATCTATTAATATAAACACGTATAATATCGTTAATTATAGGAGTAGGACTGTTCAAAAAAACATTGAATCAAACTAAACTAAAGTTTAAAGAATTGAACCTTTATCTTTAGTTAGTGAATCGAACCATGTTACACAAACAATTCTAAAGCCAAATCAAAGGGCAAATAAACGGAATCGAATCTCCATAAATACGGTTGATCTTTTTTAATTTCTTCCAAAGTAATTCCTTCTTTGCCTTCTTCTCCTCTTTCGTCACCACAGGTACACTTATTGGTAATGTAGGTGCATTATTGGTTGAAGAACCTGTGGTTGGTAAAGTTGGAATGAAAGCTTTTGTTGAATTTTTCGCTTCCGCTTCAATGCCTCCACAGGAACTTGTAACTCTGAGAAGCAAAACAACTAATACTTCATGAGTCAGAAGAAGATACACAGAAACAAAACAGTTTCAATTGTTATAATCATCTTTTAGTTTTTGTTCACAAAATTCATGTACAAGTTATAACCTGAAAAGAAACAAGATATAGAAAAAAGATCAACAACCATGATTGTCTCCGATAGCGCAATGGCTGTTAGAACTTATGTTGGGGGTCTGTTGTAAAATATGAACTAGAAGAAGATGATGAAGACGATACAATGAAAGTTGCACAAAATAAATTCCAAAGCGTGTGTTTACACTAAGCTTTAGGTTCAATTGATCCCCACCAATTTAGGCAAATTGGATGCAAATGGGTTAACCAGAGAATGCCCTCCATGATACTTTGGAAACCTTAACATGAATCGCATATTCACATCAAGCATATCGATCAATGATATTTTACAAAATAAAGTTCTCTCATTTATTCTTGTGCACTAGAAAAATAAAATAATGACTTAGATATTTGGCACTTGAAACAAGTGATTTTTGTGTGTTTTTTTATTCCTAACAAGTATCTCTATTTATAGAAAAAACTTGTACCAATTGGTGAGGAGAAAAAATGTTTCAATGATTTAACATGAACATCACGAACCATTATACATCAATGATAACAAACCTTTTCATGAAAAGTTGTGTTAGTCTAATGGTGGCATCTTATGACCATACACTCATTCACTATAAGATATCTCATTTGATTCCAAGTAATTGCAACTTTTGGCCATATTTGTTAGTGATAATTTAACAAATAATTCATAAAATTAATTAAATCATTAATATTTTGGAAATTTATCCAACAATCCCCCACCATTTTCAAAATATATCTAAATCCATTATTCAAGAAATTTCATGGTTTCTGATAAAGGTATCTTACGATTTGAATCATTACTTAGTAATTTTAAGTTTTCACTCATCCCCGAATAGATTGGTAGACAAGTTTTGAATCAATTATTCATTAGAACAAGCATACATAACTTACACATGAAATCTCAGTACCATTGATCGAATTATTAATATGACACATTTAATTAGGCCTTGTGTCTCATATCCTTTTCATGAGAGTTTAAGAGTCAAGCCCTTGAACTCTATGAAGCGCCACTACTTTATTCTCATATAGGTAGACTATATCAGAAATGCACTCATAATTATGCATTCCAACAAACATGTTATATGTCTATTAAGAGAAAAACCTCACCCTACCATGCTTTTCTTATGGTCCAAGTACTTTTAACCCTTGGGATGTATCTATCATTAAGTACTTCAATCACTCTAATAATGTACTTTCATCATTGAACTCAAGACTCAATGTTAATCAAGTGTGAGTTGAGTTTCCACTATCGATGATTAATTAGATATGAGCTTGTTCCACATCCCTAATGATATCTTCATTGTATTCAATTATATCCAAAGACATCATATCTTTGTAAATCATTTCGTCAAAGAATTGAAAGATTTTTCCAAACTTCAATAAATTTCGAATATTCAATTTTCCAACTAATCATGTATATGATTACTTTATGTACTTTTGATAGTATTTACCATCTATCATCAAATCATGACACTTTTGTCATATTAGTACAATTATTGTATATATCATATATGATATATTCTTGATAGTTTCAATAAATTATCATCATGACACTTTTGTCATTCATTTTGTCATATGCACTTATTTTATGTCATTATTTATTCGCTAACATTTTTAGTTTGAAGTTTTACTTTCACTTAAATATATCCAAAATATATTTAATGTATTTTATAGCAATTGACTACCACAATCATACAAACTTGTCATGACTAACTTTTATTTCATGGAGTTCAAACATGTAATTCATAAACTGCATAAAAATACAACACCATAGAATTTATTCTATTCTTTTAAAATCAACAATTTTCTTACATATCTAACACATGCATAGCAAATTCTATGTAATAAATTAATTGTTTATTTTGTACCTTTCATATTATGATACACATATAATATGAGATAAATCATTTTAAATATAACAAATTCTAGCAAAAAAATAAAATTATACAATTTAACCATTTCCATGATATTTTCAAAATTTTATTTACATCATTTTATGTTACCAATACATGCACCATACATTCAAATTCATGATTTTTTTTTCCACCAAATCATTTTATCCAAAATTAAAACATTATTAAATAAAACAAATTACTTGCACTAAAGAAAAATATTTAACATACATTTTACATTCAAGTTTATACCAAAGACTAAACATATTCTCACTTTTTCATTTCACATATTTGAATAGTTTATAAATCATGCATATATAAATTTAATGTCACATGTTAAACTTAACATTAATACGCATTATTTTCATCATATAATACTATACATGGATTTAAAACATTATATATGTATTAATTTAATAGAATTATTATGTACATTTCACTATGGTTATGAATAAGAAAGCATAAATTCATTTTTCCATCAAAGTTGCAACCATAAATTAATGACAAAAAATCATAAACCGAACCTAAAGATTGTTAGAACTTATGTTGGGGGTCTGTTGCAAAATATGAACCAGAAGAAGATGATGAAGACGATACGATGAAAGTTGCACAAAATAAATTCCAAAGTGTGTGTTTACACTAAGCTTTAGGTTCGATTCGCCCCACCAATTTAGACAAATTGAATGCAAATTGGTTAACAGGCGAATCCCCTTCAGGATACTTTGGAAATCTTAATAAGAATCGCATATTCACATCAAACATATCGATCAACGATATTTTACAGAATAAAGTTCTCTCATTTATTCTTGTGCAGTAGAAAAATAAAATAATGACTTAAATATTTGGCACTTGAAACAAATGATTTTTGTGTGTTTTTTTATTCTTAACAAGTATCTCTATTTATAGAAAAACTTTACCAATTGGTAAGGAGAAACAATGTTTCAATGATTTAACATGATCATTCACGAACCATTATACATTAATAATAACAAACCTTTTCATAAAAAATTATGTTAGTCTAATGGTGCAACTTTTGACCATATTTATTAGTGATAATTTAATAAATAATTTATAAAATTAATTAAATCATTAATATTTTGAAAATTTATCCAACAATGACAGTTATATTAACCATATTTATCTGCAATATATAGGATTGCAACATCGGTTCATTTTACTAAGCCATGCATTAAATTTATAATGTTGCATGAGAACATGATTTGAGGTTTTTATTAAAATAAAATTAAAATTAAAAAATAAAGTATGGGTATAAATTTAAAAATATATACTACTATAAATTTTATTTAATCATGAAAAGATTGTAAGAAAGATAAAATCAACAAATAAGAAATCAAAACCAGGAAAGCAACACACATCATCATAAAAAAATCAAAACGAGTCTGAGTACCTGTATCTCCGTGAGCAAAATATACGTTAATCTCCTTATCCATTCAAAATTTATAGCCTCAATTATACTTGATTTTTCAATAGACTAAGTTAACAGAGATTAGTTTTGATTTCTCCTTATCGAGGACTCTGTCTACTTTCGTTTAAAAATTGGTATGTCAATTATGTTGACAAACTGTGTCACTTGTATCATTGTGATCCATTCTTTGATGAACTAGTCATTGTCACTAATTAAACTACCAGGGGGTGCGGGTAAAATAAAAGGAGTAAGAGAGTTTATAATATAATTACTTATGAGTGATGATCACTTTTCAAATGGATTAAGCTTTAAGCAATTGTCTAGCAATGTTTGAGCTCTCACACTACTAACACAATTGTTTCTTTGGTAGAAAATTAAATGTTTAACAATTAGTTGAGCAATGAATTATTTTATTAAGGAGGTTAATAAATAATGCTAAAGTTTTGTTTATTTCTCTCCTTTGTGGAAATTTGACCAACATTATAATTAGAGCAATAGATTTAGGTACATTCTTAGGTAACCATGAATCTAAATCGAAGTCGAGTATCAATATCTTTAGTGTAAATTGTGATAAAATTTTAATTTATTTTAAAATTAAAAAACGGTGTGGCATTGAATCATGTTGTTTGATTGGTCAGAGAAAAAAAAAAGAACATATAGTAAGTCACTGGTTAGACTCAGATCTTGTAAATTTATCGTATACTAGACTCAAACTTGTAAGTTTATGGTAGATTGGACTCAGACCTTCTAAAGTCTAGCATAATCTAACCAATTTTCAGCTCTACTTGCGGTCCCTTAAAACATGCCAGATGAACTAGAGATTTTTAAATATTTAAATACATTTAAAGTGAGAAATACATAAAAATGTGTTTCAATATTTTAAGATGGATTTGAATATGATTAAATATCATTTAAATGTGTTTGAATATAATTTAAAATATTTAAACACATTTTAAAATAAAAATATATTTGAATATTTTAAAATCTTTCTTGGCAAAATAAATCTCTTAACATTTTTTTTTTCAAAATAAAATATTTTTATTCTTTTTTTAGTGTAAGCAAGATTCATATAAAGAGAGAATTAAGGGTTCTCCAATCTGTTTACATCGGAAACGAACGAGATTTATCCGATAAAAAAGGAAATTATAAACCAATTGAAATTACGAGATGTGTAGCAAAGGCTCTTTACTAAACTCGTAAAAAGTAAAATTGGAGTGAGTAATTTCACCACAAAAAAACCACTTTCAAATTAAATGTTTTATACCTCACACCGTATTGTTAATGTTCCAATCCTCCGTCCTAAAACAAATATCATTTCTTACTAACCAAATAGTACAAGAAGTGGCTAGCCAAATCAACCCCATTTTGCCTTCTTTAACCTTTTTTACACAACAAAATGAGTGTCGATCCATAAAATTCGATATGCATTATTCCTCAATCTCTTCCAATTTACCAATCTGTTTGGCTACTTCCCTCCATATATTCCTCACCACCAAACAAGAGAAAAAGGAATGGCTCATATTTTCTAGATCTATCCCACAAGAGGGTTCCAAGAAGATAGTTTTTTAGGATTGTATCCAATATGAATACCAAGAAAGATGAACTTACTATCTTCCACCTTGCAAGAAAGGACATAAGAGGCCACCTCTAGAAATGAGAGTTAGTGTTTATGCCAATCAACTTAATTTTGTGATACTTGATACCAAGACCGGAAACTAGCTCAAAAGCTCTCAATACCGTCTTTATCGCCCAAACATGTCTCCAAGTCCCTTTTCCCACCAACAAAGTGTCATCCGCAAATTGGAGGATATCCACCAAACATTTCCCATCCATGTCAAAACCACTAAACTCTCCATTCTCAATCGATTTTCTAACTAACCCCGTTAGTCCTTCCGCCACCAAAACATAAAGAAATGGTGAGAGGTTCACCTTGTCTCACCCTTTCGACATTGCTCGGTAAAGGAGAAAATAGTCATGCGTTTGTCTGTCATTAACTTATCCAAGAGTTGAAGACGAATAAAGAATCGTGCATGCGATTGTATAGAAAGAAAGAAAATTTTGATGTGCTATATGAATTCCGTATCAGCGAAAATGTAGCACTTATGCACTTACATTGTTGCTTTCTGAGCTGAAAATGTATCAGCGAAAATTCCGTATATATACCTACGGAAGTATCTAACGTTCTAACGTTCCAGAGATATTTCTCTGGAACCAAAGCATTTACACTCTTTCCATGGATATATCTCCAGAAGTAGATGACCAGAAAATGGTTGGTCCATATTCCACTACAAGAAACAACAGCTTTAGCGTCGGCCAAAAAGCCCTCGTTATCACAATAAAAACCGACACTAGACTGGTTTAGCATCGACTTAGCGTGGGGTCGGGGCCGCCTTTCCAAAGTTGAAAGTTAATTGTATTAGCGTCGGCTCTTAGTGTGACACTCTATTAGCGTCGGCTCTTGGTGTGACACTAGAACGCCACTACTTCTTAACCTCAAATGTGCAGCTAATTGATGAATTAGCGTCGGCTATGAGACGACGCTACGGAATGCCAGTTGTCATTTTTTAATTCGATTGACCGTCAGGTTGGTCAACATATTATTATACTCTAGCGTCGGCCGCTAGGTCGCCACTACATTTTTTAGACACCCAATTATTTTATACTAGCGTCGGCCACATGGCCGCCACTATATATATTTTAGACACCAAATATTTTATATTAGCGTCGGCCACGTGGCCGCCACTATATTTATTAGACACACAAATGTTATATTAGCGTCGGTTTGTATGCCGCACTAGTTGATTCATGAACCATTTAAAAATTAATGTAGCGTGGGCCTCTTGGCCGACACTAAATTATTTAATCATGCAGATTTTATTTGAAAGAGCAATGCTATTTAGTACGAATGAATTTGAAGAAAAAAATATAAGAATGCACACATGTCACTATTTTAGAGGTTAATTTTAAATTGATTTTAAATTTAACTTCCTTTTTAATAGGGATCATGAGGTAGTGGTGATAATGAATGGTTGAGATTTATTCTTACATTTCTTGTTTTCACCTTTTCTTACTATTAAGCATTTTCCTATTTGAAATCATCATCTTCCCTTTATCCAATTGCCACTCAATACCTGTTTATTATTAATTCAAACCTGTTTATTATTTTAACTCTAACAGGCCAATGTCATTGCAAAAAAAAAATCATCAATCAACAATTCAGGTGATCCAAAATACACCATGTCATTCTAATGGTTGGTCCATATTTGATCTAGGTTTTCTATAAAATTGGGGCTTCATGTGTTATCTTTCACACAAATACAAAATGTCTCAATTGTATGATATCAAAATACATTAGTATGTCGCAAAGTGTCTCCTACACCGACAAAACACGCGGTAGACTTTCAAACTCACCGATTTCACCTCGCTCGACGATATCATCGACAAAATTCACTATCTTCTACCTTAAAATGACAGAAGAAAGGTGTGGAAGTTCGAATATCGTTCGTCTTCGATTGACAACGAAGGGAACGTCGTGTTCAGCAAATTTGAGCTTAAGACTCGAGCGGATTTTAAAGCTATGTGGGATACGTATTTCGATTTTCAAGAAAAATATATGCTCGAATTGGAGGCGAATGTGGGAAGAACGGTCGACGAAATCTTGAAGATGTGTGAACGTCCACCGAGTTATTGAAATTTAGTATTTAATTTTATGTCAAAATCATCAATGTAATGAATGTCTATTTTATTTTATAAATGTTGAATTTGTGGTTGCTATATTTATCTTTTTTATACTGCCTCTGGTTTTTTTCCACAATTATACATAAGAAAAACTTCCATAGACCCATCTACAGAATTAATAAAAAATAACAAAAAAAAGTGTTTTCGGATGTATTTCTCCAAAAACATGAAATGTATTTTAGAAAGCAGGCATAATATCTAAAAACTCCAAGGAGTGGGATAAAAAATTCTCTATATTTAAACAAAGACACTTTAACAAATTAGAATATGTGGCCAAGTCGTAAGGAACTTCATTTTTGTAGGAGAGGCCATATGTATAAATCCCTCTTGAGTGCAATATTTCGATAGTTTTACCTCAAAATTTCGGATGATTGAGTTTCATAAGGATTAAAAAGAATAGAATCTTCATAATAGTTCAAAAGAAGAGAATTTTTAAATATTAAGGACGGAATTAAAAAAAAAAACATATGATTGAGTTTCATAAGGATTAAAAAGAATAGAATCTTCATAATAGTTCAAAAGAAGAGAATTTTTAAATATTAAGGACGGAATTAAAAAAAAAAAAACATTATTATATTGAAAACTTTCAATACAAGATACAAACCAAGAGACAAATTTTAACAAAATATGGACACTCATTACTCCTTAAAATGAATATACTAACTTTTAATTAAACTGACTCATCAAAACTTGATTCTGACACTCATGAAACCTTCAAAATTCAAATAAGGCTCCAGTAACCAGCCATATACTCAACTCAGGGCTCCCTTGGAAAATCAGGACGATTGAGAGGTTAATCATCAATCCAATCGCCATAAATACGGTTTATCTTGTTTATTTTTTTATTCAAAAATAATTCCTTCTTGGCCTTCTTCTCCTCTTCCGTCACCACAGGTACACTTGCTGGTAAGGTAGGTAGATACTTGGCAGAGAAACCTGTAGTTCGTAAAGTTGGAAGGACAGCTTTTGTTGAATTTGCTTCAATGCCTCCACCAGGAACTTGTAACTCTGAAAAGCAAAACAACCAATACTTCATAAGTCAGAAGAAAATACATGCAAATCAAACAGTTTCAATTGTTATAATCTTCTTTAATTTACTACATCTTATATTCATGTATCAAATAATACACAACGAGGGCCTGACGATTATCTGGTACGACGCAGTAAGGATACAAGGAGTAACGGTGTTGTCCATGGCGGATGGCGAAACTTGACAGAACTTAAAAAGTACATCTTATAAACACACCATTGCAGCCTATGCGGACACCATGGCGGCCATCACGTTACAAAGTACCTTTTGTGGCTGTCAAAAAATCCGCCACGCCCAATGTTGCAAGATAGACGCTGTGCCGCACAATACGTTATAGCGTAACAGAAGTTGGACAAACCGCTATTGTTCTGTGATATGCTATTTATCATTAAATGTGGTCAGATTGCCACTATAACACTATTGCATAGCAGAATTTTGATAATCCGCTATTGACCACACTATGGCACCGCCATTCAACAACAGTGATATCTGAACTTAGGGAAAAGAAGTACTATCAATAGCAGATGGCAGATTGCGGCAACCAGCCAAGAACTAACCATATAAACATGGGTTTACGCCCTATGGCGGCAGAAACAATATCCCTCGTGCCATGGCGTAGCTATGACAGAAATTTGACAGCACGGCAAAAATGTAATCACTGATCATACAGACAGGTGGCCGGTTACTTAAAAACGGAAGCAACATATGAACAAAATACCAAATCGAGTTCCATTTAATATGAACAACTTTTTAAGGAAGACGCTTTTTGTGGAGACAAGGCAAAGGGACAACGAGTAGGAAGAACAAGTTTATGCCAAATCAAACATGAAAACATCATACACAACAAAAACAACACGCATTCAAACGGTGGGATTGTATACCATATCACAGAAAATGACCTTCTGCACATCATTATGAAAATAAAGAATAAAAAACAGATTTTATATAATTGAACAAAATAAAACAGTAGGATTCTATCGAGGAAAAAATTCAATCTTGTTACCTGCATCTCCGTGAGCAAAGTTACTGTCATCACCATAGGTACAGCTTCGGGTATGCTTCCACTTGGAACAGATCTTAGTCTTCCAATAAGTGCCCCTATATGGCTCGGTCACAGTCTTATTGTCTTCCAAATTATTACCAATAGTTCTATTGGTGATTGCATCGGACTCTCTTGTTTTCCAAGCATCCTTCCTAAACTTAGCAGTATCCTCATGAAGAAAGCTATAATCATCCCTAGGTGGCTCGGTCACAGTCTTACTGTCTTCCAAATTATTACCAATAGTTCTAATGGTGATTGCATCGGACTCTCTTGTTTTCCAAGATTCTTTCCCAAACTTAGCAGTATCCTCGTGAATTAAGCTATAATCATCCCTATTCCCGCCCAACTGCGGCCGTTTGAGCTCCTTCCAGTTTGGTGGTGGCTGCCTTAACTCTTCTTTCCCATGAGCATAGCTACATTTTTCACCATTTCTGCAGCTACGAAACATGAAGTAAGCACAAAGATGGGTCTTGAAGAAAATTCCGTTCATAAAATTAGAAGTATCCCTATTTCCGCCCTCCTGCTGCTGTTTGAGTTCCTGCCAGTTTGGTGGTGGCTGCCTTAACTCTTCTTTCCCATGAGCATAGCTACATTTTTCACCATTTCTACAGCTACTAAACCTGAATTTAGTACAAAGACGGGTCTTGAAGAAAATGTCAGTTTGATTCATCCTTGAAGGAGGATCCATCAATACAGTGGAATGCTCGTTGTCAGACATTCTTGGCCTTTTGAAGGAATGAGAAGGATCCAATGATGAACATGGTTCGATGTGTTGATTGTTCATTGGGAATTGAAGCCTCACTTCATTGATATCGCTGTTGGATGATGAGGTGAATTGCGGTGTTGACATGTTGAAGATTGGAATGTTGTCTGGGTCAGTCATGGCTATTGATAAAAGTAACAAAAAAAAAAGATCAAGTTTGGTGAAAATTTGAGTCTTTTGAAAGAAAATTAGGAACTGAATCAAGAACTTGTATCAAGAATGAAATAGTGACATGCAGATGGTTACAAACTTACAATGTTGATCAAATAATGAAATGATGAATGAAAAACAAGAAATTTGGATGAAATTAGGAGATAAACAAGATGGGATGATCAAGATTTGGAAATTTTTTCTGGGTTGAGTGAGAATTATATATAGTGCACAGTTTCAAGGTTAAAGATTTTTGTTGGGTTAACAAAATTCAAAGCCTAAAGCACTAAAGTACAGTCATTGATAAAAGAACAACAAACTAAGATAGTTGTAAGAAGCCTCTATAAGATCAGTATTTGAACACCAAGATAATTGTTTAAATTGACTTATCGAATTTATCTATTAATATAAACACGTATAATGCCGTTAAGTATTGGAGTAGGACTTTTAAAAAAAACATTGAATCGAACTGAACTAAAGTTTGAAGAATTGAACCGATATCTTTGGTTAGTGAATCAAACCAGACAATTCTAGAGCCGAATCAAAGGGCAAATAAACCGAACTGACATTTAAGCTTAACTGAACCGATATTGAAAATAAATAAAAAATGATTCTTCAAAACAACAGCTTGATTCTTCAACAAATGATTCGATTTGGGAAAAACTATCTTCTAACTGTTTGGTACGGTATGGAATTCCAAACTGGTATACTAAACTAATAATTTTGGTTTGGTTCGGTTCGATTATGAGTATATTTAAACAGTTTGGTGTGGTTTGGTTTGAATGACCTTTTACAATGGTTCGATTTGGTTTTCTAACGGAACTATATCATTTACATAAACAACCCTATAGCTCTACAGTTAAGAATAGATTCTGGAAATAACTTATTTCATTAAACTCTATAATAACTTTTATCAATATAATAACAGTTTCACTTTATTTTAACTTTTAATATAAAAATAGTTTATATACTAAGCATTCATGTTATCTTGACTCTTGAGTACCCTTTGCCCTCTTTTATATGGAACTTGACTTTATTTTTTCAAAAAAAAAAAACTGTTGAGGAAAACAATCACACTTTTAATTCTAAAATAATAAAGACATTGCGATAAGGTTTCAATAAGCATCCACATGCAGATCACTTGTGTCAACTAAGTGAGTAAAGAATGCACTTTACTCACCAAATAAAAATCCATAACCTTGGGATACCAAAGTTTCATATCTTGTAGGATACCTGTTATTAATGACTTACCAGCATAATTTTTTGTTTTTGCTAACATTGACTCAACTCCAATCACCATATGTTATAGTGTATATGAAATATATAAACAGCACATATATGCTAATCACATTTTCATATATCTATATATTTACATGTAAATATATAGTGTATATATATGATATAACTTATTCAAAATATGGACTTTGGTTCAGAAATTTGACCTATGTTCACCCAAACTAGACTCCAACAAAAAGTTGTTGAATTCATCGAAACACCCCTCAAACTGACAAATGCATGCGTCTGTGATCATAAAAATGTACTAATTACCAGTAAAAAGAATCAATAAAAGGTAATTATATAAATTGATCACCATCGCCAATGACGGAACTCAACTCAAGGCTCCCTTGGCAATTCAGGACGATCAAGAGGTTAATCATCAATCCAATCGCCATAAATACGGTTGATCTTGTTTAATTTCTTCCAGAGTAATTCCTTCTTTGCCTTCTTCTCCTCTTCCGTCAGAGCAGTTGAAGGGACACTTGCTGGTAATGTAGGTGCATTATTGGCTGAAGAACTTGTAGTTGGTAAAGTTGGACTGACAGCTTTTGTTGAATTTGCTATAGCAGCTGCAACTTCCGCTTCAATGCCTCCACCAGGAACTTGTAACTCTGAAAAGCAAAACAACCAATACTTCGTAAGTTAGAAGAAGATACACGGAAACAAAGGTTTCAATTGTTATAATCATCTTTTAAATTTTGTTCATAGATTGAACGTACAAGTTTTGACACAAAAAAGAACAAGATAAAGAAAAAAACATCAATGGCCACAATTGTGGTTAAGACGTTAAGGTTTTTGATGTCACCGCCAGCGCAATTGCAGCTACATTAACCATATTTATCCACAATTGCGCAAGTTCTGACATGAAAAAGAACAAGATATAGAAAACATAAGGAATGAGAAAATAAGAATAAAATATCTGAAAAAAAGGAATGAGAAAAACTTTAACTTAAAATATTTTACCATACGAAATGACAAATGTGTTTTTATTCATTGAACGATGGTTACGCACCACAAGTAGCCGCGTGTACCAAAGTGGTGTATCCCAAAAATTATTTGAAAAGTAATTCTATTAACTAGTGTAATCACGAGTATGTGACGAACATCTTGTACGAGTACGACGTCATAAAGGTACACAAGGAGTGACAGTGTTGTCCATGTTGGATGGCAAAAATATAACAGAACTCCAAGAATTCACGATATAAACACGCCATTGCAGCTTATGGCAATGCTCTGGCAGATATTCCTTTACAAACTGCCTATAGTGGTTGCCAAAAAATATGTCACACCCTTTATTGCTAGATAGCCACTATAATGGGCACTATAGCACCATTGCATAGCAAAATCTTAACAATCTGCTATTGAAAACACTGGCCATTTCATTCTGTCATGGCCACGACATTTAACAACACTAATATGTGAACCGTAGATAAAGCGGTGCTATCGAAAGCGGAATGCGGCGATCAATTATTCGTATAAACATCATTTCGCGCCCTATGGCGGCAGGGACAAAATCTTTCGCACCATGGCGCCGCAATGACAGAAATTTGATGACACTACAAAAGAAGTAATCACTAAATATACAAATAAGTGTCCATTAGTATGACCAGCTAGCAAACTAAACATGATAAGATCATACAAACATGGAAAGCAACATACATTCAAACACTGTATTTTGTACATTATATCACAAAAATAAAAATAATAACAGATTTTGAACAAAACCAGTCCTATTACCTGCATCACCATGAGCAAAGTGACAGCCATCATCAAAGGGACAGCTCCCGGTATTTTGCCACCTGAGACAGATCTTAGTCTTCCAATAAATGCCCCTCTCCCGCTTACTTCCAGCCCTACTGCCTTCCAAATTATGAGAAGTTTCAATGCTGATTGCAGAGGACTCTCTTGTTTTCCAAGAATCGTCCTTAAACTTAGCAGGAACCTCATGAAGAAAACTACAGTTATCACCATAAGGACATATCTCACCATTGCAATACTTCTTGCACAGCTTCATCTTCTGAATGATTTTGTCATCATCATTCCAATTAGCGCCCAACTGCAGCCGTTCTTCGGTACGTGGAGCAACAAGCTCCTGCCAGTTTGGTGGGGGTTGCCTTATCTCGTCAACCCCGTGAGCGAAGGTGCAATTCTCACCATTTCTGCAGCTACCATACCTGAACTTGGTACAAATTCGGGTCTTGAAGAAAATGTTGCCTGTTCGTCTGTTTGGAGGGTGATTGGCTTGCTTGTTGTCCGTAACTCTGGTCCTTCGGAAGGAATGGGAATCATCATCGGATGCCGAACGTGGTTCGTTGTTCATCGGGAATTGAGGTGTCACCTCAATGATATCGCTGCTGCTGGACGATGAGAATTGAGGTGGTGACATTTTGAACACGGGAATGTTGTTTGAAGTACTCATGGCTGCTGATAAATCAAAAAGAAAAATCCAGTGAAATAGTCTTTTTGATCTGATTAACGTTGATCAACGTACAGATAAAATTTGGAACCGAGTAAAAAACTTGTATTAAGAACGAAACAGTGACATGCAAATGTTTTACAATATTGATCAAAATAATGAAATGATGAATGCAAAACAGTAAAAAGAGAAGAGAAAGAAAAGTGTACTCTTGGTTGAAAAATGAGGACGAGAATTTCGGGAGAAAACACTATGCGATGTTCTAGCTTTGAGTGCCGTATGTTTGAAAAGTGTGAAAAACGTATATATAGTACGCAGAATGAAGGTTTAAGGTTTTTTGTTGGGTTAAAAAAAAAAAAACCTAGCTGCTGTCGCAATCGTTGGACTAATCACCAGTCCTTGTCACTAATTAAACTACAAGGGGGTGCGGGTTAAATAAATGGAGTAAGAGAAAGATAGATGTCCGACAGCACTTGGGTGAGACGACACGAGTCTCTTCGCTCTTAACCAGAGGTTCTGGGTATCCTAACCATGTATCTATACCGATGGTTTTTATTTTATTTTAATTATTCCGTTCTAAAAATGCACAGTTGTCATTAATGATATTTATGTGGATTTAACGTTGTTGAGATGATATATATTTGAATATTATTTGAAATAATTGGTAAAAATTTGTTTCTTCTTCATCAAATCCCTAAAATTTATGTTTCAATAGTTATTCTTCTACTTTCTCCAACAATAGCTTCATACTGTATAAATTTGTCAAATTCACGTAGCCTTAGTTGTAATTTCTTGATTTTGAGTACTAGTCATGGTGAAATCAAAATAAGGTGTGCTTGTGGAGTAAAGGCAACGATACGAACAATGAAAAAGAAATGGCAAAATTTTGGGAAACTTTTTTGGGGCTGAAGAAACATTGTGATAAGTTTATTGATATTGTCTACTATTTCTTATTTGATAATGTTAATTGTTAAATGTTCACGGAGTGAATGTTCAAATTGTGGCTGCAATTTTTTTGAGTGGGTTGAAAAAAAAAGTTCAATGGTGAAGGAAAAACAAAATTCAACACTCAAAAGAGATGTTCAAAATGCGATGAAAAGGACACAGAAATCAACATGTTGAATAAAAACATGAAGATCCATGGAGATGACTACTACACAAAAGAGATGATGAAGAAGATGTTGAAGATGCTAGTTTTTCTTATAATGTTTTTCGTTGTGATTATTGTAATATTGATGTGTATGTTGATCCATAAATGGTGATTATGATTTGTGTTGAAGTTAGTCTTGTAAGACGATATGTTAATGTTGTATTCTAATGAATTTCTTTATTCGATGCTTATTTAGTGCCCACTTTGTCTGTCAAATTTTATGTTGGTCATATTTGTTGTTGTAGGGACATAGTTTGTGCCCATATATGTTGCATTAAAGAAGAGTTAAATGAGATATTTGTTGCACTAAAAAAGAGTTAAAGGACATATATGTTACACTAAAGAATAGTTAATAGACGTATTTGTTACACTTTAAGAGAGTGAGTTAACCTGTGTTTAACAACTTAGTATACTGTCACATTTTATGTTACAGTAAGGATATAATTTGTGCCCATATTTGTTACACTTTAAGAGACATTGTAGACATCATTGACTAAACATAAAAGGCCTTAATTTCTTTCATTTAGTAACCAAAATATCATCCAAAATACATCAAATATTCACCCAAAATACATAGTAGACATCCAAAACATAAAGTGATGATTCAAATTACATATTTCTAAGTCATCTACCTACAATCCAAAAAAAAATCCACATGATCATAGTCTAAAAAAAACATAACAGTCAACATTCTAATGGTGTTTTCTCTTTATATGTAGCTTAGGTGTTGTCCTTCTTGGTGGCTGAAAAGTTGTTGATGGTCCCTCTTCTTGGTGATACTATTGTTTGGAGTGTAGTGGTGTGGTCCTTCTTTGCTTGAAGTCTTGTTATTAGGGTCATCTGGGTTTGTATTTATTGAGTTTAGGATCTTCTTGGTGATAGCCTAGCTTGAATTCTTGTTGTAGGTTGTGGTTGGGATTGTGTATTTGTTTGTTGGGTTCTTCTTGGTGAAAGTCTAGTTTGAAGTCTTGTTGTAGGTTGTGGTTGGGATTGTGTAGTTGTTTGTTGGGTTCTTCTTGGTGAAAGACTAGTTTGAAGTCTTGTTGTTGGTTGTGTTTGGGATGGTGGAGGTTGGGATAGTTGTGTTTGGGATGGTGGAGGTTGGATAGTTGTGTTTGGGATGGTGCAGATTATGATGATGCAGTTTGGGATGGCGCAGGTTGGGATGGTGTTGGTTATTTTTGTGCAATTGAGGCTTTGTTGTGGCAAAATTTGCCACACGCTGGGCATTTATTTGGAAGCCTTTTCCTGATAACAATTGTTGTATCTTTTCTCTTCTCATTAACATCTTTGTTCCTTCTTCTCTTAGGCCTCCTTGGCGCTCTTTTTGATGGTGGTGGAAGTATGTTAGGGTGTGGGGTCTCTTCCCATAAGTTTTGGCCATTGGTGGGGTAGATGATATGTTTGTAGCAAGCCTGATAAGTCTCATTCCTATACATAGTAAGAATGTGATCTGCAGGGTCTTCAACTCTACTTTGGATGCATGAAATTGCATGGTAGCATGGTATACTAGTTAGCATCCAACTCCTACAAGAACATTCCTTCTGCTTTAGGTCATCTATGAATTTATCTCCTGACACATTGATGTGCCTTGCTTCATAAATCATATTACCAGCAAGCCTTGTAAACATTAAATTGCATTTAATTAGTAAGTATTATGAGATCAAATAAGTGCAATAATTCGTTAGTTGTACTTCTTATTGAAGGATTAAGTTCCTGAATATCCTGACTGAGGATAAAAGAGATGGACATAGATCCGGGAGACCTATTCGGTTAAGTATCAACTGCTTGAAGACTTCGTGGAGTTGGAAGTATAAGATATTACTTGAAGTACTCCGTAAGAATATCCGTAAAGATTACTTTGTGGGGATGAACCGGTGAAGATTCGTGGGATTCCTACCTCCGTTCGTTCTTAGTAAATGCTATTATTGTATTTTATGCATTTCTGGTAAACATCAATCATATTCAAAAGCATATATACATTCAAACATAATCAACAGATGTTTTTCACTTTAGTAAAAGGGGAAAAGTAAACCTGAATAAAGAGGGAAAAGTAAAGTTGAATACGAAAAATGGAATTTTATTTATTTAGAAATTTGCCTATAAACAGGCATGTTTTAACACGGAGACGGAAATCCTAGTAAGAGGAATTTGTCAAAGAAATTTTTACAAAAACAAGGAAAAATAGTTATGTGTAAATAATCCTATTGAGTTTCAACTCTGCTATTACCATTATCTTCAAGTATCTCATCTTCAGCTATCGGAAAAGAAACAATTGGATTGACCCGTATCTGTTGAATTTGATGTAGATAACACAACTAGTAGAGGTTACATGGGTGACACAATGAGACATAGTCATACGCTTTAATCCCTAACTTTTGCCTGGATTGCCTTTTCAGGTTTTCAATCCACCGGGATACCCTTTTTTGCCCAAGCCGCCTTTTCAGGTTTTCGACTTACCGGGTGTACATTTTTTTTATATATATCCCTAATTTTTGCCCGAACCCTTTTGGTTCGTCGGGATGCCCTTATTTTTGCCTAGGCCAGTCAACCTAACAGGTCTTTTTTTATGCGTAGTATTTTTTAACTATGTTTGCGTTCACAGGCTGAGGGAAATCTTCACCATCCATAGTGGTAAGCAACATGGCACCTCTAGAAAATACTCTCTTAACAAAAGATGACCCTTCATAGGTGGGGGTCCATTTGCCTCTGGGATCACCCTGTGGTAATATGATACGCTTGATTACCAAATCACCAGCCTGATACACTTGCTACTTAACTTTTTTATTGAAGGCTTTAATCATACGTTTCTAATACATCTGACCATGACAAATAACACCTAGTTTTTTCTCATCAATCAAATTTATCTGGTTGAGTCGAGTCTGAATCCATTCATCTTCATCTAAGCCTGCATCCTTCATAATTCTCAAGGAAGGAATCTGAACTTCAATAGGTAAAACTGCTTCCATACCATAAACAAGGGAGAAAGGGGTTGCCCCTGTTGAAGTATGTATTGTGGTACGATAACCATGAAGAGCAAATGGTAACATCGCATGCCAATCCTTATATGTAACTATCATCTTTTGCAAGATCTTAATATTCTTATTGGCGGCTTCCATTGCGCCATTCATCTTTGGACGATATGGAGAAGAGTTGTGATGCTTAATCTTGAACTGTATGCAGAGATCAGTAATCATAGTGTTGTTCAGATTAGTACCGTTATCTGTGATAATCCTTTCAGGGATGTCATACCTACATATAAGATTATACTTGATGAATCAAGCCACAATATTCTTGGTAACAAAAGCAAATGAAGCTGTCTCTACCCATTTTGTAAAGTAATCAATAGCAACAAGAACGAAATGATGCCCATTGGAAGCAGTAGGTTTAATCTCACCAATCATATCAATGCCCCACATGGAGAAAGGCCAAGGAGCAGTCAGAACATTCAACGAAACTGGAGGCACATGAACTTTATCAGCATAAATCTGGCATTTATGACAAGTTTTGGATTGCTGATAACAATCAGATTCCATGGTAGACCAATAGTAACCTGCTTTCAGAATCTTCTTAGTCATAGTATGCCCACTAGAATGAGTACCAAAGATTCCATCATGCATGTCTTCCATAATCTCTACTGCTTCTTTCTTATCCACACAGCGAAGCAAAGTTGAATCATGATTGGGCTTGTACAAAATTCCATTACTCAGAAAGAACTTAGCAGAAAATCTCCTCAGAAACTTCTTATCATTGACAGATGCCCCTTTAGGGAACTCTTGAGCTTTAAGATACCTTTTCACTTCATAGAACCAAGGCTTTTCCTCTACTCCTTCAGTACCAACCTTATTGCAGTATGCAGGTTTATCAAATTGATCAATAGTAATTCTGGGAGCTTCATCATCCCAACTGATTTCAAACATAGATGCCATGGTGGCTAATGCATCTTCCGACTGATTCTCTTCTCGTGGAATATGTCCAAAGGTGATCTCTTTAAAGTACGGGATCAAAGATAACACATGTTCTATGTAAGGGATGAGATTAGGATTTTTGGTGTCCCAATCTCCTTTAACTTGACTAACTAACTACCAAGGCTGAATCTCCATACACATTCAAAAACTGGATCTTCATCTCAATGGCAACCTTGATACCCATGATGCACGCTTCATACTCAGCCATATTATTGGTACAATTAAAACAAAGCCTTGCAGTAACTGGTGTATAACAACCTTTAGGATAGATAATCACAACACCAACACCATTACCAATCGCATTAGAAGCTACATAAAAAACCATAGTCCATCGAGATCTTTGTCCAGGTCCTTCATATTGTCTAGGTTCTTTAGTAACAATCATAATATCCTCATCTGGAAACTAAAAATTCATAGACTGATAATCATCCACTGCTTGATGAGCCAAATGATCAGCTACTACACTTCCTTTGATTACTTTCTGAGTAGTATATTGTATGTCATATTCTATCAAGATCATTTTCCATCTTGCTATTCATCTGGAGAGAGAAAGTTTCTCAAATATGTACTTGATTGGATCCATTTTTGAAATCAATAAAGTGGTATGAGTCAACATATATTGTCTTAGTCGGCGAGCAGCCCATGCCAAAGCGCAACAAGTTTTCTCGAGTAGTGAATATCTTGTTTCACATTCGGTAAACTTTTTGCTAAGGTAGTATATTGCCTGCTCTTTTCGACCAGACTCGTCATATTGCCCCAACACACACCCCATTGAGTTATCCAATACTGTCAGGTACATAATCAAGGGTCTTCCTTCAACTGGTGGCATCAATATAGGAGGTTCCTGTAGATACTTCTTGATCTCGTCAAAAGCTACCTGGCATTCGTCATTCCATTCCATTACTTGATCTTTCTTCAATAACTTGAAGATTGGTTCACAAGTAGCAGTCAACTGGAAAATAAATCTTGCAATGTAATTCAGTCGTCCCAGGAAACCTCTAACTTCTTTCTCAGTACGAGGAGCAGGCATCTCTTGTATAGCTTTTACTTTTGCAGGATCAACTTCAATACCTTTACCACTGACAATAAAACCCAAAAGTTTACCAGATCTAACTCCAAAAGTACACTTGTTTGGATTTAATCTCAACTTGTATTTCTTTAACCTCTCAAACAACTTGTGCAGTCATACACAACATTGGATTCTTTCTTCCCATTAGAAGGCTTTTTGGTGGTACTTAAAGAAGCAGCCATCTGAATCTTTCCACTTCGTATCCCACTCTCCACACGTTCTCTAGTCATTATCAGCTCAGTGAAACCAGAGGATGAGCTTCCAATGAGATGACTATAGAAAGGACCAGTCAACATACTCATAAACATATCAACCAATTCCCTGTCAGTCAAAGGGGTTGAACTCTACTTGCCAGATCTCTCCACTTTTGAGCATACTCCTTGAAGCTTTCTTTAGCACCCATGGACATGCTCTAGAGCTGCATGCGAGTTGGTGCTAAATCAGAATTATATTGGTACTGTTTATAAAAAGCCTCAGCAAGATCATTCCAGTTACGAATGTTGGTACTCTCTAGTTGATAATACCATTCTAATTGGGACCCAGACAAACTCTCTTGAAAGAAATGCATCTATAACTTCTTATCGGGAGTATGTGGTTGAATTCTCCTGACATAAGACCTCAAATGCAATTTTGGGCACGACACACCACCATACACCACAAAAGTAGGAACCTTGAAACCAATTGGGATGGAGACTCCAGAAATCAAGCTCAAATCTTCAAAGTCAAACCCAGAAGTCTTCTGTAGTTCTATAGCATTCATCTGGTCCTCCAGTATCCTATACTTCTTTTCATTGGAAGGTTCATGGTAATAATTTTCCTCAGAATCAGAATTGACAGTAGTACCATGTTGACTCCCTTCCTCTTCTGTAGAACTTTTATCTCCAGGGTTTTCCACCTCAGCATCTGTCTTGATTGGGGCTCTGAATCTTCTACCCAAGTTGATGAAACCAGCTGATTTTTTGGTCTTCTTCTTTTTCTTGGTCAGAAGTGTTTTCAGCTCATCTTGTCCCCTAGACAAATTCAGAATCATCTCTTGAAATTGGGCATTCTGAGCCTGTAGATCTTTGACAGTTTGTTCGAGAGCCATTTCTGCTGAAATAAACAGAGAGAAGATAAGATACATGTTTATAAGAAACTTGTGATGTACTGATATGGTATGTGTAACGCCTTAATTTTTATATTTATTTTTGTGAAATAAATATTAAATAATTTAATGGCAAAATTGAATATTTGGTGAAGAAAGTATTTTTATGATAATAATAATAATAATAATATAAGGTGTATTATTATAATGTTGTTATTATTTAAATAAAATAAAAATAAATAAATAAATGGTTAGTTAGAGGTTTAAGGGGCAAAGGTGGAATTGTTGTTTTCATAAAAAGAGGAAATAGGGAAACAAACCTCATTTCATCGTATTTTGACGAAGAACAGAGAGGTCTGGAGAAAGAGGAGAAGAAAGGCAAGGTCAAGGATCGTAGATCACCAAGACCCAAAGGTTGTGAAGGAAAGCTTCGATTTTAAGGTAAGGGGGGAGAAAAGGGTTTATGATTGGTGATAGGACATAGAAGGGTAATTGGGAGTTCCTTCCTCCCTTAGGTATTTTAAGAGATTATAATAATAATGATTAAATTGATGCAATATTGTGAAATTGTTGATGAATATGATTATACGATGTATTTTGAAAATATATTTGGTGTCGTATGTTGGGTATTGGGAAGTTTGATATATGAAGGTTGTGGGGGTTATGATGAACAGAGAAGAGGATTAAACCTCATAGATTCCTTAATTGATCTAGGAAAATTATTAGTAAAACTAGTTGATGTTATATGTATAAATGGATAATAAACACGTGAATTGGTTGGTTTTGAGTGTCAAATTTGACTTAGAATGGTTGGGATTCGTGCATGTGAGGAAGAGGGGAGAAATTTGGACTTTTGGAAAAATTGAATTTTTGGGGTACAGGTGCCACAACACGGGCAGTGTTGTACAACACGGGCGGCCGTGTTAGGCCCCTGTAAATGTAATTTTTCGCCTGTTTTAAGGTAGATTTGATTCATTCTTCTAATGTAGGATGATATTAGTGAAATAAGACTTTGAGGGTGTTCTAATGATGGATATAGGACTTGATGAGTAGTCGCATAAGAAATCCTAAGTGCTTAATTGATTTATATGAATATATAGATTGTTATAATTGTGAACAACATGAGATATGTGTATGCCTTGTGTATGAATGAATAAGATGCACTGATGATTGGTTGATGAGATCATGATGATCGTAAAACATGATGTGTTCATGTGTATTGTGATATGGTATGCGTTGTTGTGTCTGCATGCATATACATTTGATGGAATAATCATGTCGTGGATATGATTATTCGGGATTCGTTGAGAATCGTGGTTGCAGGGATGATCGTGTCTTGTTGGAGACGTTAACGATGCATTCGGGGTTCTATTGATGAACCGTTATTGTGAGTCGGTACCGCATTTGCATTGTGCATTGGAGTCACATTGCATTATGATTGATTAAATGATATGATTTGGTTGAATGATATGATTGATAACTTGGTGTGATTAGGGGTGAATTACTTCTTCATATATGTCGTATGCACCGTTATATTATGAATCTATTTCTCACCCCTCTGTTTGTTTTGTTGCGTCTGTGCTTCTTCGGAAGTGCAGACAATTCAGGTACTTGAGAAGTACGTTGGTGTGATGTCCGTGTCCTAGGAGCTCTGATATGTAACGGGAACGGGGATCTTTTCCGCATTTACTTTTATTGTTGAGAAAAACTTATCTTTATGATTAAACTTGAATTGAAGAACCTTTTTATGTGTGATTAGCTTAGCCTTTGAGCTATTGACGTTAAATATTTAGATTCCGTTGTTTTCTTTTATTAACGATTTTGATGAATGATGATGATGTAGCATCTCACTTTAGACAAGTAACTCTGATTATATTAAAGATTTATAATAATAATTTTATGGGAAAAGTGGGTGTTACAGTATGTATATGTTTATGAAATGTTTTCAAGGACCGCAGGAATTAAATTTGTTTAAAGAAAAACAAAAACAAATTTTAGTAGTAAATGTTTAATATAAATTTGCCCCATGGGCTTACAATGAAAGGAAATAACAATAAAGTACAAAAATAAATATATGGGGTTTTAAGTCTCCCATGGATTCTTCCTCTTTGGGTTGAGGTATGTGTTGAGGTTCCGCTCCTCGTGAAGTTGTCTCGTCAGCTCCAGAATTCTTTCTTGACTAGCTCTGAAATGAGTCTCAAAAGTATCTATTTGCTCTCTCAATTGAATTCAGGACTTCTGCAACTCTTCCAAATCAGTGGGCATGTCTGGATGAAGGATGGTATAAGGAACATCTCCTTCAGCAACAGGCTCCATAGTGACTGGTAGAACAGCAGGATATGGCATCATAAGAGTCTGAGCACAAGATCTCACCCATCTGAGATAAGGCTCCATAGGAATATAATACTTTGGCTCCAAAGTCTTGCTATCAATTTTATTCACCTTGTTCCAAGCTCGTATAAACCTTTGACGGTAACCCTGAAGATCGTTGTTGTAGTCAAACACAATACCCTTAATAAGCATGTCATGAGGACCATTACTCCGAGCATAACCAAACTGACGTAGAGATAAAGAAGGGTTGTAGGTAACGCCTCCTCTTATGCCTAGGAGTGGCACATTAGGGAACTCTCCACAACGGTCAATGATAGTAACATTCTCCATAGATCGAGAGCACCAATGAATGTCTGAATGAGAAAGTGACATGTTCCTCTTAGACCACCTTAACCTTTGTTCATTCTTCATCACTGGTCGAGGAAGGTGAGAAATAAATCACCTATCCAATAAAGGTATGCAACACATCAGAGTTCCCCTCGCCTTCATAGTACGGGTGTGAAGAGAATGTAAGATGTCTCCAAGTAATGTAGGCACTGAATTGCGAGTCAGGAATATATTGATGGCGTGTACGTCTATGAACTGGTCTGGATTGGGGAACAACACTAAGCCATAGATCAATAGGGCTAAGATCTCCTCAAAATCATCATAGCTCATAGAATCCAAGAACACTTGAGCTTTCTCCATCAATACTGTTGATGTTTAGAATTGGCAGAATTTTTGACCAACAAGAAGTGTTGAACTTAGTTCAGGATGTCACATCAGATGTTGTGACATTATCAAACAGAGTATAAGTAAATGAACTTAATTCAGGATGACATACCAGATGTTGTGACATTGTATCAGTTAATGAAGTAAGTTCAGTATTCAGGATGTCACACCAGATATTGTGACATTGTATCAGTTAATGAAGTAAGTTCAGTTTTCAGGATGTCACACCAGATGTTGTGACATCTCAAACCTGCTACCAGAATTAATTAATGATTAACAGAACTGAGTAAATTCAGGGAAGTTATCTGGAATTAATTATGAATGGATAAAACAGAAGAAGGCGCATCTGTAGGGAGATTGGTTATATGATTTCAGTATAAACAGAAAAACTGACTCACCTAGAATCAAGGAAGTAACAAACCCTAATTCAAGGTGATGGCAGCATGCGTATCAGGATTGGATAACCTACAGAAAGCCCAAAATCCAAACACATATTTAAGCAACAGAAACTCTCAGAATAGAGTACGAAATTAAGAAGACAAAATAGGGTGTTTGTGTTTTAATAGCAGGTTGTTATTTTGTATCACTTTATGAGCTTTTAAGCAAAAGTGTATTTGTGTCTTGATTGAAACTGTGAAGTAAGATCAAGCTGTTTTGTTTGAAGTATGACTTCAATTTTATTAAACTTGTAAACATATCACTGTGTGATTGAGGGGGAGTGAGTTGGTACTCATATCTAAGTTGTGTCTTAGGTAGAAATTGCCTTGGGTAGATATTAAGTGAAAGATTAAACTGAGTGGTTTAAGTCTAGAATTAATATTACTTATATTGGATTTCCTTCCTGGCTTGGTAGCCCCCATATGTAAGTGTGGTTATACACTGAACTGGGTTAACAATTTCCTGTGTTGTTTAAATTTCCTGCACTTTAAGTTTTTTTCAAGTCTTCAAGTGTTTAAATATCTCATTCGACATCATGCACCTGATCCCAGAATTTCAATTGGCATCAGAGCAGACACCCTGCCTGTTTATACTGGGTGAGATCTAGGGACTGCAAATTCTGGAAACATGGACAGAGATGTAGGATCAGTAAATAGACCACCTATATTGGATGGATCTAATTATGACTACTGGAAGCCAAGAATGGTAGCATTCTTAAGATCACTTGACAATAGGGCCTGGAAAGCAGTCAACAAAGGATGGGAGCACCCTGTCCAAGACAACAAAGATGGAGCAAAAGTGTTGAAACCTGAAGAAGAATGGAGCAAGGAGGAAGAAGATTCAGCACTTGGCAATTCCAAGGCCTTAAATGCTTTATTCAATGGCATTGATAGGAACATATTCAGACTTGTGCATCATTGTGAGCTGGCCAAAGATGTTTGGGACACTCTCAAAACAACTCATGAAGGAACATCAAAGGTGAAGATGTCAAGACTTCAACTTCTCACCACCAAGTTTGAAAACTTGAGAATGAAGGAAGATGAGACAATTCATGAGTTCTACATGAACATCTTGGAAATAGCCAATACTTCTGGTGCTTTGGGAGAAAAGATGACTGATGAAAAGCTTGTAAGAAAGATTCTCAGATCTTTGCAAAAAAGATTTGACATGAAGGTCATAGCAATAGAAGAAGCTCAAGACATATGCACAATGAAGGTTGAAGAGCTCATTGGTTCCCTTCAAACATTTGAGATGGGAATGAATGACACAATTGTAAAGAAGAACAAAAGCATAGTCTTGGTGTCAAATACTGATAAAGAAGAAGAAAATAATGAAGCAGAACCTGAAGAAAATTTATCAGAAACCATTGTTATGCTTGGAAGACAATTCAAAAAGATTCTCAGAAAGATGGAAGACAAGTCCAGACCAAGTGGAAGATACTCAAACTCTTCTGAGAATAAAAGACCTTATGATGCTAATAGAAGGTCAAATTATGATGAAAAGACCAATCAAGAAAAAGGGATTAAATGTCATGGATGTGAAGGATATGGACACATCAAAAATGAATGCCCTACCTATTTAAAAAGGCAGAAGAAAGGTCTCTCTGTAACCTGGTCTAATGAAGACTCAGGATGTGATTCAGAAGAAGAATCAGCTAAGCATATCACTGCTCTAGCTGGATTATGTGAATCTGAAAGTGAATCCAGTGATGAGGAGCTTACTTTTGAAGAGCTTGAGCAATCATACAGAGAACTGGTTAAAAGGAGCACTGAAATATGCATGGAGAGTATAAAGCAGAAGAAGCATATTGAGGCACTAAAGTATGAAAAAACAAGTGATCTAAAGATCATTGACACTTTGAAAAGTGAAGTAAGCCTTCTCAACTCAAAGTTGGAGCATATGTCCAAATCTGTTAGAATGCTGAACAGTAGCTCAAACACACTGGATGTTATTCTCAACAACAATAAGCATTCAGGGGATAGAACTGGACTAGGATTTAACAAAGTTCATAAGATTGAGGCTAGCACCAGCAAAACTACTTCAAATTCCATAAAGTCAAACAAGATGTCCCAACAGATGCTTCAACATCATGAAAAGAACACAAAGTCAAACATAATGTTCCAACAGATGTCTCAACATCATGAAAAGAACATAATGAAGAAGAAGTATCAAAGATGGAGATGTCATCATTGTGGAAGGTTTGGACACATCAAACTTCATTGCTACAAGTTGCATGGATATTCAAATTAGATGTATCAACAAAACCCTAAGCAGAAGATAGAGGTTACCAAGAAAGTGCTGCATAGACATCAACATCAAGGATATCAGCAACCCCCTAAGCAGAAGACATAGGTCATCAAGAAAGTATGGGTACCTAAAGCTAGTCTTCATGCTGATCAAAACTACATGCCCAAGAACAAGTTCAACAAACAACCTTGGAGCTCTACAAATGGACACTACACGGGGCAAAGGCATCAAAGGAAACCTCAATACAAATGGTCAAAGAAGGGTGTTGCATATATAGCTCATACATCTCTAAGAGTATCAGCTAAAGAAGACTGGTACTTTGACAATGGATGTTCAAGGCACATGACTGGATTGAAGAATCTGCTAGTAGACTTAAAATCATATTCATCTAGATATGTAACCTTTGGAGATGGAGCTAAAGAAGAAATAAAGGGAGTTGGGACCTTGGACTGTCCAGATGTACCAAGACTAGATGATGTGCTGCTGGTAAAAGGATTGACTGCTAACTTGATCAGCATAAGTCAATTATGTGATCAAGGTTACAGTGTAAACTTTACCAAAACTGAATGCATAGTGTCTAATAAAGAACAGAAGGTTGTTATGAGAGGAGTCAGATCTAAAGACAACTGTTATATGTGGGAACCTCAAGATCTCAGTCTCACTTCAACTTGCTCTTTAGCCAAAGAAGAAGAAGTGAAACTATGGCACCAAAGACTGGGTCATCTTCATTTCAGAGGTATAAAGAAAATCATATCTATGGAAGCTATGAGAGGTATTCCTAAACTGAAGATTGATGATGGCAAAATATGTGGTGAATGTCAAATAGGCAAGCAAACCAAGATGTCCCATCCAAAGCTCCAACATCTGACAACTTCCAAAGTTTTGGAATTATTGCATATGGATCTTATGGGACCTATGCAGGTTGAGAGCCTTGGTGGTAAGAGGTATGCCTATGTGGTGGTTGATGACTTTTCAAGGTATACATGGATAAATTTTATCAAAGAAAAGTCTGATGTATTTGATGTATTCAAAGATTTATGCCACAGAATACAAAGAGAAAAAGCAAGCTGTGTGGTCAGAATAAGAAGTGACCATGGAAAGGAGTTTGAGAATAAAAAAAATCTCAGATTTCTGTTTTTCAGAAGGAATCAATCATGAATACTCTTCACCTATCACCCCTCAACAGAATGGGATTGTTGAGAGGAAGAACAGAACTATTCAAGAATCAGCAAGAGCTATGATCCATGCTAAAAAGTTACCATTGTACTTCTGGGCTGAAGCTGTGAACACAACTTGTTACATTCATAATAGAGTCACTCTAAGGAAAGGAACCTTGTCCACAATCTATGAAGTCTGGAAGGGCAGAAAACCCACAGTTAAGTACTTCCATGTGTTTGGAAGTAATTGTTATATTCTGGATGATAGGGAGCAAAGAAGAAAAATGGATCCTAAAAGTGATGAAGGGATTTTTCTTGGATACTCTATAAACAGCAGAGCCTATAGAGTATTTAACTCTAGAACCAAGGTTATCATGGAGTCCATAAATGTGATAATTGATGATGCTCCTGCAGATGTTACATAAGATGTTGGAACATCTGCTGACAGTCAGACTGAAGTTGAAGTAAAGAGTGATCATCTTGACTTTACTTAAACTGATGCAAGGACAGAACAATCCAGCAAACCTCCCTCCATCAGAATCCAGAAGGATCATCCCAAAGATTTGATAATTAGGGATCCCAACAGAGGTGTAAGTGTAATACCTCAAAATTTTCCCTCTTATTAATGACCTCGATTTACTTTTCATAATCATTCATATTGTTGCATTAGGTCATGTTCACAATCATTCATTGATTTTCTCAAGGCATGCATATGATCAGGGGTTCTTTGGGCCAGTGCTTCTTGAATTTTTGAGATTTATTTCTCTCATGTTTGGAGATGGACTTTAAAGCATTATTATCGTAAGCATTGGTTTCATGCTTCATCAAGCGTTCAGACTATCTTTGTTTTCCAACATTAAGATGTTCACCTGGTCATCAAGTTCAGGATTAGTGGCTTTTGTGGTTCAATGTGCTATAAATGTGGGTCATGTTACAAGACATAACGGGAGATTGCATTGTGATTGAGGCTAATTTTTTCCCTTCTCGCTACTCGACGTACCAATTTGTGTTGAATTGAGGAATTAAACCAAGTTAAGGTGCACAAAATTGAAGCTTTATTTTCAAGATCTTTAAGACACTAAGTCTCTTTTATCAAAGAATCCACACATTAGAATTTCTTGGGAAGGAAGATTCATCCTAGGAAAAAGTTGGTGAGTTTCTAATGGGCCAAGGAAAGCCCGTCATGTGTATTGTTACAAATTAAGGAGTCTAACTCAAGATTTCCTTTATGATGCCAACATGGTCCAAGGTGGTCAAAGATTTGTTTTAGTTCATACATCTCATGTGTTACTATACTTTGCTAAAATTCTTGATTTATGGATTAGGTTCAAAGTGTTATGTATCATGTTTGCTTCCAAATCGAAGTGTGTGAGTTGAAAACAAGTCCAATGGATCCGGGTTGCAATACATTCAAGCTTAGTGCATTTGGCTTAGGTTTGAAATAATGGCTTATAATAGAAGGATATCTCCATTTCGGTTCACAATTGATCTTTTTGTTGTCAAAAGAAATTCAAGTCAGATTATCACATGAACTAGATTGGCTTTACTATTCCACATCATTTGAAATCTAATGCATAAAGAGCTATTGAAGTTCTAGAAACAGATAAAGATCAAATTGTTGGGATTACCTCTTGTCAAACAACCACTTATCAAGAGTCTATCAGGATGTAAAGTGATATCTATTCTTCCTAACTACAGCATGGTGCAGAGACGGAAATCACGGGAACACAAAAAATTGCAAAATATAACAGAGAAGGTTCACAAGGAAATTTGTAACATCAGAACACACAGAAAATTTCAGAAAAGAAAGATTATTCAATGATTTATGAAGTCACACGCAGTGTCCCAAATTGTTACAGAAAAGAAGCCTCTATAGTCAATGAAAAAAAGTTACAAATGCAAGTATAAAAGTAGCATTGCCTTATACAGGTCTGCTATAATGTTGTTCGCTTTGATCACAGTAACGACATCATTAGGGTACGCGAACAGTGGGCAGCCGTTAAGATCCAAGCTGCTTTTCGCGGAAGTTTGGCGAGGAGGGCACTACGGGCATTAAAAAGGCTGGTGAAGCTCCAAACTCTTGTGAGAGGTCACATTGAGAGGAAGAGAACAACAAAGTGGCCCAAATAATGCAATCGCTTATGCGAGCACGGGCACGATTTAATGCAGCACGGGCCTTACCAAACCTCACATTCTAATAAAAAAGCATCTACACTCTATCTCCATGGAGGTCCAGCAATACTAGATAAATCGAAAAGCCCTGTTAGATCTAGGAGCATGAACCTGCACGTGAATTGGAGTTCATATAGCAGAGGTGACAGCTGCGTCGCCATGTTTATTCCGAGTCTGAACCTGCACATGAATTGGAGTTAAGGAAAGAAGCTGAGGATGCATAATCGAAATCACAAAGTTAATAACAGGATTGAAAAAAGGTAAAAAAATTTGAGTAACTAATTGAATTCCAGCAGACTTGTTTAACAGAATTTCATAGCATAACTTAACAGAATTGTAACTCATTCTAACCGTTTCTTCTAACCGAATTCACAAATCATTCATAACAGAATCCATCTATCATAACAGAAAATAACAAAATTCCTACCTGAAACTTCCAGAATCTTCTGTGAATTTTTCTATAAATCAGACTAAGCAACACTTCATTTTTTTTGGCTGAACATTCTTCAACATCTTCTCAACCTCTCCTCCATTTTCTCTTCTGCAATTCTCACATCTTCTTCAATCTTTTCCTGTTTTCAGTTTCTTCTCACATAATCATCCTTCATCATCACAAATATCTCACCCATTTCTGATTCTCTTCACCATTTTTCAATCTTTTCTTACATTCTTCTCATCCCTTTTCTTCAATCCTTCTCCTTCAATCTTATCTTTCACCATTTGTCTTCAACCATAACCAACCTTCAACTCAAGCTTTCATCAATCTCCAATTCTGAATCTTCACACCACTCTTCTTCTCAACTTCAAACTGCAGCCCCAATCTTCAACTACAATTGGTATCGATCTTCATCACCATCCGTAAATTCAATATTCACGCTACAAGAACACTTCAACCTTCTCATCCTTCAGCAAATTTGCATCGTCATCAACCTTCGTCGATCTTCGTTGTGCCATCCTGTATCCTCTTCTATCTTTCTTCATCAACGAAAACAACAACCTGCAAAGAAGATAAGGCAAATTGCGATTTCAGACTCTAAAGACGCGAACAAGAACAATTAAAGAAGAAGCCAGATTGAGTAGTACCTGAAGGCGTCTGCGTATTGCTCGAAAATCTTCATGAAATCGTAGTCGACGTCACGGCGGCTTTGTAACAGAGGCATCATCTCCGGCAGAATCCATTCACAAGGTACGACACGAGTTCTTCTTATTATTTGCTCCGGTTGGTGGTTTATTCAGCTGTGAACCTCGAAGTCTTTAGCAGATTAGTGAACCTAGGGTTAGATTTCTAGGATGAGGAATAAATTAGGATAATCAGGGATTTTGTTTAGGGAATAAGAGGATGAATTTGAGGGAAATGAAGATGACGGTGGGGATTTTGAAGACGAAAAGATGAGGCAGAAAGAAGAGGGAGGATTTGTGTACGGCATTTTCGCGTTTGAGAGGAATATCGGAGGGGAGGCGCCGCCGTAGGCTAGGGTTTGTGTTTAGGGAAGAGGAAGACGGAAGAGTTGGGAGTGAGGAAGAAGAAGAAGAGGGTTGACGGAAGACGGTGAAGATTGGGAGAAGAGGGAGCGGAGAAGACAAAGGGTGGTGGCGGCGGAAGTTTGTAGAAGGTTTAGGGTTTCATTTTCTTTGTTTTGCTCTTCAGCCATTTTGTATTATGTATAATTATTTGTAAAGAAGAACAATTAATATAATTAATAGGGATTAAGAGAATTTAGTCCATAATAATTCATATCTAATTTCATTTAATATTGGATTATGTGAGAGGATAAGAGCACCCTCATCCAAACCTGCGTGGTTTTTTTTCTTTTACTACTCACACCACCCTTCTAAGCCCATAATAGAAAATGAATATAAATTTTCCTTTCTACACCTCCCTCTCATTTCTGCGGGTCTGGGCCTATTCCGCTTGCTAATCACACCCTCCTTCTAGGCCCATACGAAAACAACACATAAAAATTGCTTGTTGCACCTCTCCCCTGTTTTTTAGCGCATGGGCCCTGGTTTCTTGCTTTTGACACCCCTGGTTCTTAAAGCCCATTGAAAAACAACTAGGAAAATTGCTAAATGCCCCCCATAGTTTCCTTTAGATTTTATATTTTTTTGTTTTGTATAGTTAGAAAATAATTCCATTAAAAATAGGAAAATGATTAGAAAAATTCCCAAAAAATTAAGTAGGCTTTTAATTCAATTTAGAATTGTTTAGAATTTTATTTTCCTGAATTTGCTTTATTTTTTGATTTTATTCTGAATTTTTCATGTAAATAGTTTTTAATGAATTTCCTTCAAATGTACACAATTTGTAGATTTTATATTTTAATATTCCAGTAGGATTTTTGAGCCATTCTTTTTTCTGAAATTAGATAACTAATGATAGTACTTAGGATAATTTTTGTAGATTTTTTAGAATATTTCATCTTAGGTTTTAGAGGCCATTTCTTTAGGAATTAAGGATTAAGTCATAGCTGAAAATAATCATTTTTTTAGACCTAGTTAAATTTTGATTTTGTAGGATTCCTTTTAGTACAATGTTATAGATAATATTAGGTCCCTATAGTTTAATTTTCATAATTTTTCCAGAAGTTTTAATATTTTTTAGAATATTAGTTCTTAGGCTTAGTTATGTATAATTCCCATTAGTTTAGGTCATAAAAATAAAGTCCAAAAAGATATAGTTTAGATTAGATTTAATCCTAGGGTCTAATATAGACTTAGGTTAGTTTAAATTGAGTTTTAGAATGAAAATATTAGGCTTAATTTTCATTTAGAATGTAGGTTAAAGTTCCCTTTTAATTAGGATTAGAATAAATAAAATAGGACTATTTTTAATTCATGCCTTTAAATGCATTTTTAGAATTTTATTTCTTATATCCAATTTTATTGTTTTTGCCTTATCACTTGATCTTATAACTTGTATAGGCTTCCCCATTGTTCTTAGAATCAACTTAACTTCCTTAGGAAGTAAGTTGAATTCTAATAGTTTATAGTTTTTTCCATTAGGATTAGAATACCTCACAAACCATTAGGACCTCTTGTAAATAAACGAAATTAGGGTGTGTCTTAGTTCCCATTAGATTTTTCCCTTTTTGCAATTTGAGTCATTCTCTTCTCATCTTCAAACAAAATCCAAAAAACACTTAACAAATAAATGAAAGGATTCCTGGTGTATAGTCTTATTCCATGAAGCACTTGCATTCATTCCATCTTGGAGTGGTGTAAGCTTGTCCATCATGATGCACAAGTCTCATCAAGGAGTTGTTCACAAAGAAAAACTTAAAAGACACTTCTTCACAAAAGCAACAAAAACACTTAATAAAGTTCAACAAGCCAGTGAACTTAAGCCCTAATCCTAGGAAACTAGTCTTGGATAAATTCTCCTTGCTGGGTATGCTTGTTCTATTATTCCATCTTGGAATGTAGTGTCAAGTGTACATTCCACGGAAAAGAGTTTGAATTCACTTCCTTGTGCCAAATTCATATAAAAAATCTTAAAAGACAAAAAACAAATAACAAACGACTATCCTGCGGGAACCTCTCTTCTCATCTCATTCACTCACAACGCGAACTCGCGACGACTTGTCACACATGCAAGACGGTAAACGCACTCGTACCAGACGAGCCTGCAACACCTGAGCATAGACACACGCAGTTCCAGCTGTAAAAAACACAAACAAATAGTTCCCGCCTAGGTTAGGCGAACTATGTCGACTCTGATCCTCATTATCCCGATGAGGTACGTAGGCAGCGGGGTAGGGCCCGTTCGAGCACATTCTTTATTTTCCCTACATTTCTCCCTTTCTTTCCACTTTCTTTCTTATTCCTTTCTCATCTCACTTCCATTCCAGTTAGCGGTTTTATTCAGCAGCATTATTATTTCTCACCCTTTGAAACGAACAAGCAAGCGTGGATCCCGTCGGGTACGACGGACGATCTGGGGTGCTAATACCTTCCCAGTTTGTAACCGACTCCCGAACTCAGATCTTTGGTTCGCAGGACCTTGTCCTTTCCTTCTTCCTTAAGTTTGTGCAATATTACCTTTCCCATTCCTTTGGGATAAAAATGTCTGGCTGGAGACTCTAACCTTTCCGCGCCACTTTCGCGTTTGTACTAGGATGAATATCCCGGGAGCGACAGCTGGCGACTCTGCTGGGGACTAACCTGATTCTTCCGGTTTCCCTTGTAGAGTCAATCCTAGCGCCTGTTTGATTTTGTTTATTTGGGTGTATATTTGTTTGTTGCTGAGTGCTTTAGTTTAGCTTTACTGTTTTTTTTTACTGTTTTTACTTTACAGTTTTACTTTATCGCATTTATTTACCGCTTTCAGTATTTTATTTTCCATGCATCATATTATACTGGAATGTCTGGCTGTGCTGGTTTTCATTTTTTCTGTGGGATGGGGTTACTGTGAGATGAGCTCGTAACCGGGGCTCGAGTGCACCCTAGGACTTAGAGTGGTTCCACTTTGGCTTCATGGCATCTTGCTATGTTGGTAGTAGTGAGTTCCACACCTTGACTTGCGACCTTCTCGGGAATGTATTGATACCGGAATCTTTCTGGGTTAATGCGCTACCTTGATAGTTATGTGCAGTCAGGGGACCGATCATTGAGAACCTTTGTGGAAACATCCCTCTCCAATGATGACAGTGGCAGACCATATTTGTTGGCAAACCCACTCGCATCCGAGGGCCCACTAGGAAATCGCATAGGATGGCCTGGTTCTCTCATAGGAATTCAGTTAAAGCAAACTGATCGTATGACGATAGTATTGTACCCTTCGGGATGAATGTATTATTGTTTCTCGACTCAGTGCTTGAAGCTGGAGGCTTGTGAGGGATGCTTGTTCTTTCCGGACTCAACTGAGACCTCCCTGAGTAGTACATAATGCCAAATCGATTCCCTGATTTGGTCATGAGCCATTTCTCGGAAATGGTGAACGTATTATTGCTATTCGGCCTCGAGAGTCCGTGATGTTTGACCCGAGTAGCACACCCGTGAGATTGGAAGGGGTTTACAGGTTTGCAGGAACCCTGATACCTTCAGCATACCCACTTTTCCTTTGGTTCAGTTTTGTGATCTGGATTTTTGTTCTTAAGATATGGACCCCGGATCAGAGGGATGATTATTGTGATATCTGGATTTTGAGACCTGGCACCGACACCTGATTATTTGATTGGCACATCACAGACACTTCACTGATCACATGCCTTGTCTTGCATAAGCATCATATCATCATTAATCATGTTGTGTTCTTTTTATTCTCAGGGTTCATTACTTCCTAGGTCCTGGTCATATTTGCTACTTCAGCATGGAGATTCCGAGGAAGAGAAATGTTCATTATACTTTCCCGCAGCCAGAGACAGAGAGTGTTCAGGGTTTGATTAGCTTGATGAGTGACCGAGTCCTGGATGGTTTCAGGAAAGAGTATGGCAAGATACTGAATTATGTGAGCAAACCCACAGTCGACCAGAAAGATAGCTTGCATTCTTTGTTGCAGTTCTATGATCCACAGCTGAGGGTCTTTGTTTTTCCTGATTACATCCTGGCACCTACATTAGAGGAGGTTTCTAGCATGCTGAGTGTTCCTGTTAAGGAGGGTGTACCTTATTATGTTTCAGAAAGGATCCCTTCTCATGAGGATATCACTATTGCCTGTCATTTGAGTATGCTTAGACTCAAGATGGGATTAGAGGCTGGCCAAAGTAAAGGGATCCCTTTGGACTTTCTTGTTGCAGAGGCACATGTCATGGCATCGGAAAAGAAGTGGGCAGACTTCAAAGCACTGTTAGCCATGATAGTATATGGAATCAGTTTGTTTCCAGGAGAGAAAGGGCTAATTAGCATGGAGTCCATCACCATCTCCGTCAAGAGAAATCCTGTTCCTACATTGCTAGCTGACTTTTATTATGGAGTTCATCACAGAAATGAAAAGAGGAAGGGATATGTAAACTGTTGTGCTCCCATATTTGTTGATTGGTTTGTAAGGCAACTCCCTAAATCAGGACCCTTTCAGGATTTGAAACAATCTTGGAAGTGGTCCAAAAGATTAATGGGCTTAACCTCAGTTGACATTGCTTGGGGATGCAACAGAGATTTGGTGGGCAAAGAAATGTTGGTTAGTTGTGGTAGCTTTCCAAATGTGCCTTTGATGGGAAGGAAAGGTGGGATTAGCTACAATCCTATCTTATCTAGGAAACAGTTCGGCTATCCTTTAAGAGACGTACCTTTGATCGACGATGCAAATGAGTCCTTATATTTTCCAGCAGAGGGAAACTCCAAAATGAGCATGCTAGCATCCCAAGCTTGGGAAGTTAGGGTGATGAAAGGAAAGAAAGATTTTGGAAGAGTAGATCCTAATACCTATGATCCTTTCGCCAGCTGGCTGGAGGATCGTGTGAAGACTCATCTTCTACCATTTTCTAGAGAGACACCTCTCTACCCTAAAGAGGTAGCACCAAGGACTTCGGTACCTTTGGAGGAATATCAGAAGTTAGAAGCTTTGGTTAAGCAACTTAGGGTTGAAAATCAAGAGGCTCTTAATTCTTGTCAAAAACTGATGATCCAGAACCGTCGATTGGAGGATAGAGCTGTACAAGCCGAGGAAATAGTCCGTCTCAAGCAGAAGGACTTTGAAGATAGAGAGCTCTACTTCCGAAAGAAAGGTTTAGCCGAGACTCACAAGACTGCCCAGCGCCGAAGAGAGAAGAAAGATCTTAGTGAAGCCAATGAAGTTGTTACGTTATGGCAGGAGAAATGGGACGACAATTTGAAGAAACAAAAGGAGTTAGACGCCAAGCACAAGCAGGAAATCAAAAGTCTTCAGGATTCTTTGGATGGGCAGAAAGAACTCCTCAGAAAGGCTTATCATCAAGAGAAGGACCGTCTCCAGCGCTTAGCAGAAAGCCAGCAGACACTAAAGGAAGCTCAAAAGGAAATTGAAGACTTGAAGTTGAAAGCTGATGTGAAAAGGTCGAAGGCCGAATCGAGTCAAAGCAAGGAGAATGAGGCAGCATTCCTACAGCAGATCGAGGAGTTACACGCTTCTTCTGATACGAGGGACCTCCTCATCCAGAAGCTCATCCAGGAGCCCGGTCATCCAGATGTAGTTCAGCTGTTCCAGAGCGTCAAACGCCTTAGCTGGAGATTGAAAGATATAGAGTTCCCTAGGGTTTAATTTCATGTTATTGTACTCGGATTACCCACAGGCTTGTTGTGGGATTCCCTATATGTGATGTACTTTTGTTGTGATTGGCACCCTTCGGAGACTTTGTATTTTCAAACTCCAGTTTATATGATTTGATTTGTTCTGGATTTCTTGTTCGTTATTTGCACCGACACGGAATAATGAGCACCAATTCTCCACGGCCATCATTATGTTTGAATATTACTTGGGTATTCTTCCCAATTCTTATCTTCCTAATGCCAGGACCAGAAATAGGAAAAGACTCGGGAATAAAAGGAACACACTGCATTGCATACACATCATTTGCATTTTGTCTTTGTCTTTGCAGGTTTTTCTACGGGATGTTTAATTTATCTGTGTTCAACAGACAAATATTGCGAGGGCCGCCAAGACCCGGTACCTTAGACAAGATATCCCTCATCGGTACGCGACCCGCAGCAATCAAAGAACAGCAATGGACGCCATGCAGACAGAACTCAATGAAGTCCGTACCAAGATGGCAGAATTTATGACCCTGATGCAAGGGATGGCCCAGGGGCAGCAGGAGCTGAGAAATGCAATTCAAGGGTTAACTCCTCCTAATACTAATGCTCAGGCAACCACTTCCGGCGGGCTAGGGGCTCCTCCCAATACCAACAACGGCCCGGGTGGACCTCATGTTCCAGATCCAGCTATGGCAACGTATGTTCCTATGCATGATAGGCAGGAGGACCAATTCCAGTACTTCAATAATGATATGGGTTTAGGCGGTGATGGAAATCTTAATGACTTCTTGGTGCTTGCGGAGAAGGTCAAGGCCCTAGAGTGCAAAGACACTTTGGGAATTGACGTGTCAGACATGGGTTTAGTACCTGGGGTGGTCATTCCACACAAGTTCAGGCCACCAGCATTCGATAAATACAACGGCAGCTCCTGCCCGAAAACTCACCTACAGGCCTTCTACAGGAAGATTGCGACCCACATGCGAGACGAGAAACTCTGGATGTACTATTTCCAGGATAGCCTCTCAGGAGGGTCCTTGGAGTGGTACATGAAGCTGGAGAAGAGCTCTATTAGAAGCTGGAAGGATTTGGGAGAGGCCTTCCTCAGACAATATCAGTACAACATTGACATGGCACCTAGCCGTACTCAGCTTCAAAGCTTGACACAGAGGAGCTCGGAGAGCTTCAAATATTATGCACAGAGGTGGCGTGAGGTAGCCGCCCGAGTGCAACCACCTTTATTGGAGAGAGAGATGGTCGACCTTTTCCTGAATACCCTCCCAGGGCATTTCATGGAAAGGTTGGCTGGTTGTTCCTCAAGTGGTTTCTCGGACATTATCTTGACTGGAGAAAGAATTGAAAGTTGGCTCAAACAGGGGGAAATTCAGAATGGAGGCGCTTCGGTGTCTGGTATCAAGAAACCCTTTGTGAAAAGGAGAGAGGGAGAAATAGGTGCAGTATACGCACAGAGGGGAATGATTCACCAAGGATATTATCAGCAAGTGGCCCCTGTCACTATTTCAACTCCACCAGTTCAACAGCAGGTCCAGCCTCCACAGCCGCAGCGCTCACAAGGGTATCAGCCAAGAGCCCCTCGTCCGTACTACCCTCAGAAGCCGAAGGATAGACATTTTGAAGCTCCACCGATGTCTTACTCACAGCTCTTGAAGAATCTCCTACAGCTTCAGATGATTCAGCTCCGGACCTTGCAACCTCCGAAGCCAGGCCAAATTCCTGAAGGTTATGACTTAAATGCTAGATGCGAATTTCATTCCGGAGCTCCCGACCATAGTACTGAGAATTGTAAAGCATTGAAGCATGTTGTTCAGGACTTGTTGGATTCTAAAGCGATCAATTTTGCTCCCTCTCCTAATGTGCTGCAAAATCCCATGCCTCCTCACAGGGGCACGGTTGGTGCGATTGATGAAGGGGAGAATTTGAATTTGGTGGATGATGTTGATGACTTGCAGACTTCATTGGTTGCTATCAAGGTTTGCTTGTTGAAGAAAGGTATCTTCCCTGGATGCGAGGAAGATTGTTCGGAATGTGCTGAAGCTACCAACGGTTGTAAACGATTGAAGGCCGGAATCCAAGGCATGATTGACGAGGGAGTGCTGCAGTTTGACAAGATTGTGAAAGAAAGTGAAGTCTCCACAGTAACTATCTTTTATGATCCATCCCAAGTTCCTTCACGGGCCAGAGCGACGCCAATAACCATTACCACTGCTGGACCCATAATGTACCAAAGTGACAGAGCTGTTCCTTGGAATTATGGTGGCGAAGTGTACTGCAACGGCCAGAGGCAAGAGTTGGCCACGACTAGTATAACCCCAGCTCAAGTGGAAAATGTTGGAGTAGGGGGTTTTACTCGAAGCGGGAGGTTGTTTGCGCCTGAAACACTGAGAAACGATGTGATACCACCCAGAGATACTGCCGAAGCCCAAGCTAGAGCCAGAGGGAAGCAACCAGTAGTTGTCAATGATCCAACTCCATCAACTGATCCAAACCTCACCTTTGATAAAGAAGCTGAAGAATTCCTGAGGATCATCAAGAAGAGTGACTACAAGATCGTAGACCATTTGCAGCAGACGCCGTCGAAGATCTCCATCTTGTCCTTGCTCATGTGTTCTGACTCTCACAGAAAAGCTCTCCTAAATATTCTGAACAAGGCATATGTGCCTCAGGATATTTCTGTAAATCAGTTAGAAACGGTGGTGTCCAGCGTCAATGCCAGTCATGGATTGGGTTTCACAGACTTGGATTTGACTTCTGACGGGCGTGCTCATAATCGGGCATTGCATATTTCTCTGGAATGTAAGGGTGCAGTACTCTCCCACGTGTTGGTAGATACTGGATCATCTTTGAACGTCTTGCCCAAGAAAGCACTGATGAAGTTAGATTATGATGGAGTGGTTCTAAAGCCCAGTGATCTAGTAGTTTGAGCATTTGATGGGTCGAGAAGATCGGTGTTTGGAGAGGTGGAGTTACCTATCAAGGTAGGTCCACAAGTCTTCAACACCACGTTCTACGTGATGGATATACAACCTGCATATAGCTGTTTACTCGGAAGACCTTGGATACATTCGGCAGGTGCAGTGTCGTCTACACTCCATCAGAAGCTAAAGTTTGTCTGGGAGGGTCAAATTGTGACTGTCAGTGGGGAAGAAGATATATTTGTTAGCCATCTAGCTTCATTCAAATATGTGGAGATGGATGGCGAGATAGTTGAGACCCCATGTCAGGCTTTTGAGCCCTTGAAGTCTGAGCAAGCATCCGCAGTAGCGACTTCTCCTGAAGAACCGAAGAAAGGGGTTTCCATAGCCTCTTATAAACAAGCGCTTGAAGTGGTAGAATCTGGAATACGAGAAGGCTGGGGCAGTCCGGTAGAAGTGCCAGAGAAGAAAGACATGTTCGGGATTGGCTATCACCCTGGAAGATCTTCATCTGAACCAAGTGCTAAAGGTTGTCAGAGCCCGGTTACTTTCACAAGTGCGGGAGTGGTAGACTACGAAAACATCAGTGATGTGCAGGATGACATTGTCGATAGTGATTGTGACTTAGATGAACGGATCAGGCCTGCCGCTCCAGGAACTCAGCTTAGCAACTGGACATCGGAAAGGCTTATTTCGGTCACTTCTTTCGAAGAGTAATAATGTTTTGTTTCTATTTTTCCTGTATTAAAGCACTATGTCTTGCCCGAGGCATAGTGGCTCTTTGTAAGGGTTCATTTGTTCATTAACACAATCATAAATAAAATTGACGTTTCACATTCATTCATGTTTTTCTCTGTATTTCGTTTTTACTTTTGTTTTTCAAAAAGAAAGAAAAGTTTTAAAATGGCAATGTTTCTCATTTTCTCAAGTCGTTGCTAAAGCCTTGCATGAATCATCATTCATGCAGGTGCTTGTCACCAGATCTTATCAATGACGACCCTGTTATGGCTGAGTATGATTTCGACAATCCAATTTATCAAGCCGATGAGGAAGGTGAAGAGGATTGCGATTTACCCGAAGAATTGGCCAGACTGCTTAAACAGGAGGAGAAGATGATTCAGCCGCACGAAGAAGATGTTGAAGTAATAAACCTGGGTACTGAAGAAGACAAGAAAGAAGTCAAGATCGGAGCTGCATTAGAAGAATCTGTCAAGACTTGTTTGATGGCTATGCTTCGAGAATACGTTGACGTCTTCGCATGGTCCTACCAAGATATGTCTGGTTTAGACACTGACATTGTGGTACACAAGCTACCTCTCAGAGCAGACTGTCCTCCGGTAAAGCAGAAGTTGAGGCGCACGCGTCCAGACATGGCAATTAAAATAAAAGAGGAAGTGCAAAAACAGTTTGATGCTGGCTTCTTGGCCGTGACCAGTTATCCTCCGTGGGTTGCTAACATTGTGCCGGTTCCCAAGAAAGATGGCAAAGTCAGGATGTGTGTGGACTACAGGGATTTGAATAGGGCTAGCCCCAAAGATGATTTCCCTCTACCTCACATAGATGTACTTGTCGATAATACTGCTCAGTTTTCCGTGTTCTCCTTCATGGACGGATTCTCAGGCTATAATCAGATCAAGATGGCTCCCGAGGACATGGAAAAGACAACTTTCATCACTCCTTGGGGCACCTTTTGTTACAAGGTCATGCCATTTGGTTTAAAGAATGCAGGAGCTACCTATCAACGAGCAATGGTGACGTTGTTTCACGACATGATCCATCATGAAATTGAGGTTTATGTTGATGACATGATAGCAAAATCCCAGACAGAGGAAGAGCACTTGGTTAACCTAGCAAAATTGTTTGACAGGCTTCGGAAGTTCAGATTGAGGTTGAATCCGAATAAGTGTACCTTCGGGGTTCGTTCTGGCAAGTTACTCGGTTTCATTGTTAGTGAACGAGGAATCGAGGTTGATCCGGCTAAGGTGAAAGCCATCCAAGAAATGCCTGAGCCGAAGACTAAAAAGTAAGTGCGTGGCTTCTTAGGGAGACTAAACTACATTGCACGGTTTATTTCTCACTTAACGGCCACGTGCGAGCCCATCTTTAAGCTTCTGAGGAAGAATCAGGCCATTAAATGGAACGAAGACTGTCAGCAAGCCTTTGACCGAATCAAAGAATACCTGTTAGAACCACCAATTCTTATGCCTCCAGTGCCGGGGAGACCTCTGATTATGTATCTTACTGTGCTTGAAGGATCGATGGGATGTGTGCTGGGTCAGCAGGACGAGTCTGGTCGAAAAGAGCACGCCATTTATTACCTTAGCAAAAAGTTTACCGATTGTGAGACGCGATACTCACTACTCGAGAAAACTTGCTGCGCTTTAGCATGGGCTGCTCGCCGACTAAGACAGTACATGCTGACACACACTACTCTCTTAATTTCCAAGATGGATCCTGTGAAATACATTTTTGAGAAGCCGGCTTTGACAGGAAGAGTGGCCCGTTGGCAAATGATACTCACGGAGTATGACATACAATACACTTCACAAAAAGCGATCAAGGGGAGTGTTTTGTCAGAATACTTGGCCCAGCAGCCGATCGATGATTATCAACCCATGAGGTTTGAGTTTCCGGATGAGGACATCATGTTCCTCAAGTCGAAAGACTACGAAGAACCACTTCCGGAGGAGGGACCTGACCCTGAATCCAGATGGAAGTTGATGTTTGACGGGGCTGTAAACATGAATGGAAGTGGAGTGGGTGCTGTTATTATCTCACCAGAAGGAGTCCACACACCTCTCGCCGCTCGGTTGCCCTTTGAGTGCACTAACAATGAGGCAGAATATGAAGCTTGTATCATGGGGATCGAAGAGGCAATAGACTTGCGAGTCAAGAACCTTGAGATCTTCGGAGATTCTGCTTTGGTGGTAAATCAAGTCAATGGCAAATGGCTAGTTCATCAAGCTCGTTTGATTCCTTACAGAGATTATGTCAGGAGGTTGTTAACTTTCTTTACCAAAGTCAAGCTGAGCTATGTTCCTAGAGACGAAAACCAGTTCGTCGATGCTCTCGCAACTTTATCGTCCATGATTAAAGTTTGTCGAGAAAATTTCGTGCCTCGAATTTCGATCTCCCGGCTTGAAAGACCTGCTTATGTCTTTGCAGTTGGTGATGGTGAAGATAACAAGCCTTGGTACCACGACATCAGGCAATTCCTGAAGGCTCAAGAATACCCGGCTGGGGCATCTAGTAAGGATAAAAAGACTCTTAGAAGACTGGCAGGAGGCTTCTTCTTGAATCAAGATGGTGTGTTGTACAAACGGAACTTCGACATGGTGCTGCTCAGATGCGTGGATAGACACGAAGCAGACCTGTTAATGCAGGAGGTTCACGAAGGCTCCTTTGGTACCCATGTTGGAGGACATGCCATGGCCAAGAAATTATTTAGATCGGGATACTATTGGATTACCATGGAATCTGATTGTTGTAAATACTCCCGCAAATGCCATAAGTGTCAAATTTATGCCGACAAGGTCCATGTGCCTCCGAATCCGTTGAGTGTCATGTCTTCACCGTGGCCGTTCGCTATGTGGGGCATCGATATGATTGGAAAGATTGAGCCAACAGCTTCTAATGGGCATCGCTTCATCCTAGTTGCTATTGATTATTTCACGAAGTGGGTTGAAGCGGCATCCTACACCAATGTCACTAAACAAGTGGTCGCTCGATTTATTAAGCGGGACATCATCTGCCGGTATGGAGTCCCTGAAAGGATCATTACTGATAATGGTTCTAATCTCAACAACAAGATGATGGCCGACTTGTGTCAATATTTCAAAATAGAACACCACAATTCTTCTCCATATCGTCCGAAGATGAATGGCGCCGTCGAGGCGGCTAATAAAAACATCAAGAAGATTATGCAGAAGATGGTTGTGACATACAAAGACTGGCATGAGATGCTACCATTCGCGCTGCATGGGTACAGGACATCCGTACGTACTTCAACTGGGGCAACTCCATTCTCATTGGTGTATGGTATGAAGGCAGTCTTACCAATCGAAGTGGAAATCCCCTCGCTGAGGTTGATGATGTACATCAAGCTAGATGAAGCTGAGTGGCTCCGATCCAGATATAATCAATTGAGCCTCATTGAAGAGAAGCGTCTAGCAGCTGTATGCCATGGACAGTTGTATCAGCGACGAATGAAGCAGGCTTTTGACAAGAAGGTGCGACCACAGAGGTACACGCCAGGGGATTTAGTGCTGAAAAGGATTCTTCCTCCTCTCAACGATCACAGGGGCAAGTGGACACCCAACTATGAAGGACCGTTCGTGGTTAAAAAGGTTTTCTCAGGTGGAGCCTTAATGTTGACAACCATGGACGGAGAAGACTTCCAATCCCCTGTCAACGCAGACGCAGTAAGAAAATACTTCGTGTAAAAAGGACCCGCTGGATAAAAACAGAATAATAATCCAGGAAAAAATGGGCATCCCGGCGAGCCAAAAACAGAATAAAAGGCTCGGGCAAAAGTTAGGGAAATCTTGAAAAAAAATGTACACCCGCTGAGTTGAAAAGCCACATCGGACAACTCAGGCAAAAAAGGGTATCCCGGTGGATTGAAAACCTGAAAGGGCGATCCACGCAAAAGAGGGATTAACACGAATGACTGCGATCTGCGAGATCCATGACCTACCTATAGTTGAGGCTATCCTAAGGATTGAAGATCAGTTCACTTACTTTTTCTCAAGAGGCAGAGCGAGCGGAGCGTCTTGAAGATATACGAGTCATAACTGGGTCGAGACTTGATGAGATTCACTCTTCACATTGCCAATAGGATAGTTTGTTTTTTCTTTTTTAGCCGTTCCCTCATTCCAGGGAACTGCTTCCTTTGTATTGCCTATTCAGGGCCACCTTTCTAAATCAATAAGAATTCAACTTCAGTCAATTGACTACTTTGCTTTTTGTTTTTACTTTTTCTCATCTAGCATTGATTGATTGTGAAAACGTCTAGCAAATGGTAACTTGCATTGTGTTATGAACATTTGAATGCTTCCTAACTCGTGCAGGAGAATAGAAACATTTAATACAACTCTGAAAGGGTATCGAGGTGCCCAGACAATGATTCATGCTATGAGCCTGGGGCAAACAGGTCCCAAAATAACTCTCTATGTTGCAGGTACTATCGATTGTGTTCGTACAGGTACTGGTGTTGCTAACAAGGCTAACAACTATTATCCAGGGTGGGCATTCCCTTTTGTTCGAACAGAAACAAGTATCTCCCAGGGTGTTTCCAATCATCCCCAGCCATGTGGGAGTTGAACTTTCACCCAGCAAGGTAGCAGAAGGTGGGCGTCATCCCCAAGCAGGAGTTTCCCTTCACACAGGGGCAATTCTTAGCAGTATAAGGAGTGATTTGCCTCCCCAGCAGTTGTTTCCTCAGCAGTGTCATGCCTTTGGTTCCCAGCCAAGTTAGGAGGTTCTCACTTCCCCATCAGAGTTCAAGAAGGGTCCATCTCCAGCAGGGTCTTGGCACTCCAATCTCAAAGTCCAATTTATTTTTGGCAGTGACGGCTGTTCGGAGCCGGTGAATTATTAGCAGCTTTCCCCGCAGAGTTGTTTTCTCCTCACAAGGATCAATCAGATCAATGCAGTGATCATCGTTCCTCCCAATCAAGCCATCTGGGATACCTGCAGTCTTCTTGTCAGAAAATCTCTTTGCATTTGCATACGCATAATCATCACTACGTTTGCATCCTCCAAAGCGTAGCATTTCCATCATCATGGAGCATTACGCCATAAATTCAAACATATGCATGCCAGCATGGGCCAGTTTTGAGGTATACTACGTACGACTTATAATGTCTTTTCAACCTGAAGTACTCCGCACAGAGGATACCAATATCATTTTTCAGACATCCTTGTCTTTTCAAGTCAATGTTTGTCACCCATTTCGCGTCTTGTTTGGTACAATAGTCGCGTCGCAGGTTCCCGTTTTGTACAACGGTCCTGTTTGCTTGGGCTCTCGTTTATGTACAACGATCCCGTTCCATCTTGTCCTATTTTCTTTGTTTTTGGTTATCAGTCGAGGCTGGTATACCTTTGCGTCTCCATTCGAGGATGGTTTCGTGTTAGATCCGAGGATCTTTTTGATTTGTCATTCGAGGATGACATTTCTTTTCTTCAAGTCCTTCTGCGGTTGGTCTTGTTTGTGGCTATTATTCGAGGATAGTAGTTCACTTTTTGAGCTTATTGATCGAGGTCAGTTTGTCTCTTTTGCAAAGTCTGTCTGAGGTCAGCTTTGTGTTTGGTTATCAGTCGAGGCTGGTACACCTTTGCGTCTCCATTCGAGGATGGTTTCGTGTTAGATCCAAGGATCTTTTTGATTTGTCATTCGAGGATGACATTTCTTTTCTTCAAGTCCTTTCGAGGTTGGTCTTGTTGTTTGTGGTTATTATTCGAGGATAGTAGTTCACTTTTTGAGCTTATTGATCGAGGTCAGTTTGTCTCTTTTGCAAAGTCTGTCTGAGGTCAGCTTTGTGTTTGGTTATCAGTCGAGGCTGGTATACCTTTGCGTCTCCATTCGAGGATGGTTTCGTATTAGATCCGAGGATCTTTTTGATTTGTCATTCGAGGATGACATTTCTTTTCTTCAAGTCCTTCCGAGGTTGGTCTTGTTGTTTGTGGCTATTATTCGAGGATAGTAGTTCACTTTTTGAGCTTATTGATAGAGGTCAGTTTGTCTCTTTTGCAAAGTCTGTCTGAGGTCAGCTTTGTGTTTGGTTATCAGTCGAGGCTGGTATACCTTTGCGTCTCCATTCGAGGATGGTTTCGTGTTAGATCCGAGGATCTTTTTGATTTGTCATTCGAGGATGACATTTCTTTTCTTCAAGTCCTTCTGCGGTTGGTCTTGTTTGTGGCTATTATTCGAGGATAGTAGTTCACTTTTTGAGCTTATTGATCGAGGTCAGTTTGTCTCTTTTGCAAATTCTGTCTGAGGTCAGCTTTGTGTTTGGTTATCAGTCGAGGCTGGTACACCTTTGCGTCTCCATTCGAGGATGGTTTCGTGTTAGATCCGAGGATCTTTTTGATTTGTCATTCGAGGATGACATTTCTTTTCTTCAAGTCCTTCTGCGGTTGGTCTTGTTTGTGGCTATTATTCGAGGATAGTAGTTCACTTTTTGAGCTTATTGATCGAGGTCAGTTTGTCTCTTTTGCAAAGTCTGTCTGAGGTCAGGTTTGTGTTTGGTTATCAGTCGAGGCTGGTACACCTTTGTGTCTCCATTCGAGGATGGTTTCGTGTTAGATCCGAGGATCTTTTGGATTGTCATTCGAGGATGACATTTATTTTCTTCAAGTCTTTCCGAGGTTGGTCTTGTTGTTGTGGCTATTATTCGAGGATGGTAGTTCATTTTTTCGAGCTTATTGATCGAGGTCAGTTTGTCTCTTTTGCAAAATATATTCGAGGTCAGTCTTTGTTGTTGATGGTTATCGCCTGCGGTCGATATACTATCGTTGTTTCTATTCAAGGATGGTTTTAGTACTGGGTCCGAGGATCCCGTGTGAGTGGTTATTCGAGGATGGCATTCTTCCCAGCATATTTCCATCTGGGTCTATTTCCTGCTACCTATTCAGAGGTCAAAACAAAAAAATATATAAATAAATAAATGGGCAGATGGCATTTCTGTTGCCCTCAGTGTGCAAATTTTCAGGTTTTATTCGAGTATTCAATCACTCCATACCTTGAACGTCTAAAAGTTGTTGCAATTATCCATTCAAGTTTGCAGATGATTGAATAGGGGAAGCTGTAATACCTCAAAATTTTCCCTCTTATTAATGACCTCGATTTACTTTTCATAATCATTCATATTGTTGCATTAGGTCATGTTCACAATCATTCATTGATTTTCTCAAGGCATGCATATGATCAGGGGTTCTTTGGGCCAATGCTTCTTGAATTTTTGAGATTTATTTCTCTCATGTTTGGAGATGGACTTTAAAGCATTATTATCGTAAGCATTGGTTTCATGCTTCATCAAGCGTTCAGACTATCTTTGTTTTCCAACATTAAGATGTTCACCTGGTCATCAAGTTCAGGATTAGTGGCTTTTGTGGTTCAATGTGCTATAAATGTGGGTCATGTTACAAGACATAACGGGAGATTACATTGTGATTGAGGCTATTTTTTTCCCTTCTCGCTACTCGACGTACCAATTTGTGTTGAATTGAGGAATTAAACCAAGTTAAGGTGCACGAAATTGAAGCTTTATTTTCAAGATCTTTAAGACACTAAGTCTCTTTTATCAAAGAATCCACACATTAGAATTTCTTGGGAAGGAAGATTCATCCTAGGAAAAAGTTTGTGAGTTTCTAATGGGTCAAGGAAAGCCCGTCATGTGTATTGATGCAAATTAAGGAGTCTAACTCAAGATTTCCTTTATGATGCCAACATGGTCCAAGGTGGTCAAAGATTTGTTTTAGTTCATACATCTCATGTGTTACTATACTTTGCTAAAATTCTTGATTTATGGATTAGGTTCAAAGTGTTATGTATCATGTTTGCTTCCAAATCGAAGTGTGTGAGTTGAAAACAAGTCCAATGGATCCGGGTTGTAATACATTCAAGCTTAGTGCATTTGGCTTAGGTTTGAAATAATGGCTTATAATAGAAGGATATCTCCATTTCGGTTCACAATTGATCTTTTTGTTGTCAAAAGAAATTCAAGTCAGATTATCACATGAACTAGATTGGCTTTACTATTCCACATCATTTGAAATCTAATGCATAAAGAGCTATTGAAGTTCTAGAAACATATAAAGATCAAATTGTTGGGATTACCTCTTGTCAAACAACCACTTATCAAGAGTCTAGCAGGATGTAAAGTGATATCTATTCTTCCTAACTACAGCATGGTGCAGAGACGGAAATCACGGGAACACAAAAAATTGCAAAATATAACAGAGAAGGTTCACAAGGAAATTTGTAACATCAGAACACACAGAAAATTTCAGAAAAGAAAGATTATTCAATGATTTATGAAGTCACACGCAGTGTCCCAAATTGTTACAGAAAAGAAGCCTCTATAGTCAATGAAAAAAAAGTTACAAATGCAAGTATAAAAGTAGCATTGCCTTATACAGGTCTGCTATAATGTTGTTCGCTTCGATCACAGTAACGACATCATTAGGGTACGCGAACAGTGGGCAGCCGTTAAGATCCAAGCTGCTTTTCGCGGAAGTTTGGCGAGGAGGGCACTACGGGCATTAAAAAGGCTGGTGAAGCTCCAAACTCTTGTGAGAGGTCACATTGAGAGGAAGAGAACAACAGAGTGGCCCAAATAATGCAATCGCTTATGCGAGCACGGGCACGATTTAATGCAGCACGAGCCTTACCAAACCTCACATTCTAATAAAAAAGCATCTACACTCTATCTCCATGGAGGTCCAGCAATACTAGAGAAATTGAAAAGCCCTGTTAGATCTAGGAGCATGAACCTGCACGTGAATTGGAGTTCATATAGCAGAGGTGACAGCTGCGTCGCCATGTTTATTCCGAGTCTGAACCTGCACATGAATTGGAGTTAAGGAAAGAAGCTGAGGATGCATAATCGAAATCACAAAGTTAATAACAGGATTGAAAAAAGGTAAAAAAATTTGAGTAACTAATTGAATTCCAGCAGACTTGTTTAACAGAATTTCATAGCAGAACTTAACAGAATTGCAACTCATTCTAACCGTTTCTTCTAACCGAATTCACAAATCATTCATAACAGAATCCATCTATCATAACAGAAAATAACAAAATTCCTACCTGAAACTTCCAGAATCTTCTGTGAATTTTTCTATAAATCAGACTAAGCAACACTTCATTTTTTTTGGCTGAACATTCTTCAACATCTTCTCAACCTCTCCTCCATTTTCTCTTCTGCAATTCTCACATCTTCTTCAATCTTTTCCTGTTTTCAGTTTCTTCTCACATAATCATCCTTCATCATCACAAATATCTCACCCATTTCTGATTCTCTTCACCATTTTTCAATCTTTTCTTACATTCTTCTCATCCCTTTTCTTCAATCCTTCTCCTTCAATCTTATCCTTCACCATTTGTCTTCAACCATAACCAACCTTCAACTCAAGCTTTCATCAATCTCCAATTCTGAATCTTCACACCACTCTTCTTCTCAACTTCAAACTGCAACCCCAATCTTCAGCTACAATTGGTATCGATCTTCATCACCATCCGTAAATTCAATATTCACGCTACAAGAACACTTCAACCTTCTCATCCTTCAGCAAATTTGCATCGTCATCAACCTTCGTCGATCTTCGTTGTGCCATCCTGTATCCTCTTCTATCTTTCTTCATCAACAAAAACAACAACCTGCAAAGAAGATAAGGCAAATTGCGATTTCAGACTCTAAAGACGCGAACAAGAACAATTGAAGAAGAAGCCAGATTGAGTAGTACCTGAAGGCGTCTGCGTATTGCTCGAAAATCTTCATGAAATCGTAGTCGACGTCACGGCGGCTTTGTAACAGAGGCATCATCTCCGGCAGAATCCGTTCACAAGGTACGACACGAGTTCTTCTTATTATTTGCTCCGGTTGGTGGTTTATTCGGCTGTGAACCTAGAAGTCTTTAGCAGATTAGTGAACCTAGGGTTAGATTTCTAGGATGAGGAATAAATTAGGATAATCAGGGATTTTGTTTAGGGAATAAGAGGATGAATTTGAGGGAAATGAAGATGACGGTGGGGATTTTGAAGACGAAAAGATGAGGCAGAAAGAAGAGGGAGGATTTGTGTACGACGTTTTCGCGTTTGAGAGGAATATCGGAGGGGAGGCGCCGCCGTAGGCTAGGGTTTGTGTTTAGGGAAGAGGAAGACGGAAGAGTTGGGAGTGAGGAAGAATAAGAAGAGGGTTGACGGAAGACGGTGAAGATTGGGAGAAGAGGGAGCGGAGAAGACAAAGGGTGGTGGCGGCGGAAGTTTGTAGAAGATTTAGGGTTTCATTTTCTTTGTTTTGCTCTTCAGCCATTTTGTATTATGTATAATTATTTGTAAAGAAGAATAATTAATATAATTAATAGGGATTAAGAGAATTTAGTCCATAATAATTCATATCTAATTTCATTTAATATTGGATTATGTGAGAGGATAAGAGCACCCTCATCCAAACCTGCGTGGTTTTTTTTCTTTTACTACTCACACCACCCTTCTAAGCCCATAATAGAAAATGAATATAAATTTTCCTTTCTACACCTCCCTCTCATTTCTGCGGGTTTGTGCCTATTCGGCTTGCTAATCACACCCTCCTTCTAGGCCCATACGAAAATAACACATAAAAATTGCTTGTTGCACCTCTCCCCTTTTTTTAGCGCATGGGCCCTGGTTTCTTGCTTTTGACACCCCTGGTTCTTAAAGCCCATTGAAAAACAACTAGGAAAATTGCTAAATGCCCCCCATAGTTTCCTTTAGATTTTATATTTTTTTGTTTTGTATAGTTAGAAAATAATTCCATTAAAAATAGGAAAATGATTAGAAAAATTCCCAAAAAATTAAGTAGGCTTTTAATTCAATTTAGAATTGTTTAGAATTTTATTTTCCTGAATTTGCTTTATTTTTTGATTTTATTCTGAATTTTTCATGTAAATAGTTTTTAATGAATTTCCTTCAAATGTACACAATTTGTAGATTTTATATTTTAATATTCCAGTAGGATTTTGGAGCCATTCTTTTTTCTGAAATTAGATAACTAATGATAGTACTTAGGATAATTTTTGTAGATTTTTTAGAATATTTCATCTTAGGTTTTAGAGGCCATTTCTTTAGGAATTAAGGATTAAGTCATAGCTGAAAATAATCATTTTTTTAGACCTAGTTAAATTTTGATTTTGTAGGATTCCTTTTAGTACAATGTTATAGATAATATTAGGTCCCTATAGTTTAATTTTCATAATTTTTCCAGAAGTTTTAATATTTTTTAGAATATTAGTTCTTAGGCTTAGTTATGTATAATTCCCATTAGTTTAGGTCATAAAAATAAAGTCCAAAAAGATATAGTTTAGATTAGATTTAATCCTAGGATCTAATATAGACTTAGGTTAATTTAAATTGAGTTTTAGAATGAAAATATTAGGCTTAATTTTGATTTAGAATGTAGGTTAAAGTTCCCTTTTAATTAGGATTAGAATAAATAAAATAGGACTATTTTTAATTCATGCCTTTAAATGCATTTTTAGAATTTTATTTCTTATATCCAATTTTATTGTTTTTGCCTTATCACTTGATCTTATAACTTGTATAGGCTTCCCCATTGTTCTTAGAATCAACTTAACTTCCTTAGGAAGTAAGTTGAATTCTAATAGTTTATAGTTTTTTCCATTAGGATTAGAATACCTCACAAATCATTAGGACCTCTTGTAAATAAACGAAATTAGGGTGTGTCTTAGTTCCCATTAGATTTTTCCCTTTTTGCAATTTGAGTCATTCTCTTCTCATCTTCAAACAAAATCCAAAAAACACTTAACAAATAAATGAAAGGATTCCTGGTGTATAGCCTTATTCCATGAAGCACTTGCATTCATTCCATCTTGGAGTGGTGTAAGCTTGTCCATCATGATGCACAAGTCTCATCAAGGAGTTGTTCACAAAGAAAAACTTAAAAGACACTTCTTCACAAAAGCAACAAAAACACTTAATAAAGTTCAACAAGCCAGTGAACTTAAGCCCTAATCCTAGGAAACCAGTCTTGGATAAATTCTCCTTGCTGGGTATGCTTGTTCTATTATTCCATCTTGGAATGTAGTGTCAAGTGTACATTCCACGGAAAAGATTTTGAATTCACTTCCTTGTGCCAAATTCATATAAAAACTCTTAAAAGACAAAAAACAAATAACAAGTGACTATCCTGCGGGAACCTCTCTTCTCATCTCATTCACTCACAACGCGAACTCGCGACGACTTGTCACACATGCAAGACGGTAAACGCACTCGTACCAGACGAGCCTGCAACACCTGAGCATAGACACACGTAGTTCCAGCTGTAAAAAACACAAACAAATAGTTCCCGCCTAGGTTAGGCGAACTACGTCGACTCTGATCCTCATTATCCCGATGAGGTACGTAGGCAGCGGGGTAGGGCCCGTTCGAGCACATTCTTTATTTTCCCTACATTTCCCCCTTTCTTTCCACTTTCTTTCTTATTCCTTTCTCATCTCACTTCCATTCCAGTTAGCGGTTTTATTCAGCAGCATTATTATTTCTCACCCTTTGAAACAAACAAGCAAGCGTGGATCCCGTCGGGTACGACGGACGATCTGGGGTGCTAATACCTTCCCAGTTCGTAACCGACTCCCGAACTCAGATCTTTGGTTCGCAGGACCTTGTCCTTTCCTTCTTCCTTAGGTTTGTGCAACATTACCTTTCCCATTCCTTTGGGATAAAAATGTCTGGCTGGCGACTCTAACCTTTCCGCGCCACTTTCGCGTTTGTACTAGGATGAAAATCCCGGGAGCGAAAGTAAGCACTAGATCAAGAGAGGTGATTTCAGGTTCTTGTTTTGTCTCAAAAATAGAACCTAAAAACATCAAGGAAGCTTTTACTGATGAGTACTGGATTTGTGCTATGCAAGAAGAATTAGGTCAGTTCACAAGGAATGAAGTGTGGGATCTTGTTCCTAGACCTGATGACATAAATGTGATTGGCACAAAATGGGTGTATAAGAACAAGTCAAATGAGCAAGGAGTTGTTACAAAGAACAAAGCTAGACTTGTAGCTCAAGGATACACACAAATTGAGGGAGTAGACTTTGATGAAAACTTTGCACCAGTAGCAAGGCTTGAATCAATCAGACTACTTTTAGGAATTGCTTGTATCCTGAAGTTCAAGCTATTTCAAATGGATGTGAAAAGTGCCTTTCTAAATGGATATCTTAATGAAGAGGTATATGTAGAACAGCCTAAGGGATTTGTTGATCCAAGCTGTCCAAACCATGTGTACAAACTAAGGAAGGCTCTTTATGGACTGAAGCAAGCCCCAAGAGCATGGTATGAAAGGCTGACTACTTTTCTTATCAAGCAAGGGTACAGGAAAGGTGGAATAGACAAAACCTTGTTTGTTAAGGATGAAGAAGGAAATGTCATGATTGCTCAAATATATGTAGATGACATTGTCTTTGGTGGGATGTCAGACAGGATGATTAAACATTTTGTCACTCAAATGGAATCTGAATTTGAGATGAGCCTAGTAGGAGAACTAACCTAATTTCTTGGACTGCAAATAAAGCAAATGGAGGACTCCATGTTCATTTCCCAAAGCAAGTATGCTAAGAACATTGTCAAGAAATTTGGGATGGACAATGCTACTCATAAAAGAACTCCTGCCCCCACTCACTTAAAGATGACAAAAGATGACAAGGGTGAGAATGTAGACCAAAGCCTATACAGAAGTATGATTGGAAGCCTATTATATCTGACTGCTAGCAGACCAGACATAGCCTTTGCAGTAGGTGTATGTGCAAGATATCAAGCTGATCCAAAAGTTAGCCATATAAACCAAGTCAAGAGAATTATGAAATATGTCAATGGTACTTATGACTATGGCATAATGTACTTCCATGGATGTGAACCAATTCTCACTGGCTTCTGTGATGCTGATTGGGCTGGAAGAGCAGATGATAGAAAGAGCACATCAGGAGGATGCTTCTTTCTAGGAAACAATTTGATTTCTTGGTTCAGTAAGAAACAAAATTGTGTTTCCTTATCCACTGCTGGAGCTGAATATATTGCAGCTGGTAGCAGTTGTTCACAGTTGGTTTGGATGAAGCAAATGCTCACAGAGTACAATGTCCCACAAGATGTCATGACATTATACTGTGACAACTTAAGTGCTATTAACATATCAAAGAATCCTATCCAACATAGCAGGACCAAGCATATTGATATCAGGCATCATTTCATCAGAGATCTTGTGGAAGAGAAAGTGATCTCATTGGAACATGTAGCTACAAATCTGCAATTGGCTGATATATTTACTAAAGCTTTGGATGCTACCCAATTTGAAAACCTAAGGGGCAAATTGGGAATCTGCTTATGTGAAATATAGAAGTTATGAAGAAGTGCCAACATGTCTTATGACATCGTGTGGCATGATCACCAGATGACAACACCAGTCTGGTCAAGAACTCTGTGTATTCCACTCCTAAAAATTCTCCAAGTAACGGCTCTTATAAAAATACCAGCTTGCTCTCAGCTATTCATCTTTTCATCATTCTCTCAAAACAAATTGCATGCTATAGCTGACCTTCAGAGCTCATCAAACTCAATCAAATCTTAACCTCTTCCTTCAACACATTTGAAAATGTCTCAAAACCCTAACCTCTCTGAAGAAATCCTCAACCAAGAAGATGTGGTGCATGCAACCCCCATATCTGTGGTACCTATGGATTCAACTCTAATAGACGAAATCAGAGGAAGTGTTCCTCTTGCTCAAAAGCCAAGAACTCCTACTGTGAGAAGAGCAAAGGAACCTGTATTCAGCAAAGCCAAAGGAATGCCTTCATCCTCAAACACCACTCCCAAAGCCTCTGAATATGTGGATGATTCTATTAAGGAACTTGTGAACAGGATTCTGTCTGAGCAAAGAGTTGTGAGTGATATATCCATTCCCCTAAACACCATGCCAGCTCCACAAGAAGAACAACCAAATCAGGCTGAAAAGGACACTCCTGTCCAACAGGATGTTCCAATAGATGTTGAAACATCTGAGGAACAGCACAAGGCATCCACTGATGATGATGATGAAACATCTGAGGACCAGCACAAGGCCTCCACTGATGATTAAACCTCTGTTGATCCACCTGCTGAAGAGGAGACTACACAACCTCATCCTGTTGTTGACATAGAGCATGATTCTGACACAGAAATCATTGCCTCTGTGAACCCTAGCATAGCCAAAAGGCTCAGAACTAGGAAGGAAAAGAAGACTGCAGGACATGCAACTCCTGAGAAGAAGCAGCCTACACCAAAGAAGGACAAAGCTAAAGTTGCTTTTGGTCCTACCAAACAATGGAGCAAGGTGAATACACAAAAGAGGAAAGTTGTCACTCCTCCAGATTCAGATGTTGAAGAGGATGTCCCAACATCCCCACCAAAGAAGAAACCAGCACCTTCAAGGTCCTCCTCTGCTGTTCCAGAAGCTCCTCTGGACAATATTTCATTCCATCATGTGTCAAGTGTGAGCAGATGGAAGTTTGTCTACCAAAGAAGGGTAGCACTTGAAAGAGAGCTGGGAAGCAATGCACTTGAGTGCACTGAGGTAATTGACCTAATTTCTTCTGCTGGCTTATTCAAAACAGTGTCAAACTTTTCACCCTGCTATGAGCTGCTTGTAAATGAGTTCATTGTTAACCTTCAAGAGGATTGTGCTGATGGTAAGTCAGCTGAATTCAGAAAGGTGTATGTAAGAGGGAGATGTGTGGAATTCTCTCCTAGGATTATCAACCATTACCTAGGGAGAGAATCTGATGGACCTAATGAGCTGGGAAACACAGACAACCAGATATGCAAGGTCATCACTGCCAATCAGGTCAAAACTTGGCCAGTTAAGGGGAAACTTTCTGTTAGCTTGCTAACAAGAAAGTATGCAATGCTTCATAGGATTGGCACTGCAAACTGGGTCCCTACCAACCATACTTCTTCAATAGCAACTGGATTGGGCAGATTTATATATGCTGTAGGTACCCAAACAAAGCTGGACTTTGGGTCTTACATTTTTTATCAAACATTGAAGCATGTTGGAACATCTGCAAGAAAGCTGCCTATTGCCTTCCCTTCTTTGCTGTGTGGAATAATCCTTAGCCAGTATCCAGGTATCCTCACTGAGAAGGACTCGATCTGCAAAAGAGAAAGTCCTCTGGACTTCCACTACAAGTTGTTCTTAAGTCATCATGCAACTGATGTTGAAGCTCCCTCTGGGACATCTGCTGGAACTTCAAAGGCAAAGTCTCCAATATCCAAAGCTGCTTTGATTGCTGAGCTGAAGAACACCTGCAAAGAGCTGGATGCCAGAAAGCAGAAGCTTGAGGAGATTATCCAAAGGCTGGAAATTGAAGAGAGTGCTCAGAAGGCTGCTGATTCTGATGAGGAAACTGAAGAAGAGGAAGACACTGAATATGAAGATTCTGAGTGAAAAATGTATGTGAGGAATATGTAATGTCTGCTTCAGCATTGTATTTTGAATTTGATTTTGTAATTCTCTTTGTCAATGTAAAATTTGGCCCCAATTTATGTCTAACAAGGGGGAGAAGAGAACTGAACAACAACAACAATGTATGCTGCAACTTACTGATTAATGAAAAATGACTTCTGTTTGTTTCTGAACTAAAGCTGTGTTTTTTAATGAAAATTTTTTGTTGAAACAAGTCAGAACACATATAGGTTTGAGGGCGAGTAAACTCACACATGACTCAACAGAAAAGAACTGTTGTACTCTGATAAAAGAAACTCTGCTGCACTCTGATAAACCAGAAGAATATGTTAGCCAAAAATTAGCCAAAGGGGGAGTTTGTAGATGTTTAGAATTGGCAGAATTTTTGACCAACAAGAAGTGTTGAACTTAGTTCAGGATGTCACATCAGATGTTGTGACATTATCAAACAGAGTATAAGTAAATGAACTTAATTTAGGATGACATACCAGATGTTGTGACATTGTATCAGTTAATGAAGTAAGTTCAGTATTCAGGATGTCACACCAGATGTTGTGACATTGTATCAGTTAATGAAGTAAGTTCAGTTTTCAGGATGTCACACCAGATGTTGTGACATCTCAAACCTGCTACCAGAATTAATTAATGATTAACAGAACTGAGTAAATTCAGGGAAGTTATCTGGAATTAATTATGAATGGATAAAACAGAAGAAGGCGCATCTATAGGGAGATTGGTTATATGATTTCAGTATAAACAGAAAAACTGACTCACCTAGAATCAAGGAAGTAACAAACCCTAATTCAAGGTGATGGCAGCATGCGTATCAGGATTGGATAACCTACAGAAAGCCCAAAATCCAAACACCTATTTAAGCAACAGAAACTCTCAGAATAGAGTACGAAATTAAGAAGACAAAATAGGGTGTTTGTGTTTTAATAGCAGGTTGTTATTTTGTATCACTTTATGAGCTTTTAAGCAAAAGTGTATTTGTGTCTTGATTGAAACTGTGAAGTAAGATCAAGCTGTTTTGTTTGAAGTATGACTTCAATTTTATTAAACTTGTAAATATATCACTGTGTGATTGAGGGGGAGTGAGTTGGTACTCATATCTAATTTGTGTCTTAGGTAGAAATTGCCTTGGGTAGATATTAAGTGAAAGATTAAACTGAGTGGTTTAAGTCTAGAATTAATATTACTTATATTGGATTTCCTTCCTGGCTTGGTAGCCCCCAGATGTAAGTGTGGTTATACACTGAACTGGGTTAACAATTTCATGTGTTGTTTAAATTTCCTGCACTTTAAGTTTTGTTCAAGTCTTCAAGTGTTTAAACATCTCATTCGACATCACGCACCTGATCCCAGAATTTCAAATACCTTAGCAAGAATACCCTTAACTCCGCTTCTCGTTTCTAGGACAATATCTGATTTCTTCAAATGTAGGGTTGCAATAATGACTTCAGGTTTAGGCTCTTTTTCTAAGCCCGTGAAGGGTCTCTGATCAAGGATAGGTATACCCAGTAGTTTGGAGAACTCCTCCGTTATAGGAACCGGCTGATAGTCGGGGAATGTGAAACAATGATGTTTAAGATCAAAGAACTGGAATAGGACACTCATCATGTCTTCATTGAATCCTGAAGTAACTAGATCCAGCAGGTACCCATGTTTCTTGATGAATTGGATGTTTTCAGAAACTTGAGAGACAAATTCCTTAATCTTAGAAAGTATTCCTACAATGTTAATCCAAATAGTATTCCTACGAGCAGAAGCCATGACCTGCAACAAAGAACAAAGATAAATCCTTTGGTCCTTGAAATGGTTAGTGAAAATGCTATGCTTATGATGTCATGATGTCATGATGTTATGCTCAATCACAAACATGTGGCACACACAAACAAGTCACACACTAGCCCTAGGTTTAAAGGCTTGCATGAGGTTTAAAGGTAAGTACCCTCCCCTGAAGTTTAGTTGGTCCATCATATCCTACAAAAGTAAACATGTTCTAAGGGATCTCAATATCATTGATCCTTCCCAAGGGTTGTTGTTCAGTAGGCAACTAACTTGCCAACCAAAACCCCCCAAGTTTAGGATCTCAATGAGCGTAGCATCGAGTATCAACCAACTTTAGTCTTCACCAAAGTCGGCTATCTCACTACTTTCTAAATGCCAAGATGGGTCAATTAAGGTTCTAAAGGGTAGTTAGTGTTAATGACAACATGTGGATTATTGATGATCTGAGATTTCCTTGATGAATCATGATCAACCCTTGATCAAGTGGTGAATTTTACTTCATAATATTGATTTTAGCAAAAAAATATTGAAGTTTGACTTTAATTTGACCACAGTTGACCTCAGTTTGACTTTTTAACCACTTTGACTAATTTTTGCATATTTGATCATCTGACTGATCAAACTTATTGGGAAAGCCCTGAAACTTGACATGGGGATTCTTGAATACATGTGGGATGTTGTGAAGCTCAATTGAGGCCTTGGAATTCCATTTAGCTCAGATAAACTCAAAACCCTAGTTGTGGACTCATTGCTTAGGAGGAGGCTTTGTCTGAGGTAACTCTCAAACTTTCTGACCAATTGTGAACTTTGTGAACATTATGATCATTGAGAAATATTGAGAGACATTGACTTGGTTATGGAGGGAAAATTTTGGGGTACAATAGAGACGATGATCACCGATATTAGGTGAAAGAAGAAGGTAGTCAACATGGTACTATTGAGAATTTTGATCAAGAGGAGAATTATTATTATGATTCGGCTGGTGATGAGAAATACAAGTTACTGGAAGACCGTTTGAATGCCATGGAGTTGCAGAAAACATCTGGTTTAGATTTCAAAGATTTGAGTCTGGTTTCTGGAGTTTTCATTCCTCTTGGATTCAAAGTTCCTACTTTTGTGGTATATGATGGTGTTTCGTGTCCAAAGCTGCATTTGAGCCACATACTACTGAAAAAAGTTGTGGATACATTTATTCCAATAAAGTTTATCTGGAGCTCAACTAGAATGGTACTACCAACTTGAGAATACCAATATTCATACCTGGAATGATCTTGCTGAAGCCTTTTACAAACAATATCAATATAAATCTAATTTAGCGCCAACTCGTATGCAACTCCAAAGCATGTCCATGGGCTCCAATGAAAGTTTCAAAAAGTACGCTCAGAAATGGAGAGATCATGCAAGCAGGATCCAACCTCCTTTAACTGGCAGAGAGTTGGTTGACATGTTCATGAGTACACTGACTGGTCCTTTCTATAGTCATCTAATTTGAAGCTCGTCATCTAGCTTCACTGAACTGATAATGATTGGAGAACGTGTTGAAAGTGGAATACGAAGTGGTAAAATATAAGCGACTACATGTTCAAGTACCAAAAAGAAGCCATCTAATGAGGAAAAGGAATCCAATGTTGTGTACGACCAACAAAGTCGTAATAAGAACAATCGTAACCAATCTGCGGGAGCGGTTCTGATCTCTAATCATGAACCTGCGCCACAAAATCAACAACATAATAATCAGCATAAGCAGGACGCACCTAAGAGACAATTTACAAAGATCAATATATCGTTGGCTCAGGCACTGCAACACATGTTGAAAGGGGAGCTGATTACCTTGAAAGACCCTCCTCAGAATCCCAATACTTCCTATCCTCGCTATGATCCTAATGCAAGGTGTGCACACCATTCCAATAGTCCTGGACATGACCTTAATAACTGTTGGGCATTGAAGAATAAGATTCAAGACCTGGTTGATGAAGGAGTCCTCGAGGTTATGCCAGAAGACCAGATTGAATTCTCCTATCGTCCATCAAACATCAAAGCTGCCAAATATCCGAAGTGACAAGTTTAAAGGAGAAGGCTTTAAGAACGTTTGAATTTTCATTTGTAATTTCTTTTGTCGACTTAAACACTTACTATCATGTCAGACTTTTGTTTTCACGATAATGCATTGCATATGTTTGTCTTGAATTAATCCATTTGTTTCACTATATTTGAATTATGCTTCTTACTTTTCTTTTGTGATATTTAACTCTTGTTAAAGATGTAAGCCTTTAGAGGAAGGATGATGAAGACGAAACCATAATTTCATATAGTATGCTTTTGACAGACTATGCTGACGATGTGCAGGCATTGTTTCAATTCCTAAACAGTGGAGATATAAGGAAGTTAATCCCTAGTCAAACCTTTTGAGCCTATGAAGTAGGAGTTTTCATTTTCACACAAATTAAAACCCTTAATCATAACCTGGGGTAGGGTAGTTCCTTGGTTAACTCAATTATGTTAGTTGTCCTTTTTGTACACAACTAATTTGGTTCCCTGTAATCATTAAGTTTAACAGTCAATATCTATTAAAATAAAAGTTCACTAAGTCAAAACCTATGAAGGAGACTTAGTAAAAATTGATACATCCCACTAAATGTAATCTTTAAACAAACAATTCAGGCAAAAAGAAGGGATAACAAATTCAAAAGAAAAAAAAGAGGTCATTACAAATCCTAAAAAAAAAGATGACTGGTTTTTCAAATAAATTGTTGTCAGTGTTATAATTCCAAACTCCTTTGGAGCCTCAAGGCATAAGTTAACTAAACATAAGACTGAAGGACATCACGAAGGATGGGTTGGGCACAAATAAAATTTGAGCCTTTATCCTTTGTTTCTTAAACTATGAACCAGGCCACGTTAGAACCCTTTAAAAGTCCTAACTGAAGCATGGTTAGTTTGAAAGCGTACTGCCACAAAAAGGTATCCTGGCTCTTTAGGGCTTATTATAAATCTTGAGTTAATATCACTGTTCTTACAAACATTGTTTTTCTAAAATAATTCTTTTTCAAAACTTCAAGACAGACACAAGCATTGCATTTTGAATATCATTGTTTGCATACAACTAAAGGTTTGACAGCAAAGAAGCTTACATGATGAACATTCAATAAACCAAAGTCCTCCTGACAGACAAAGTTGCTTCCTGGGTCTGACTCAGTTGGATCAAAGCCATTGTATACAAGGGGCACAGTCACTATCTTCCAATCAAGGGGGCATGCCATATTATTATCCAATTCATCTGGGGAAGTCAGGTCAAGATTCAATTATGCTTAATAGCCAGGGTCAGATCTCCTCATCTGAATTGGCATAAGTAACATTACCAAGTTCACGATGCCAGGGGCATGTTATTATAAGGCATCTCATTTATCTCTCTTATGGCAGCTCCTTTTAAAAATCTTCTATTCTAGGACAAATCATCCTCAGTTAGGGGCAACGCTCCCTTTTCAAATATAATCAGATAAAATTCAGTTGCAAGCTCCTTAATCATTACCTGAGGCGTACAAGATCCACCGTAGTCTTAAAACACATTCCTCTTATTACATTGCCATGATATTGGGTTTCAGCAAAAGCCATTATGTAAATTAATTGTTTGTGCCAATAGTATCAGATGGTGTCATTATCATGTATTCAGATTCAATCATGATAATTCCTAGAAAATTACTCGGGGAAGTCAAGAATATCAGAAGTTTTAAATCCCTTGGTTATTTTGAATGAATGTATGCTTTTGAATATGATTGATGTTTACCAAAAAATATATTCATGTAAAATTACAATAATAGCAATTACTAAGGACTCTTGTTCTGATACTTAGTTCTAATATTTTCCCGAGACAGTTCAGAGACGATCGAGACGAAGATCTAGTTCTGATACTTAGTTCAGGATATTTTTTTCCAGAGACAATTCAGAGACGATCAAGACGAAGATCTAGTTCTGATACTTAGTTCTGATATTTTCCCGAGACAGTTCAGAGACGATCGAGACAAAGATCTAGTTCTGATACTTAGTTCTAATATTTTCCCAGAGACAGTTCAGAGACGGTCGAGACGAAGATCTAGTTCTGATACTTAGTTTAGGGTATTTTCCCCCATCAGAGATAGTTCAGAGACGATCAAGACGAATATCTAGTTCTGATACTTAGTTCATGGTATTCTCCATAGATAGTTCAGAGACGGTCGAGACGAAGATCTAGTTCTGATACTTAATTCAGTAACAACATTCATATAGAGTCAAATATAGACACATTCTTATACTCCTATCAACAAATACTTTGGATGGATCTATAAGCCCATCGCTAGTTACTCCGAATGGAATCTTTAAGCCCATTCAAGCAATACAATCAACCAACAATATTACTTTGCGCACCGGCAAGTGCAAATTTTTGGGCTTAAGTGTTCAATCATCTTCCACCTTCAGGTCACGAATGGAGTACATGCCAATCAAACTCCTCAGGTTTTATAAATTTGAACAGGGGCAGCTGTTGTACCCCAAAATCTTCAAGACAATATACCTCAAGAGGACTCCTAATAGTCAAAAGATCCTCAATTGCTCAAAGGGATTCAAGGTTTCATTAGACAAAGTCTCCTCCTAAGCAATGGATCTTAAATTAGGTTTTGAGTTTCCCAAGGAAAATATGACTTCTAAAGCCTCAAGTGGACTTCAGGGTGTCCCATATAATCCAAAGGATCCTCATGTCAAGTTTCAAGGCTTACCCTACAAGGTTGGTCAATCAGATGCTCATATGATAAAAAATCAATTAACTTGGTCAAAAAGTCAACTGTGGTCAACATATAGTCAAACTTCAAGATTTTTGGTCAACATCAAGATTATAAGGTGAAATCCATCATTTGATCAAGGGTTAATCATGATTCATCAAGGAAACTTCAAATTCATTAAGAGCCAGAAGTTACTAAATTAGGGTTTTTGCGGAAAAGTCAACTATACTTTGACAACTCATAACTTTCACATGTTTCATCAAAAATTTCCCATCCAACACTCATTTTGAAGGAAATTCAATTCTCTACAACTTTGTGTCTCACAAGCCAATGCCAGAAATACTTCATTTGAGAGATATGAGCCAAGACATTACAAGTCCTTTGAAAAGTCAACAAAAAGTCAACTTTCTCAAATGGATGTGGGACCAAAAGGAGTAGTTATAGGACACTCTAAGCTTTCTAAAAAGTCCAAGAACACATACATGGGATAAAAATTGAGAGAGTTATGCATTGTTGAAGTTGGACAATTTTGAGGAGGTGTATGAAGCAAATAATGACCAAAACTCAAGTTTCTTCCAAATGGGCCCATATTTTTCTAACCCAAACTCAATCATAAGATAATCCACGACCCATAAGTCATAATATCTGATTTTTTTATATTTATAGTATATTGGATTTAATTTATTTAAAATCAATTTTAATTAAAATAAATATTAGAAAATCAAATATTTGATTTTAGGACTATTTTGGGATGAGATTTGGATGTTTATGATCATTATAAGGATCCAAATTTCGTGCAAACCAAAAGAGAATGCCTTAAAACCAAATTTTGATCAAAATAGAAACCTTATTTCTTCACTTCCAAGTACTCCCAAATCCATCACAAAATCCCAATATTTTAAACCTAATTCACTCTCCTATAAACACACAACAAATCCAAATGCAGAGTGGAAAAAAAATTGAGCAAGAAAACCCTTATCACACTTCAAAAAATTCAAGAACAAAGTCAAATTCGGTTTGACCTTTTCAGCCATTTTCAAGAAGTTTTGAAGGTTGCATTACATTCCTTGGGATATTCTGAACGCATATTTATCATCACCATCATAAAAAACTCCATAAATCGCACAAACCAAATTCATTTTATCTCACTTTTCTTGATTTTTCTATTTCCATTATTTATGCAATATAAACATGATTTTATTGTATAATTTTGTTTATGTTGATGTTTCAAAGCTCTCTGAATGGTTTAATTCGATTTTCAGTGCAGGAATGAAGGAATACCATGGCTAGGGTTTACAAGTTCGAATTTGGGAACTCTGGTTTAAGGCGATTTCATACCAAATTAAGGACTTTAATGGACTCATAGGACGATTTAGGGTTGATTTATGCTTTTAAACCAAATTAATTGTGTTTGTTTAACATTTTAAAAAACACAAGTGCTATAGTAACGGACGAAGCCTTCACTATAAGTTCTTGCTACGGATGAGAAACTGTAGGTAAAAACCCTTGGACGGATGAAGAAGAAGGAGTTTAGTGCACGCATTTTTTATATTTCAAATTTTTGTTTATTTTATAATAATTCATTGTTGTTACTTGACAGCTGAAGACTGGTAGCCCAATGGCTGAGGTGCGTGCATGGGAATATGAAGACCTGAGTTTGATCTCAGGGTCTTTACCTTTCTATTTTTTGTGACATTTTCTTCATTATTTGGCTTTTCTTCTAATTTAATTCTTTTTTTTCTTTTTTAGTTAAGTAGGATTAATTGACTATTTTCTTTAATTAAAAAAACTAAACATTTTTTAATAATCATTAATTTAAAAAAACCAATGTTAATTATTTTTTTATATACCAAACTTTTTTAAAAATTCAATTAAATTAATTCTTAATCGAATATTTTTTCTTTTAATTAATTAAGTTATTTTTTATTAAAATTAATCAATATGAAAAAAATTTATTTAGGTTTTAGGTTTTAAAAATTAATTTTAATCTATTCATCATATTATTTTTCTATTTAATTCCTTAGAAAAATTGTATAGGATACGCGTTATGTAAATTTATTTATTTTTTGCTTTTTTCGATTATGTAATTGCTCATGGGATGTAATAGCGTAGGACTTTTAATTTCCGCACTCCCCCCAATTTCAATATGTATCCCCCTTCCCATGATGTAATAGTTTAGGTCTTTATTTCCTGCTTTTAAATTCTATAAATTAACTGCGTGGTTAGTAAATTTAGGGTGTAAAAAGAATGTATGCAAAAATAAACAGACTTAGATAACCCTAATTTCAAAAGATAAAATAATTGTAATTAACACACTTCATTCACACACGTAAGTCGGTCTTTATACGATCGCCATCAGCACCCCTAAGGTTTCTTCTCTTTGTTGTCTTACAACATGGTCAAGTCCCTCGAATATGGGGGTATCTTAGTAAAGTTGCATACGAATAAAAATCATCAAGTCCCTACGATATAAAGATCATAGTCCCTCGTTGTCCCTTTGAGTTTCCTTCGAATAAATAATCTAGTCCCTCGATGATCCAACAGAAAAATGATTATAGTCCCTTCGAATTGCTAAGATACCCTTATTTGTTGCCTTCTATGACCATACAATGACCCCACACCTGTCCCTTCAAATCCAAGGACAAGACTACTTACTAACTAATAGTAAGGATAGTTTTATCCCTAAGGAAACGAAATAACAAGAAAGACCTTACAATTTAGGGTAAATAGTTCTCAAGTGCTTGCTCACAAATTTTCAAAATACTTTTTACACCCCACCTTTTCAAACACTTTCAAACTAAACACTTTGCATACATTCATACGAGAATCATTAAAAAGTTAAAGTCTTTATGAAAATATTTTCCAATCACACACTACACTATTTTTGAAACAAAGTAAAGTGAGCTAAGCAGTTAAGAGCCCATGGATAACCATGGCTACAAAAGGTGCTAACACCTTCCCTTTGTATAACTTACCCCCCCCCCCCCCCCCCGAACTCAAAATCTAAACCAAGGTCTTTCCTGTTCTTTTCACCTTTCCTACTTGGATAAAAGAAAAGTCGGTGGCGACTCTTGCTATCCGCAACATAGTTTTTGTAAAAACAAAATGACAAAGTCAGTTCTCCCACTGTGTTACACTAATACATTTCAAAATCCTCATAATAACATCATACACATGACCATCAATACATAAGTAATCAACGCATAATCATCATACAAGTTTCAACATATAATTAACATCATAACACAATTACACCCTATCATTATCCTCTGGATCAACATAAGTATCATATCATATTCAACACATAGCAACATCTTTACAACATTAATACCACACAACATTCTACTACATCATAAACAACCACTATTTCATTTACCAGTTAAATCATAACTCATCATACCTTAACCAATCACAATTGCATGGTATGCCACAAAAACTTGACAATGACATCGTATAACATCATAATTTACAATCACAACACACACTCATACAATCAATGTCCACATTTCATGGTTCGGCACATTGGAACATACACAGAAAACACACATGGCACATCAAATAGTTGGAAATCTATCATTGAAAATAATTTTAACATAAAGTACATAAGATTAAATTTCTAACGATTTGAACGGCGGCCAAAACGGACTTATGAATCAAAAGTTATGAATTTTTGAAGTTTTGAAAATAAGATGTCGAAGGGACCTCGCTGAGCGAGCTAGAGCTGGCTAAGCGAGCTCTGCGAACTAGCCAAAAGTTCTTGCGATGGCAACACTTCTCCAACTATGATTTCATTCCCTTAAACTTCATTTTTAACCCCCAATAACCCCAGTTTAAGTCATTAAAACCCTTACCTAACACATATACATCAATCAGAACAAACATCACAAAACAAATCATCAAAATTCATCAATTTTACATCTTTAATCCTAGGTTTTCCCTTAAAACCCCAAAATCCCCAATAGCATCTAACTATATATCATCCACATTGAAATACAATACTCCCCATACCTTAGAATGTTGTTTTCTTTAAATCTTCCCTCGAAATCACCGGAGTTCTCCTATGCCCTAGACTCATCTCCCTTAGTCTTTAGAGCTCTTGCCTATTTTCTCCAAATGTTACAAATAATGAGTGTCTCAACTCTATTTTCCTTCAAATACTCGTAATTGGGTTCTCCCTATTTTACTCTCACTTATCCATCACCAATAACCTTAAAACCCTCATTACTTCTAACATTCTTATTTTAATTAATAAATAATAATTTGAATAATATGATATAATTATTCTTACTATTAATATTATTAAAATAATTTCACCACAATGTCTCATGCCACATAACCATATATCGTCAAAATCACCTTATATCCTCAAATAAGCAACAATCAATCATAATAGAATTTGGGGTGTTACATCTGTCATATAGGCGTGTTTCGGTATACCCCCTTAAGAATTTTTTTTATTCCCCCTCATCTTTTCCAAATTCCATTTTCAAAGATCCTGATGCACAACAGGGTCCAAGATTCTGTGATGTGGTGTGCCTATAAAGCTGACTGGGTATAAGTTGGTTGCCACGTTTGATTACTTAAGTTATATTATTATGAAAATATTTATATAATGCATTTCAGCTTCTACCCCCTTGAATACCTAGGGTTTATTTAGAACCAGAAATAGGAAGGAAGAGGAATGGTTGCAGCGCAACGATGAAGAAGAAGAGTTGTAAGCAATCAAAAAAAGGTGCTCAATCGAAGAAATGCCATAAACCGAATGAAGCCACAATCGAAATTGAATGCGTGGAACCTGAGAAGCATATGGAAGACGAAGGTGTTTCTCATGCTTAAATTGACAAGGTTCGTATTTTTTCAACCCTTCCAATGCCGTTTCTGATATTTTAGGGTTTTGTTAGGTATTTAGTTCGTTTTTATTTTATTTTCAGAACATGCAAGTTTTCAATGTTGTTTTTCACTATGGAGGTGAATTTGTGAAGTTAAGTGATGGGGTTACCATTTATAGGGGAGGTGCATCAACACTAGTGTCTGGGTTAAAAATAGAAAAATGGAGAATGGATTCTATGCATAGGTTGGTGACCGTGTGGGTTTATGTTTAGGGAGTTATAGATCATGGACAAAGATCATTGAAAGCGATGAAAACTTTTTCCAGCTTAAAAATGACGATGACTGCTACGATTTTGCAGCATATGCTTGTGCAACCCAAGTAGATGGGGAACTGTTTGTTTATCATGATATAGTCGATATAAGAGACTCAGTAATGGCTCCTAGGTGTGTCAATGATATTGTTGATCTTGATACATGTGATGAAGAGGCGGTGGAGAGACTAAATGATAGTGAGGATGAGCGAGCAACTACAAATCTTCATGGCTTTAAGGGTATTGATGTCATTGTACCTATTAATTCATCACCCTCAATTGGTGGGTTTATAAGTGGATCCAATAAGAAGAAATGGGAGGATGATGATGAGTATATGAGTGATGAGCTTGATAGCTCTGATCCTGATATAATGGTGATGAAAAAGGGCCAAAATTTGAAAAGTTTAGGAAAAAACATTTTAATAAGAATTTTAAGTTTGAGTGGGTATGGAATTTAATACCCTAGATGATTTTAGAGAAGAAATACGTGAGTAGTTCGTATTAAGTGGGAGGGAAATAACATTTATTAAAAATGAGTCATATAGAGTTGAGGTTGAGTGTAGGGCCAAGTGTGGTTTTTTGGTACTTTGCTCTAAAGTGGACCACAAACACACTTTTGATATAAAAACCATAGTGGACAAAAATATATGTGATAGGGTTTTGGATAACAAATATGCTAACTCTAGGTGGGTGGATGAGGTTTTTTTGAAGAAGATGCAAACATAAAAAAATGTTAGGATCTGTGACATTATTCAGGATATAAGACAAAACTATTCTATTGGAATCACTGTGGGTAGGGTATGGAAGGCTAAACTCATATCAAAGAAGATTTTAGAGGGAGATGCTGACAAACAGTATGCAAATTTGAGAAGGTATGTAGCTGAGTTACATAAAGTGAACCCTGACAACACTCTAAGTATCAAAGTGGAGACACCAAGTGCTTTCATTCAACCAAGGTTTGGTGCTTTCTATTTCTGCTTTGATGGTTGTAAAAAAAGGTTCATTAATGGATGTAGAACTTTTGTGGGAGTGGATGTTCATCATTTGAAAATAAAGTATGGAGGTAATTTATTGATTGTTGTGGGAAGGGATCTCAATGATCAATATTTTCCTTAGCCTTTGGAGTTGTTGAGACAAAAACAAAGGACAACTGGAGGTGGTTTCTTGAGTTGTTAATGGTTGATATTGGAAAAAACAAAATATATGTTTTTATCTCTGACCAACAAAAGGTAAGTGTTCATGTTAGTTTATTTTTCTAAATCTCTATAAGATGTTTTCTTTACTGATATGTATTGATGATGCAGGGTTTGTTAGTTGTTTTTGAGGAAATGTTTGAAACAATTGAACATAGGCTATGTTTAAGGCATCTCTATTCAAATTTCAAAAAAAAGATTTGGGAGTGGTAGTTTAATTAGAGATTTGACGATGGAGGATGCAAAATCAACTTACTATCAAGGGTGGTTGCAAAAGATGTCTGAGCTGAAATAATTTAATCCTAAAGCTTGGGCACGGTTAATGGGAATTCCTCCAAAAAGTTGGTGTAAGCATTCTTTTTCTTTCTACCCAAAATGTGATGTTCTTATGAACAATATAGCTGAATATTTTAATGCCATAATCTTAGCTGCTAGGGATAAGCCTATTTTGTTTATGTGTGAGTAGATAAGAGAGTTTCCAATGAATATGTGCTCCATTAATACCCTAAAACTAGACAAGTGGCCACATAAAGTTATACCTATTCCTAGGAAGATACTTGATAATGAGGTTGTATTGAGTGGCCAATGGCCTCCCACTTGGGCAATGGATGAAAAATTTCAAGTCACCCATTCTTTTAACACTCAGAAATTCATTGTAGACATTGCTAAAAAATCATGTACTTGTAATTTTTGGGAGATGGTTGTATGTAGGCATGCTATAACAGCTCTTGGGTTTAGGCAACAAGATCCAGAAGAATTATGGATGTTTATTATTCAAGGGAGAAGTATATAGTGTGTTATGGTTTTGCTGTCAGTCCAATTAATGACCAGGAAATGTGGCATGAAGTTCAGTCTGAGGAACTGTTACCACCTAAATACAAGAAAGGTCCAGGTAGGCCTAAAAAGTTGAGGATTAGAGAAAGTGGGGAAGATGGTGCTAGAAGGAGGTTTCCAGGGGTGTCCTACAAGTGTACAAGGTGTGACAAGTTTGGTCATAATGCTCAAACATGTAAGAGCACAACAAAAGACCCAAATGGCCTGAAAAGAAAGGTATGACTTTTGACTTGGTTCATGTGTATCTGTCTACTATATGTGTATCTATCCATATGGTCTATGTCTGATGTATGTCTTTTTTTGTAGAAAAATAACAAGGCAACTAATTCTGCACGTGAGGCATCTAATGCAAATCAAAGTGAGGTTTTCCCTGAACCAAATAATGCTCTTGAACCAGGTGATGCTCCCACTTCACTAGAAAATCAACTAGGTGACTATGTTGTATATCAACCAGTTGCTAGTGTTGCAGATCAACCATTTGCAAGTGCTCCAATGACTATTTTGGTGATATTCCTGATGAGCTTATATCAAGCATTCCTGATGCAAGTCAAAGTGTGGTGATTCAAGGAGATGTAACTACTACCAAGAGTCAAGTTAAGAAGAAGGGGAAAGGGTACATGCCAATGAAGAAGAGATCAAGTGAAAGAATCAAGTTGAAGTGGTTTCAGAAACCAATCATAGGACCTGGTTCAAATTCTGACCAACTTATATGTTTTCCAGAACAAGAGGGGGGGGGGGGGGCTTAACACAAGAAGAAAATGGTTCTCAAAGAGCCAAGAAGAAAATGAATAAGTAATTTAATGGTTGTTTTGATGCTTGCAATCTAGGACTTAGTTATTAGTTATTTTGGAACCTTTAAGTAATGACAATGACATTATGTTATGACCTTTATATAATGAAAACATCAGTTTATTATGGCTTATGCCTTTTTTTCTATTGACAATGCCATTTTGTTGTGGCCTATTTTGAATGACATGAAATTCCTATGTTCAAAGTAAACAATCTGTACATAATGTGTTGAATGACTTTAAAAATGGAGCTTTAATAATTCAACTCAACAATTCATTACATAAACTTCTTAGTACATGGAAACAACCAATTCATTACATAAAATTCTTCATAAATTTAAAAGTACATGGACTTGTAAAACTACTGCAAAGATAAACTTCTTAGTACATGGACCTATAAACTACTGAAAACATAACAAGAGACCCAAATGGACAATTTCAGTTGGAAACATATCCTTTTCATAACAAATATCTTCAACTTGGCTTTTTGAAGCTTATTTGCAGTCATTTCCAACTTCAATCGTGCCACATCACAGTATTTGCAACAACCAACAATCTTTGACAAACCATTCATGGAGTTGTCTAATTCATCATCCCAAATAGAAAGCTCACAACTACCAACCATCTGCAAAAACCAACAACATTATATGAACCATTAACCCAAAACGATAACAAAAAGTTTTTCAAAGATTTCTACTCACCCTCGTGTTTCAACATTTCCAAAACTTCCTATTGTGGTTTTGTATGGTCTCGCCACCAACATCTTCATCGGAATACGATATCCACACAACGAACCAGTTGGATTTTCACAAGAATTTCTGCTATCAACCCTTTTATGCATATCCATTTAGGATTTTTCCGGATGAACAAAAAGATTTGAAGAAGTAGAACACTGTCGCACAATTGAAGAAGAAGAAGAACATGGGGGGAATACGAGAGGCGAAATTAACATAACTTTATCCTAATTAAAATTCAAACATGGTAGCCAACTCATACCCAGTCAGCTTTTTATACACGCCACGTCACAGAATCTTGGACCTAGTTATGCATCAGGGTCTTTGAAAATAGAATTTGGAAAAGATGAGGGGGGAGTAAAAAAAATCTTCAGGGGGGGGGGGGTAAACCAAAACACGCCTGTATGGAAGGGGGTAAAAACTATTTAACCCTATTTGTTATTATAATTGAACCTATACTTACTCCAAAATCTAGGTGGAATCTTCCATAAGTATTTGAAGACCTCTTCATTAACCTTCCTCATCTCCTTCATTTTGATTTCTCATGCTTGAGGATATGTTGCTTTGGTTTCCCTCCACATCAGTTCTTTCAACTACTTTCCATGAAATCTTTTTCTAAAGGATTTGTACAAGTGTCTTACAGAGAATCTTTGGTCAACACATGACAATAATTCTTCCAGTGCAGGTTACAACACCTAAACATAGAAAAATAGTTAAACATATAGTTTATGTTACTAAAATGATAATGACTATTTGAAAGTGAATTATACCTTTTAATTGGTCTAATATAAAAGTGAATGTCTCGCAAACCTGTGAACACCTAAATCTTGAACTAGAAGATCAAGAAACCAAGCCCATGAGTCCTTAATTTTTGCTTCAACCATAACCAATTTAATGAGCATAATTTGGTCATTATGGTCTCTACCTATTGCTGCAAGAATCTATCCTCCATAATGACCCTTAAGAAAGCACCCATCAACTCCCATGATTGGTCTACAAACTTGAAAACTTCACTTACAAGCATCGAGACACATATATAGTCACTGAAAACTTGGAAATAATGATCTTCTTACATATATCTCATATTGCTCAATTTCCTCACTTTGTGGCTCTGTTGGTTGCACTTTCAACTTAATTATGATGTTTGGATTTGATATCAGCGACTCAGGTGTGCGGTCATACAACTCTTTCCCAAGCCATTAGTGTTGCATATCCTTACATTAAATTCCATATTGCATGTGTGAGTGTCAATAATATTTCTCATTTTCCATGTGAAGGTTCTATGAATTGGCTAAATTTTGGTAAAACATGATGTTAATCAAAATGCCCTAACATATTGTTTCAATATCTACTTCTGTTACAACAGGATACTTGAAGATTCGTTTCAAGATTTAAGAAGATATTCTCTACAGAAATCAACACATGGATCAAGGAATAACTGAATGTTATATTCGAAGCCTATGGACAACTAAATCCTATAAAAGGAAGACCAATACCTATGGAAAAATAGTTAATGAATAATTATTAGTTCTTTTGTTAAAAATAAGGATTTGGGGTTCGAGAGTCTCCCGTGTATCTTGCATTGTAAGTTACCCTCTGTATTGATTGATACTTTGTGGTAGACATTGTTTTTCACATTCAAAAGCCTTAAGGCAATGAGTTATATATTGTTATTGGATGAATATTTTAAGCAAATCCAAGTATTATTGTTAGTCAAGAGTCTTAGCTTGATATTGTAATGAAAAAGGTGTCTTTCAATTAAGTAGTTTGATACGGTCAGTGAGATTGTGGCTGTTAGAAATCACTAAGGTGATTTAGGAAGTGAGTGGGTTCTCATTTCTAGATGGGTTTCTAGGTAGAAGTTGCACTGGTATGAATTAAGTGATAAGTAACCAGAGGTCGTGTACTTAGAATTAATACTATTAATAGTGAATTCCTTCCTGAATTGGTAGCCTCCAGATGTAGGTGTTGTTATACACCGAATTGGGTCATCATATCTTTTGTTCTTTATCATTCTGAAATTTGCATATCATTTCATCTGTTTGTTGATTAATATGTCATATCCGATGTTAGAACATTTGTCTTGATATTGTTCTGATTATGAAAATATCAATACGATTTATCCAATCCTTGTTTAATAAAATAGAGACCAGTGTCTCAAAATCTCTTAGGACATATGAGATTTGCTTACCAGAATTTCAATTGGTATCAGAGCAGGCATCCTGTTCTGTTTCTAGGTGAGATTTAGGGAAGATAATTTCTGGTGCAATGAACAAGGAAGGAGATTTTGTGATCAGACCATATTTTGTTGATATGTTCAAGGGTATTGAAAGCTAGGATGATAGCTTTTTGAATCCAATATTGATGGTTGATTGATGATTCTGTGAAGATATTATCGTTGCTGATGATGATGGTGGTAGTTTAACTTTTGATAGATGTTTTTATGCATGGTGCCATATAAGATGTTCTGACATCTTGCTTGGTGCGTGTTGAGGGTGTTTTTGTCTTGGTCTTCTGCTGCATATGCATGTGATGAAAGAACTATGACTGTACATTGCTTGTATTTCTGGTGTTGGGGATTTATGAAAGATCTATTCTTGGAATAAATTGATCTGTTTTCTGTTCAGATAATCGAAAAGGAAGATGGTGAAAGAAATTAATGACCATTCATGAATTTCCTTATTATATCAAATGTCTTCTGCTTCTTGGGAGAAGAGCACTTAGAAGATAATCTAGAGTGGAAGATCATCTGGTACATATTCAAGAATTGTGGCATAAGAATATCAAACTTTTGAAGAAAGACAAGAGCAATTTATTTTTGCGTCCAACTCTTCAAAAGTGTGTCTCTAATAGAGGATTTATCATTTTGCTTCATGGAAGGCAGTCCAACTAGGTGTTGAAAAGAATGGACAATATTTCTATATCATAGGTAAAAAATGTATCTGAAGTGTGAAGACATTGGATATTTGTGGTGTAAATTGTCCTATTGATTTTGAATGAAAACAATGTTTTATGTGATGAGCTACTATGTGCGTTTTATTTATGTAATCGTGTTATGCTATATATATATACATGTTATCTAACTGTGATCATGGGAATACTTAATTAAAAAGAGTTAAGGAGAGTGAGGAAACCTTACCACAAATCAATAGTAGAACCTAGTAGTGTGACTAGGAATTGATAGAGAATGTAGACGACAATGCTTGTGCATTCGATGCCTAGGTGTGCATCTTTGACGAGTAGTTATCTAGTGGAGAGTTAGACATTATATGGAACATGTGTGGACTTTTTTGCTTCTTGTGTTAAGGCGTATGTGGCATTGTGATTGTCGAATAAAATCACGTTTGTGTGAGATCACGTAATCGAAATCGTTTACCTTGATACTTGTCGTTTAGCAAAGTGAGGCTTATATAGAGCTCCTCCGAAATGTTCGCATGATTACTTGGCATATTTGATTCTCGCGTTTAGAACGAATGGAACATATGGGTACAAACTTGTGATGGTTAACAGGCCATGTGAAGTGACAATTCGTAAGGTTGATAATATATCCCTTAGAACCTGAATCCATTATGTATGTCAAGTAAATACAAAGATCCATGACTCGTGATGACTTTTAGACATATGAGACGATGGGAAAAGGGATACATTGATGAGGTTACCAATCAGTGATATTTTGAGTTGGTGAACTCATGACCATGTTTCCATATAGTGTGATATTGTGAACTCAAAGTATTGTCCCTTCCCTCTGACTTGAGTTAAGTTTGGTTAGAACCTTGTAAAGTCATGAGAATCCATAAGATATGGAACTAAATGAGATTATTATCTCACCCTGTTATCATTGTTATTTTCAAGTATCATTTGCAGGTGTGATTTACAAATGGAACTATGCTTGGATGTTTTAAGAGAAGCTTAGTTGAATTTTCCGCTAGTAATATTTTCTTGTACAATGAAGGATATTGTATATTAATCTTAGCTTTTTATTATTTTGGATAATTTTCATGTATTGCACCATAGATTGTATTTTCTCTTAGTAATGGTCAAGTATGTGAATTATGCCACTAGGTACTTGTGATGATGTCAGTACCAAATAAACACTTGTATGATATTACTCTAGGTATATATTATATAGGGCGTTACAATTTGCGCAACGGATATCAATTTTATTAGGTCCCACAATGGACGCCAAACATATAAGAAAAGTACATTGGTGTAAATTTAAAAACGAGGCTCAGTAAAGTCTTAGTGAAATTATGTGTATCTCTTCTTTTGATAGTAGTTCAGACCATATCCGCACACAAAGTCCAATAAAGACCATTAATGTGATTGTCTTTGATTAACATGTCCTCTTAATGGTAATTGGACTCAACCTTTATTTCTGGATCATAGGTGATAATGTTACTAATTAGTCATAAATATGTTATCCCCATATTTCAAGTCTCCATACTCGAATATTCCCACCATGTTAGTTTTGGGCCGATGAGGTCATCCTGGTCCACTAGTTGCCTTAACCTGACATCACTTTGTTGGACGAGCTACAACCGAACACGCTTTTGATGATCAACCCAAAATAGACCATACACATACATGGTCCCAAAAGCATATGTCGTATTATGGGGTGAAAAATTATTTATTTAAGACCTACAAAGAGATCGAGCATTTACTATATCATAGAAGTCATAGGTTGTTCTCTCTCTCTCTCTCTCTCTCTCTCTCTCTCTCTCTCTCTCTTTCCATGTGTGTGTGTGTTGAGTGAGGTTAAATGCTCTAATGGTCTCTTAACAGACTTGAACGTAGCTTTCTCTAGAATTGGTATTGTGTTTTGCTTCTTTGTTGGCTGGATACTTCAGATTTCGCGCCACCCTACTCTCTTGCATCTCTGGTCCTCTTTTCTGCATTTCTTTCTTTTCCTTTGATATAATATTATGCTCTTGTTACAATTTCTTCCATCGAAACCATTTTGTGGATGTGAAGGTTGTGAGAACGACCGAAGATATTCTAAAGATGTTGGAACATACCCAACCATCACATAATGATGAATGTAATGCTAAATTTACATTAACGATTATCTATGTAATGTTATATTTTTATGTATATTATAACAATAACAATGTTGATGTTCATTTATGTTACGTTTTCTCGGCATATGTCTACATATGTTTCTGGTTTCTCAAATACAACAGTTTTAAAAAATAAAGTTTAATATTTATTTTTAAGGACATTTTGGATTTTTCACCAGGGTCAGTGAGCACCACTAAGGGCTTGTTTTGTTCAAATGATGAGGATGCGAGGAAAGGATTCTTAATGGAGGGAATAAGAGGGATGGTAAGAGATTTTTTTTTAAATTATTTAATTATATATATATATATATATATATATATATATATATATATATATATATATATATATATATATATATATATATATATATATATATATATATATATATATATATATATATATATATATATATATAGTTTAAAAGAGGGGATGAATATAGAAATTTTTTAATTAAAAATATATTTGGTTTTTAATGAGAGGGGCAAGATTTTATTAATAATTTATATTTTTATGTTTATGATCTTATATAAATCATATGATATTAAAAGGTGAAAAATTTATAAATATTTTTCTGATAATAAAATATGCATAAATACTTAAACATAAAATTTATTAAATTGAGTGATTGAAAAAGTTATAACTTATTGTATGACATTAAAAAGAAAATTAAGTACATTTTTTCTGATACAAATTAAACATCGATAAAATTTAATAAAAAAAATATAAAATGAATGATTTTAAATTTGATATAAACAAATATAATAGAATAAATTATAAAATAAAAATAAAAACAAAAACAAAGACATAAAAATAAAAATTATAAAAAAACAGAAAAAACACAATAATTATAATTATACTTGTATAAAAATACGAAAAATATTTAAGGATGAAAAATAATTATAGTAGATTAATGAAAGTAAATGAGAAAAATCACATAGAAAATCAATAACATAAAAAAATAATTTTAAAATATTAAAATAAAATAAATAATATTTTAATGAATATAATAATATTTTAAATATCAAAATTCATTTTTTGAATAGGCCCGTCAACACAGTGCTGTTACTTTTGCCAAAAATCGTCGGAATCGCACTCAACTCATCTGCCCGGTAAACTCTGCCAGCCTCGGTTATCAGCAGCCAGAAACGGTAACCAAACTCTTCACAGGTTTTCCTTCCCCACTCCTCACCTGTATCGGCCGCAACAATTAGAAGCATTGTTATATTACTGTCGGAATCACTGATGTGTGACCAATGGATCATGGATATTCCTCTTGCAAGGTAAAACTACCTATAATTTATCCACAATCTGTTTCACGATTCTTTGGAATGTTACATTTTATATATTTAACTCTAAAAGTTAGTCTAAGTTACATATATTTGCAAATTTTAGAGTGTTCTATTTCTTATTTTTCATTTCACCATTTTGCATAACCTAATGACCTATTTTGGGTTAAATACTGGCCACCGTCGCGTAAAGGCTTTCGCGATTTTGGTCGGTACAAGTGTTGCAATATTGATTACGGTCGTAGCAATATGAATTAACCACAATTGTTTCCATCATAAAAACGGTGAATACCGTATCGGTAGCTTCTGATACTGTTTTGTCACGACTGTTTTTGCACTAACATGTTCTAAAACTTTCTTGAGAGGATCCTAGCCAATGTAGTCAAGCACGAGATCTTAAGTAGGATCGGTTGGCTTGTGAAAGATCGTACAGCTCGAATCGTTAGCACGGCACGTAAGCTCCCACCAAAGGGAAAATGGTAATTTCATACATATATACACACACATACACAAACACATGAAAATTATAATACAAGCCCAAAAAAAGCCGCAGCACGTTTTTTTACGATCTTTTAGCACGTAAGATCGCAACAATGTTACGATCCAACACTACATCTTGATACACCGATCCTACCTTCTGAACATCATAGAGAACGACCGAATGTGATGTTTATTAATCTTGAGATATAGGTAAATGGTTTCATTTATTTCCTTAATCCAGTTCATCTTGTTCCTAGAAGAGGATACCCTGAAAGGAAAAGCTATGCATGTGATTGCTGGTCCAGTCCATCTCTTTGGATCCCTTCAATATGCTTAGGGAACTATTTCACTAAAAGTGGGGTTTTCTCTTAACACTCCAAAGCATATAAATAAAAAGGTAGCTTAAAGAAAGTCCAGAATATTTTGAAAGCTAAGTATTAATAGCCTGATACGAATAGGGCACCTTCAAGAACATATATATGCTTTTTGACTTAACAACGACATTATAAAGTCGATGTTAAGTCAATGAAACTATCTTGCATGATTTATAATTTAGCATTAAGACAGCATCGATGTGCCATGACAAGTTAATTAGTGAAAACAATTATATTGAGTTTATTTTCAATGTACATGTAGCATCTCCACTGTTATATAGGGCATAAGGTTCTAATATATATATAATTATTTTCTGTCCTCAGATTATATGCTTAATAATTAGTTTGATTTTTGAGATAAATTGTCTACTTAGTTTCTCTGATTCTCTAAATGCGAACTTATTTTGATTTCCCTAGTAATTCAGTTGTGCTGTTGAATCTATTGGTCATGGTGGCCCGGGACTTGGGTCTGAGAACTGAATTCTCTGCCTAAAATAGATATTCCCACCAGCACATGATCGCTCTCTTCCCGCATGCACGTTTGAGCGCGTGTGGCTAATTCAAAGGCAAGTATTCATGTGCATTTACATTTGAATTGCAGGAAGCTAACAAGGGAAAGTTTGGCAATGATTAACGTAATTCAAAAGCTTAATCATCTCAGAAATGAATATGGAAAATATACGTGGATTTGATAACCTTGTTAGTACATTTAGCAAGATACAATAACTGCTGGATAATCTTCCTAATGACAAAACATTGCTATGAGTCTAACAGAGGGCATTCATCCATGATTTATCTAGAGCTTTACATATGGAAAGCGAAATAGGATGTCGTTTGGAGGAGAAAGGTGTTGAGGGATGTAAGTGATACTGCTAGTCTTCTGAAATTCTTTTACTTTCAATCAGCACCACCTGAAACGAACAATAATAATAAATACGATGGAACCGAGGATAGACATCATTATCTAAAGAACACCTTGACAATAATAGGAAAAAACGGTGAAATGTTAGAAGACTAAACTTTTCTTACCATAATCCCTTGGCATTTTGCATTTGTAGCATTCTGTCCTGCTAGCATAATTATGCATTCCACAGCCAGTTCTGTTACATTATAAAAAAGTAAATAAAACTAAGATACTCAAATTAGGAATACGATTTGGATACAGGTTCTTGTATCATATTTCTTCTCGTGTGTAGTAAAATCAACTGAACTTGTTTATACTGACCACTGTCTATATTATTACTATCATCTGTATTCTAATCATCACTATATGTTACTGTGCAAGGGCCGATTATAATTCTTTCCTTCTCTGGGAGGAAGAAAAAGGAGATTGCACCTTCAATGCATGAAAATGCTGCTTTTGTGAGTATATCAATTACTTGTTCACTGATTTACACTGTTCACCTTTTATGATAATGGACATCTAGGTAATATATGATTGGTGGTCTTTCAAATTGTAACTGAATGCAAAGTCTTTATTGAACAACTGCTGTTGCAAAAGAAACAATTTTGAAGGGTAGAGATAGTGATAACTGATAAAGTACATGCACATGCATAACAAACTTATTATTTTTTCGTTCAACAGTTATAACTCCTTTTTTTTTTTTTTTTTTAATTCACAAAAGTGCTTTTTAAGAATAGATGTTATTTCAGCCCTGAAAACTGTATGAAAATAATATGAACTAACCTTGGGCAAATCCAGTCTCCACTTTTCCATCCCGGTGGAGAACTGCAATCAGATCCATATCCTCCAGAACCGGCCATATTACCCCCATATCCAGAAGAATAATCATCTTTAAATGAACCACATCTATAGCAGTTGGATCTGCTTGCATAGTTGTGAGCTCCACAGTTCATAGCGGTGCAAAACCAGTCCCCCGCCAACGTTCCGGTCCTGTTATATCTATAGGTTGATGGGTCAGGGCCTCCATACTTGGGGTACCCACAACTTTGGCATGCTTCCCTCTTCTTGAAATTAATGTGCTCGCAAGCACCACACATCCAATCTCCTCCAGACCAGCTCATTTTCCTGTTCGATATAGATACATAGGAAGTGATAAGTCTTAAGAAATTTCGGTTTCATCAGTATCCTAGTTTCAAAGATGAATGAACCATGAGACACTGGCATTTATCCAGAAAGTTACATATAACATCCATGCAGAAGAAAAATATTTAAGATGTGAATGACAAACATAGAAACACAAAGTTTACCTTTCAAGAGAAGAGTCACACACTAACAGTTTGATACTGCTATAGTAGCTTAAGAATGGCTTGTAAACTAAGATGGTGAGTTTGATGCTTGTGTTGTGAGGTTTTATATAGTAGTGGAAAGATCTATTGTGGGGGGACATTAATGTCTCTTTTCTCTCTCTGGTAATCTTCCAATGGCTTTAACTTCAGATTCTACAATTAGAACTCGGTTGAAAGATGTGGATAAAAATTTCTCACTACTGTTTCTGTTGTTGTTATTAGAAATGGTGGGAAAGTTGGGTAAATAGTGCATGTTTATACCATTTGTTCTATCTTTAAGTGATTCCTATGCATTATTGAGAGGAACATATCCATGGGGAAGTAAGGCTATATGAGGGGTAGTTGTTATGTGGTAGACTGCAAATGTCCAATAGAATCCACCCTTCAACCCCACCTCACCTATGGTTTTACAACAACACAGGCTCAAATAGATATGATTTATCACATCTTTTGTATTAGGCTTATACAATACAATAGTTGATGGTGTCTTGGTATTAACTTAGGAGGTAGTGATAGGAAAATAATCATGTAGAATTGATTCTACATCCATATCTAAGTTCTTTTTTTAACTTTGTTTCAATTGCTTTACAGCAATAATTGAAATGCCATTCGAAGATTCATATATCTAAATATTACTTTGTTTTTCTTCTCACCGACTAGTACACTAAATGAGTGACTGTAACATTTCAATTGAATAAATTAATCACCCTTTTTTTTTTTTGCTGATGTGAGATAAGTTATCTATACATATTGAATATCTCTTCCAAAAATAAAAGTATATTTAAGCTTTTTATTATTATTAAATAACATCAATAGCTTTTATATCTGTTTTTCTAGACGTCACTTCAGGTTATATTCTCATACTATTGAATTAACACCTCATGTACAAAAACAAACAACTATTTCTAGCATAATTTTTCTTGCTTCCTTCAATCTCTATATAATAAATAAAAAACTATTTCTTAGATTTATTAAATAATCAATATATTTAATATATATTATTTAATAAATTTAAAAATTATTTTTATAATAAGAATCAGAGAGTGTAGTTTGATTATTTTAATAATTGTGAATTTTTATTGCAAAATACAAGTGATAAGAATTTTTTATGACAGTTGTCATAAAAAAAGAATAATTTTTGTGACGATAAAGGTATGCGGCGGAGCGATGGTGGGTAGAATAGAATGGAAAGTATAAGGCAGTAACGTAGGTTTCAAAAAAGTGTTACAGTGGAATCAAAACTTTAATTTTTATGTGCAAGTGGTAGAAACGGATCTAGGTACACAAACATTAACATTAGACCTCTCAACCTCCATCTTTGTGCTCTGTTTTTCATCTTTTATTCTTCATAAATATCTCATCTAATGGCTTCAAAAATACCGAACAACCATGTAAGTGAAACACTTAATTACTACTTTACCTCCTAGCCATATATGAGTAGTATATGGTTATTAAAAAGACAAACGATGATTTATATAGGGTGACATCTCTTCGTTTACAAATTGATTTTGTAGTCCAGGTGTAAGAGAGTGTATTGGAAAAATCAAATTTCACATATCGATAATTCAGGTTACGATACTTGTATTTTATAAGTCAATTTTGTAGGGATGAATTAGATAAAACAAACTTTTAAAATGTAATAATGATTGATACGACATCACGAGAGAAGTTAGTTAAACTAAATTCTAATTCTATAAAGTTGAACTTTTAATATAATGAAGTGTAATGTAAATTCAGAAAACAGAAAATATAAAAAAATATAAAACATAATACTAGTTTACAATCAAATATTCAATATGCAATGTAATGTAGCAAAGCTTACCGGTGGAGGGACACACCAAGTTTCTAGACTTCAGAGACACTCCTTTATTTTCTGTTATCCAATTCAATTCTGTGTAATTTTCTCTATCCTCTAACTTTAGAAATCTCTGTATTACTTTTGGATTTTGCTCTACTCATGATCTTATAATATAGGCAAAAAAACCATGAAAGACAATGGTCAATTAGCTTTGTCTTATGCCAAGCTTTGTTGCATATAATGCCTTGTTTGTGTTCCTGCATTGTGTTTTTCCTGCTCATGGTTTGTTTCTTGCCTTATTACTTACTACTTTTTGACTTTTTTTTTCATGCCTAATTGATTTTGATTTTTTTAATGCGTAGACGAAGTGATTATCACTGAAACACACATAAACAACTAGTTTCCTGATTCGAAACTTAATCAAGGTGTCTAACCTACCAATATCGGTGTTTATGCGTTGTACATCAATTGGTTTTGATTTCATTCTCAAGAGCCTTATTACTCCCCATGTTCATGCTTTTTACTTGCTTTGTTTACTTTGTCTTGTATCGTATTATTGTATGCAGCATGCCTCAATAATCCATGTCTTTATTCACCTTATTGTTTTTTTAATGTATATATTTAGCTTTATAGAAAACAAATTTTGTTTTATTTTTGTATAAATATAATAATAAAAATAGAACCTACTGTTGACAAGATTCTTCTGGCCATGGTTTAGATGGGTCGAACTCGAATTCTTAGTTTCATTGATGATAAGGAAGGAATCATAATTTACATCAAACCAAAAAAAGAAGGAATTGCAATCCTAGTCACTAAGTTTTCACCAGACAATATGAATATTCCACATATAGTTAATCTATTTGATATGAAATAAAACCCTATAGTGACAGTTCTTAAGGCCACTCTTTTTATTCTCCACGTGTGAAACTTTTTATAAAAAAATAAAAATGGAAGGCTATTCTATAACAGTAGTTTGGATTGGAGAATCTACATCCTAATGATACTGCCTCCAAAATATAGCCGTTCCTTTTACATGTTCAAAACAACCACAAAGTCCACTACAAACTTGGCATCCAAAGTGTTGCTTTGCACCAGATTGATCATTGTCTATGATGCAATAATGCGCCAGAGACTATTTAGTACCATATGTTAGATCTATATTAATTTTGAGAGCTTCTTAATGCACCCTTTGAATCTCTTAGGGACATAGTGTTTCTGAAAATACCTTCCCATTTCCGGAGATATACATTAGTTTTTTTTGGAAATATATCTTCGAAAGTATCATAAAATGCTCATTTCATTCGTTTTTGAGTCAGATCCTCAAATTTACAAATAAATTGTTTTCTTAAATATATTTATGGATTTTTTTTTAAATATACATCTGGAAACATTTTTTTTCATAAAATGTTGAATATAAATTTCAAACTACAAAATATTATTTATATTAATTATATAAAATATTATTTATATAAAATTTATTTAGCTAAACATTTTATAATATATTAATTAAATAAAAATATATTAGTTAAATAAAATGTTATTTATATAAAATTTATTTAATTAAATATTTTATAATATATATTATTATCAGTTTAAAACTAAAAATTAAGTTTTTTTGTATAAATAACATTTTATTTAATTAATATATTTTTATGTAAAAATTTTATAATATAAAATAATTTATTAAATTATTGAACTCAATTTTATTTAATTTTTTTAATGAATATAGTTGTACAACTATATTTGATTTAACATGAAATTAAAATTGATATACTATTATTTTACTATTAAAAAATATGGTAAAAATTGTTTTGAATGTATATTTAAGGATTTTTCCATAGATATATTTAAGAAAATAATTTATTCGTAAATTTGGGGATTTGATTCAAAAATGATTAAAATATGTGTTTTATGGTGCTTTCGAAGATATATCTCTGGAAAAAATTAATATTGAATAAAAAAAAGGTGGTTCCGGAGATATATATCCGAAAATAAAGTTATTTTCAGAAATGCATTAGGTGCCTAAGAGACGCAAAGAATGAGATAAGAAACTCTCTTAATTTCCCCTTCACATTAATTTATTCATTTGTATTATTTTTAGTAATGAACTATTGATGGTTATACAACACTAGTTGGACTTACGAATAATAACAAGCCCAACAATCTATCTAACTTAACTAGCAAAATTTTATCTCATACTCCTATCTTTATTCCTATATTTTAAAAATATCAATTTTATCTTTGTATATTCTTAACTAATTTTTTAAATTTTATTGTGCACCAGAATAATTTATAAAAGAGTTTTGGTAGTTATTTTCTTAATTTTGTGTGTGTAACAAAAGATTTTACAAAAGAGTTCCGGTAGTCCATTTTTGTATACAATAAGACTTTACAAAAGAATTTTGTTTGTTGTTTTTTAAATTTTATTATTATTATTTTTTTGTGTATCAGAAAACTTTGCAAAATAGTTTCGATAGTCAATTTTTGTGTGAAAGACTTGCGATAGTCATTTTTTAAACTTTTTTTGTGTACCGGAAGATTTTGCAAAAGTTGACATGAGAAAGTTGGAAAAGAATTTGAAAACAAATAAAACACAACAATAAAGACAAAATATTTCAATGCACATAAATTAACATGTTTCACATCTAAAACACACACAAAAACTATTTTATAACAAAACTAGAAGAAAATCCGTTGAAGAAGAAACATAAAAGATAAAAAATAAGAAGACAAAAAGTAACGGAGAGAACTTAAAGATGACTAAGGAAACTATAACCTATAAGAATGACGGTGGTGAGAGAAACAATTGTGAGAACAAGTTTTTATGACTTATGGTTTCTATTTTTTATGTTTGGTTTTGGTTACATATCAAAGAAATGAAGTGTAAATAAAGATGGAGAAATGTTGGACCGATACAAAATTTGGGTTTATTAATTGGCTAAATAAAAGATTAAGTATATATTTAAAGTCATCGGTTCGGTTCATCGATTTGACAGTTCCTAAAAATTAAAACCGAAAACCGAACCAAACCACTTCGGTTTTTATTGGTTTGGTTCGGTTTTTGAACCGAACAAAAAATAATCGGTTTTTTTCGGGATGATTTGGTTTGGATTATCAATTTAATTGTTTTTTTGTGATCCGCTTACACCCCTATACATTAATATGTTTGTGTCTATAGTCCTTTTTATTTTAAATAAATTGTAACTTGTATTATGTACTTGAAAAATTACTTTCTAGTAGCTTATGTTTGTTTAATGTTACAATATTATTTATGATAATATTTGTTTTATTAGAATTTAATTTAAATTATACATAAATAGGATACAATAGCCTAAAAGTAGTCTAAAAATGAATTAAAACTAATACACAACTATAAATACAAGAAATATAAATAATTACAATAATTTTACAATTTTTTATATATTTAATGCGTGTATAAAATAATTTCACACCACAACGATTGCAATATGTAACACAGTAACCGCAACATCCGCAACCGCATCTGCAACCACAACCATAATTTAAAACCATGATCCACATGCCACTATAGTATTGGTCTCAATGGTAATATTATTTTACCTCTCTTTTCACACTTTTCAAATTTCAAACTCTATATATCTTTTTTCACACTTTTGATTAATACAATTTTGATGGGTCAGTGAAAACATCTCTTTTGTCTAAATAGCAGAACAATTGCCATTATTTTTCCAAATTTTTCATTGCCTATGTTCTCTCTCATCAGTACCTTTCCCCCATCTCTCCCTCATTTTCTTTTGTTTCCACAACGTCACAACCTTTCCCTTCTCTCCCATTTTCTCTCTTTGCCTCTCTCTTTGGTCACTAAACCATAGCCACCGCCGCCGAAACTTTATAAAATGGAAGACGAAGCCATCTCACAAGTGAATCATTTCGCCAATCTCTCTCTCTCTCTCTCCCATTTTCTCTCTTTGCTCTCTCTGTAAGTGCGTCATTTTACTTTAATCCTTTCATTTAATTTCTTTCCTGATTTTTTGGTTCTCCCATTTTGCTTTACACCCTTATTATTATTATTATTATCAATGTTACATCTCAAAATCAGATTATGCAAAGAAGAAGAAGAAGGATATATATGCTTGTAGGTTATGGTTTTGATTTCAAGAGAAGAAGAAGATGGAGATCTATTTGTGGGTTGTGGTTTTGACTTGATTCCTTTCTGAGTTTTTTTATCGTTTGAACAAAGGGGTTTGATTTGGTTTGGATGTAAAATGATTTTTTGTTTTGTTTTTGGTTTGGTTTGGATGGAGGTTTTGATCTGACTGTGTGTTTTGAGATCTATAGTTTATGTATGTGTTCAAATTTTGTTTTTTAGGCATTATATGCAAGCACTTCAATCTCTACAAGGATGAAGAGTGCAACTAAAGCAATGGTAGCAATGAATAAGGTACATTTTTTGGATTGTTTCTACTTCCATTATTCAAAAACAGGAACACCATTTTTCATGTTTTATGATAATTATTAATATGCACATTCAGTTTACAAACCACTAGGTAGAGTCTTGACTTAATTTCCATAGGATTTGTTTTAAGGTCTTGACTGAATGATATACTACACTGGAAGATTTCTTGAATTGTTATATGAAACTTTTGCTTTGGCGGATGTAGGAACAAGCAAAGAGATATGCAATGAGGGCCAATTGGAAGAAGAAGTGTAAGAGGAGGTTAAGAGTTTCAGATTTAGCCATTGGTAGTGATGTTTGGAAAATTGTTGTTTGCATCATCGACTTATGGATCGTCAAAGTATGCAATGGGCAATATCATTTCAAAATGATAATATAAGATATGAAGGTAAGCTTATGTGAATTTCTAGGTTGAGCTTGAGACATGGATTTGATATAAAAATACTATATTATTCATTTCTTATATATTTATTAACATGTAATCATTCATGTCTTATATATTTATTATAAGCATGCCAACGTTCATGTTTTATATATTTATTAGCATATAAACATGCTATTCATTTATATTATTCAGTTTCCATTCGAAGCGTGCTATATATCATTTATTATTTACTAGCTTCATGTGTTTCGTATAAGCATGCTATTTTTTATATAATTCATTTTTCAACATGGCTACTTAATTGGTGTTGTTTTCTACTGACTTTGATACCATTTACATAATTTATATCTTGTATCAACTAGCTTCATGACTTTGATATCATAAAATTTAGTGCTTTGTTTTTCAAACATATTTGTGTGGTATTCGGTATTCATGTAAATACAAGATATAAATGCCATTGAGATAAATGATGTAAATACAAGATATTTGTGTGGTTCCACTTACATCATAATTTTCCATTTGTATAAATGTCATTCAGGTAACATACTATACAAGGATACGATTGCTACCGATTTATGTATGCACTGCATTTATGAATTACTCCAACTATTACTTCCTATGTTTTTCTCTTGCACCATTATATTCAACATACAAATTTTAGATTCCATGAGATAACCATATCTTTTCTTTTTAGAAAATAATGTTTTTTGTGTCTTGAGCTGCTGAACAATTGCATTGGAAGTAATGTGGCAGCAGGGAATAATTGGTTTCATGATGGAATTGCTTGTAAAATTGGTGCATGTAACTCCATTATGATTTGGAAACATTGATTGGATTGGCTCAAGAACTTTAGAGGAGTTGTTCCCAAACTGTTTATAATCTGCCTATTTTGAAAACTGGTTTAGTGCAGGAAATGTTTTCCTCATCGAATAACAATTGGCACATCCAATGCAGACCAAAAATTATGCAGATTGAAGATAAAATGCAGTTGGAAGAATTATATTGTATTTTGTGTGATGTTCGATTGGAGCAGTGTCATGAGGACCGATTTGTGTGGCTGCATAATTCTGATGGAATTTACTCAGTAAAATCAAGTTATGAGTGCTTGAATTTGGAGGTGGGAGCTTCTCATTCGGCTTGCATGTTGTTGTTGTTGTTGTTGTCGCTGTTACTTTTAGATGTTTGCACTTGATCTACTTAACATTAACTTGCTTCACCCATACATAATGGATGTGTTATATTCCAAAATAACATCACTCATTGTCTAACATGATATCTATGTTTTATTGCAGCATTTGGATTCAGCCTCTCAAGTCCCTTGTGATTGTTAATGCAGAATGTGGACGAACATTCATGTTATGGTTTCAGAATTCATCGTTATTGCTCTTCTTTGGCTGTAGGAGTTAATGAATAAAAATTATATATGAAAGGATGAATATATGTATTGAGGAAGCAAAAAAGATTTGTTGCTTTGGTTATTTTGTCTTTGCATATCCTTGCAATGCTAATGTAGATCTAAAGATTAGTTACTTATTTTGAGCATGATCAGTTGATTTATTGTTTCTATTATTATTATTAATTGTTTACGAATTCCATAATTGCTTCATTTAGAAAGTCATGCTTTATGTTAGGAATATCTATGTGTTCTATAGGTTCTTTTCTGTTGTCGATGTTTCCATTAACTATTTACCAAATAGTACTGGTTAATTTGTTAGAACTTAGAAATATTGGTAGCAGATATGGAACTTTTGGTGTATTAATGAAAAGTTCCAAATTATTTAGTGAGTTTATTTTAAACCGTCAAATTAGTAAATAACAATAGCAAATTGAATTGCTAACTAAATTTCACATCACGAGCAAATTGAATTGCTAACTAAAATTCACCAACATTAACATCAGGAATAACATCAGAGTTCCAAGTGGCATATTCTAAGACAAAACCTTATGAATCTCTTACAATAGCTCATACACCTCATTTCTCATTGAAGGGTCAAAATGCATCAATGTTCAATTTAAAGGAAGAAATTGAAATAGTTGGCTCCAAAACAGTGTAAGTTAGTTATGATAGCAATTGGTCACTTTATCAAATACTTCCTGCATAATTTCTGGCTAATCAATGAAATACATTGGAATATTTTCAAAATTAGAAATCCTAAAGAAGAGAACAATCAAACATGTTTAGCATACAAGTTGTTCCAATCAGAAATGATGAATATGAGTGTGTGAAGTCAACTGGTGTGGTGGTGAGTTTTCTCGCGAAACATGGGGAACATGCAAGATTAACATTCCTCCAATGCTCAAATAAGTGAAGTGTGAGAAAAATGATAAAATAGATTATGATGAGAAAATAATTGTGAACCTTGAGCAATGTTTTCCTTTGTTTTTGGCTTCATATTGTATAAAACTCTGAATATAGTATTATCCAAATGTTATTAAGATAAGCTACAATATAGTTGTTTTGTTACCACGTGCTTGACTCGAGTTTGTTCTCCTTATTTCAGTGATCCAGTTGATGTACTTCTCTTTTATTTGTTTATAATAAAATTAATTCAATACAAGTGACTTCAAATTTGGAGGAATTAATAGGACTTAAAACCATCTCAATAACTATTTCATGCTAATGAAAACATGCAAAGAAAAGTAATGAACGGTGAATGATTGGTAAAGAAAATCAAATAACTTTATTGAAATGTGATTTTCTATAAGATATTTAATTCCATCTTCAATTTTTTTATAAGTTATTTTAATTTTATAAAAAATATATATAAAAGAATTTACAAAGAACCAAAAGAACAATTCAAATTTAGGTGATTTTTAAAAACTTTGATATTAAAAAAAAATACTTTTTTGAAATCCTTAAATGGAATCATTATATCAATTTAAATACTCGCGGGTCACTATTGTAACGCCCCGATTTTATAAATTATTTTTATAAAATAAATATTAGGACTATGGTGAGATATTTGGAATTATAGGGGAGAAGGTATTTTATTTAAATAATGATAATATGATGATATGTATTATTATTATAATATTATTATTTAATAAAATAAAATAAAAGAGTAAGTTGGAGGTCTAAGGGGTAAGGTGGTAATTTGGTTATATTGTGAAAAAGGGGGAGAACACGATACATTTCTCATTATCGTGCTTTTGACGAAGAACAGAGGGCTCTGGAGAAAAGGGAGATTAAGAATCGTAGGATTTGAAGATCAAGATTTCTCCAAGGATCAATTGAATCTGAGGTAAGGGGGGGAGAAAGGGTTTTATATTGGTGACCTAACATAGAAGGGTAATTGGGAGTTCCTTACTCCCTTAGGGATTTAAGATTTATGATTGAAATTGATAAATCCATGATATGTTTATGAATAAAATAATGATTGCTTGTATATGTTTGAGGTTTTGATGTTGAATTGTTGTGTATGTATTGTGATATGTGAAATGGAGTTATGATTGTTGATAATGTTAGATGATTAGGGAAGATGAAGAGAATCTATGATTTTTCCCTAATTTGAGTTGTAAAAGTTAGGCTAAGTGGTGGATTGATGTTAGATGCATAATTTGGTAATAAGTATGTCAATTGGACTAATTTGGATGCTAAAAGTGACATAAAATGAACTGAGTTCGTGTTGGTGTAAAAAGGGAAGAAAAGTGAATTTTTATGAAAAACTGAATTTCTGATGCAGGACCCCTGACATGGGCCGTGTGATAGGACACGGGTGGCCGTGTCAGGCTACGGGAACATGATTTTGGATGAATTTTTGAGGAAGGGGCTTCAGGAGGTGTGTCACGGGCCGTGTCACACGACACGGGCGACCGTGTCAGCTCCCTGTCTTTCATAAAAGATGATTTGTTTGGGGTGCGCTTCAGGCCACCTGACACGGGCCGTGTCAGGGGACACAGGGGGTCGTGTCAGGCCTCTGTATTTGAAAAAATGCCATATTTTGAGTCAGTTTCTTTCCATTCTTCTAGTTAAGGTTCGTACCATTAATTTAAGGTGTTGAGGATAATGTTAAGTAGCAACCATAGGACCTGACAACCACTATTTAGTAAATAAGTTTTAAAGGCCATTGATTTGTGTTTATTATGGAGATGATTGTTTTGTGTTTTATATGTTGATTGATGAATGATGAGGATTAAGAGGATCGTGTGAGCATAATTTATATCTATGCATGTTGATGATATTGTATGTGTAATCGAGTTTTGCATACGCATACATGGCAGGGGAATAACCATGTCTCGGATGGAGCATAAGTGGTTATTCGGATTCATTGGGAATCAATAGATGAGGGATAATCGTGTCTCAATAGGAGCATAAGTGATGCATCTGATCTAAATCGATGGACATTTGTTGAAGTCAGTACTGCATTTGCATTGTGTATAGAGTCACATTGCATATATATTTATTTGAATGTATGATTGGTGTTGTATGTTATGGTTGGTGTGTAATTACTCCTTCAAATATGTTGTTTGCACCATTATGATATGAAATTGTTTCTCACCCCTTTGTTTGTGTCGTTGTATCTTTGCTTCTTCGGAAGTATAGATAACCCAAGTACCTGAGAAGTGCTCTGGTGTTGCTTGTTCGAGTCCTAGGGAACTCTGATACGTAACACGGGAATGGAGATTTTTGGATTATGATATTTTACTTTGTTTCTTCAATTTTGTTAAGTTACATATTGGTTTAATAAACTAGATGACCCGTTTTATGTTGTTGGATTGTTTTGCTGTTGGGCACAATTGTTATTGAAAATATATTTTCGCTGCTTATGATAAAATGAATCGAATTATTGAAAGTTTTTGAAGTGTAATCACTCACTTTTTTATTTGAACTCTGATTTTAATAAAGATTTATGTTATTTTTGAAAATGGGAAAAGTGGGTGTTACAATTGGTATCAGAGCAGGTTGGTCCAACCGGCCAGATATAGAGTCGAGTCAGTCCTTAGAATAGGAGTTGTTGTGTGTCCTGAGATGTTTGTTGTATTAGTATGGCAGGAAGGAATGATGCTGCTCTTGCTGCGGCTATGCAAGCCATGGCACAAATGGTAGAGAACATCGTTCAAGTGGTTTAGGTTGAAGGTGATGCTCAGTCTCGTGCATTGGATCAATTCCGGAGCAACAAGTCGCCTAAGTATAAAGGTGGAATCCTGGATCCAGAGGCTGCGTAGAAGTGGTTGAAAGCTATTGAGAAGATCTTCCGGACCATGGGGTGCAATGATGATCAGAAGGTGAGGTTTGGCCCTCACATGCTGGAAGGTGAAGCTGAAATCTGGTGGGACAACAGTCGACAGAGTTTGGAAGCTGCGGGTACTGCAATCACTTGGGATGTGTTTCGTAGAGAATTCTTGGAGAAGTATTTCCCGGAAGATGTCTGTAGTGCTAGAGAGGTAGAGTTCCTGGAACTCAATCAGGGTAATATGACGGTAGTTGAGTATGCTGCCAAGTTTGAAGAGTTAGTGCAGTACTGTGTGCACTACAACATTGAGGAAGCTATAACCTCGAAGTGTCTGAAGTATGAGAATGGTTTGCGTCCTGAGATCAAACAAGGCATTGCTTGCCAGAAGATCAAGAACTATCCAGAGTTGGTAATTAGAAGCAAGATATATGATAATGATAATAGAGCTCGGATTGCGCACTATAAAACTGTGAATGACAAGAGGGGAAAGCAGAGATATGGTGGTACTCCTTACAGTGCTCCAGCTGATAAGGGGAAGCAGAAACCTAGTAATGAGAAGAAGCCGTGTGGGGGAGGAAGTACTCCCGGTTCACTCAAATGCTAGAGATGCCATGGTACGAGACACCGTGCCTATGAATGTCCTAATGAAGTGAAGAAGTGCTTCAAGTGTGGGAAGCCAGGTCATGTGATGGCTGATTGCAGGGCGAGTGCGCCTACTTGTTATAATTGTGGAGAGTAGGGTCATATCACACTACAACAAACAAGACCTTAGACAGCGCTTTTTTTAGCCTTAGACAGCGCTTTAAAGCGCTGTCTAAACCTCCGCTGCTAAAGGTTTAGACAGCGCTTTTTAAAATGTTAAAAGCGCTGTCTAAGCCCCCCCCCTTAGACAGCGCTTTGGCCAAAAGCGCTGTATAAGACCCTCTTATTTTAAATTTTTTAGGTACACCTTAGACAACGCTTTTCAAAAGCGCTGTCTAAGCCCCCCCCCCTAGACAGCGCTTTGGCCAAAAGCGCTGTCTAAGCCCCTCTTATTTTAATTTTTTTAGGTATACCTTAGACAACGCTTTTTGAAAAGCGCTGTCTAAGCCCCCCCCCCCTAGACAACGCTTTTGCCTAAAGCGCTTTCTAATCCCCCCTAGACAGCGCTTTTAACAAAAGCGCTGTCTAAGGTATACGAAATTTTTTGAAGGATTTGTTTGAAACCACATTTTTTCTAGGTTTATAAACCAGAATTTCTACCTGTTTTCAACCAGATTTTGGCAGACAATTATCACATTTTATATATGCCATTTTGGCCTTTTTTTACCAATTTTTGGCTAACCAATTCAAACCAATTCAAACCAAATTTGCCATAAATGTATCAAAATATATACAAATTTATGTTTACATTTATAAGTCATTACATATACTACTACAAATGTACACATTAATTACACACTTTGAGCTCTATCATGAATTGACACCACTCCTCTTTGATTTCGTCCACTTGATCCTTTGTATAAGATGCACACTTGAATTCATCAAAGTACTACATAATAATATAACATATTTTGAATTAATTCCAACTATTTAATTATATGAGATATGTGTAAATATAAAAATAACTCATAAGTTAGAAATACATACATCGGTGGGAATCTCTAATCGGCCCAAAACGAGAGTATCTCGCATAAACCTCAACATGAAATACCCGCAATCTATTTGATTACGTTGACGAGGACACTACATATGAAAAAAAAATATGGATTATAAATCCTAAGTTTTATCAAGTGTAGTCATCACTAATATAATAAAAAACGCGGTAATTAAAAATATACCGCCACTTTAATCCATGTAATGGAGTTGGCGCCCCTCCTTGAGGTTTGGTTAACTCGTTGGGCCCGAAAAGCTTGTAGGATGCTAATAAAATAAAAATGAAGCAATTAGAACAATTCACATAAACAAATAAAAATTTTGAACATTCTCACTTACGTGTCAATTAGGACCTTCATATCCGGGTATGTTGTCCAATCATTTCCTAACGAGTCAAGATAATACACAATTTCTCGGATAGGATTGATTGCGAGCAACAACCAATGTCCACTGTAATGATTAGGCAAATGTTAGATGGTAACTTGGAAAATAATTATAATAGTTGAATTTAGAATGAAATGCTAACCCGGTATTAAACGGTATAAAAAACAACTTCTCCGCATCTTTATTGTCCATGAGGATCCGAAGAACGTACTCCGTCACGGTATCCGGTCTACTTAACATTAAACTATAGTTGACGGTCGCGGGTGCTAAGAATCCGAATGACACGTCCAAACCATTGGGGCGCATCAATTTGTCATACAAAAACCTAATATAAAAACATCATTAACATAAAGTAAACATCATTAACATAAGTTGTTTAATTAATAAAACAAAGTAGTCCGGATTTACCTAACATATGTATTGACAACGTTGACGCCGATTTCTTCACGACCAAAAACTTGCATGAAGTCCTCATTACCAATCATTTGTTCGTAATCAAAGCCGAAAATCCCTACCTCCATATGTACAGTCCGAACACCTCCGGTCGGTATATCGGTCATCTCTAGAAATGTCCTGAGGCACGACCTATACTTGGTGGTAGGTTTTTTCCTAGCTACGGACTTCTTAGCACCAGAACTTTGTACCCGTGCGGAGGCGTTGCTAACCTCCTTTTTTTGTTGTGCGGAGGCATTGCTAACCTCTTTTTCTTGAAGCTACATGTCATATAAATAGTTAGATCAAATTAAGAATGTAACAACTTCCATGAATATATGTCATATAATTGTATATTACCTCTTTTCTTGAAACCGTGGACTCAGTAAGCCGTGGAATCGCACTATCTTTTGATTTGGATTTTGTGGGAGTCTATTTAACATAGGAAAATATGTAAGTAAAATTTTAAGCATAAATTTTAAACTTTGAATATACCAAGGAAGTTAACATAAGTTTTAATCATACCTCATATCCTACGCATATGAGGTTTGTCGGCCATGCAACAAACGAACCTACTGCTTCGTGCACCGTTGTTGCATCCGAATCATCGCTAGGATATGGTAATGCTGCATTCGGCTCAACTGCAATATCAACTGATACCTTCAAACATCCAGCAGGGAGCTCTCTAGTGTGGAGTAATACTCCGCTAACGTTATGCACTTTTCCCTTGCCAACCATCCGATAGTATGGTGACGACAAATACAGCTGACAATGGGAAATGCCCTAAAACCAATAATAACAAGAAATCGTTAATGTGTATATATGTCAAATACATAATTTAAGAAAATAGTTCAATTTAAGACAATTATATGTAATTACCTCTGGAATGTTAGGCTGAAAGGTACAGTTGATACTGTCTTTGTCCGAAGCATCTCTGTATATTGTTGAGGCGCTAGCCTCTCTTTCTCTCCTCAATGCATCAAGCTCAGCTTGCATGGCTTCCATTCTTGCATGAAGCTCCCGATTACTAGGAGCCTTTCCTTTTTTAATACTCATGGAGGTCGGAGTGACTCCAAATCCCTTACCCCTCACCCGACCAGAATACTCAGGGACATCTAATGCCCGACCAAGTATGCTCCTAGTATCATCGGGAGATAAAGACTGAGATAGCTCCTCCTGAAAAATCAGATGAATACCGTACACTTGTCAAATATTTGTGTATAAAAATGTTATTCAATTAATGAAAAAATGTTATACTTACACATTTCTGGTATAAGTGTAAAACTTCTTCTTGAGGAACTCCAGATTTGCCCACACGGGCTTCCTTCCACAAAACATGTGCAGGAAGAGATGTTTCTGAACTTTCCTCCTTCAGTTCTCATTCCCATTTTTAACATGTCCTCCCTTGCTTTAAGGTCATCCTTAGACTTGCCTTTTATATTGAGTAATGTACCGATAACACTTTCAAATACGTTTTTTTCAATATGCATAACATCGAGAAAATGTCTCACGTACAAAGACTTCCAATATGGCAATTCAAAAAATATCGACCTTTTCTTCCACCCACCTTTCACAATCTTATGTGCAAAAGGCTTGCCAAACTCAGTACGCACATCTTTCACCTTTTCAAAAACTTGTTCACCTGACAATGCGGGTGGAGCTCTACGATGTTCGGTGTCTCCATTGAATGCTTTTCTCCACCCACGGTAGTGATGTTTAGAATGTAAGAATCTACGATGACCGAGAAACACATTCTTCTGGCAAAGTTCCAATCGAATCGTATCGGTTCCGTCTTCACAAACAGGACACGCACGTTGACCTTTAATGCTATACCCAGATAGATTCCCGTATGCTGGAAAATCATTAATTGTGCCAAACAACATCGCCCTCAAATTGAAACTTTCTTTCCTATATCCATCATAAACCTCCACACCGTTCTCCCACAAAATATTTAAATCTTCGATCAGAGGTGTCAAGTATACGTCTATGTCATTACCTGGTTGTTTAGGCCCAGAGATTAACATAGATAACATCATGTACTTACGCTTCATACATAGCCACGGAGGTAGGTTATAAATCATAAGAATCACAGGCCATGTGGTATGTGAAATACTTTGAAGACCATGTGGGTTCATTCCATCAGTAGATAATGCCAATCGAAGGTTTCTTGCTTCTGATCCAAACTCAGGATAATCATTATCAATCTTCGACCACTGTGGTGAATCAGCCGGATGCCGATACTTTCCATCAGTAATTCTTTCATCTGCATGCCAAGTAAGATGTCTTGCATCGGTTTCACTACGAAACATGCGCCTAAATCTCGGAATTATCGGAAAATACCATAAGACTTTTGCGGGAGATAATCTTTTCTTATATCGAGACAAACCGCATTTAGGGCACTCAGTTAACGTTGCATATTCGTTACGAAACAAAATGCAATCGTTAGGACAAGCATGTATCTTATCATAGCTCATGCCAATAGAGCACAACATTTTTTTTGCCTCATAGGTTCGATTAGGAAGAACATTATCATCCGGTAGCATTTCTCTCATAAGGGCCAACAACTCTGTGAAACTTTTATCCGACCATCCATTTCCCGCCTTTAAGTTGTACAACTTTAATACCGCAAAAAGTCTTGAGAATTTAGTGCAACCTTTGTACAACGGTTTCTCTGCATCGCTTACCATCCTCTCAAACATTTCAGGACAATCATGAAGATCTTCTTCCAGTGCTTCTACAATCTCTTCAACTCGATCACAATCATATGTTTCCGTGTCTTTGTCGTATGAAGCATAGGTCGTATTACTTTTTCCACTCGATTCAACATTCCCGTTAATTTTCTCACCATGAAATATCCAACACTGATAACTTTGATCAATTCCATGCCTCAGCAAATGCGATTTCAATCCATGTGCGTCAACCTTACCAATATAACAACAACGCAAGCAAGGACAATGCATTCGTCTGGGGTTTTCAGCGTGTTGAACAGCATACTTAACGAATTCCGCAACCCCACTCTCGTACTCTTTGGTCATTCGATCGGCACAGATCCATGTTTTATCCATGGTTTTCCTACTTATTAAAGTAAACAATCAATCCAGACGAAAATACATAACTAAGGTAGTATCATTTTCATAACTAAAGTAAACAATAGAATATCACTATTTTCCATCTCATATTATCTCACTCGAATCTTTTCATCAATTCAAAGAAAAACTAAATTAATGAAGTCTTTCCACCATCCATGAGGAACTACTTTAATATATATATATATATATATATATATATATATATATATATATATATATATATATATATATCATCCATAATTTCAGTATGAAACTTATCATCCTAAGTGAAACAAAAAACAAAGTCTTATGATTTGCACTCTTCTTGATAAACTAATTAGAATCATCCTAAGTGAAACAAAAAACAAAGTCTTATGATTTTTTGTGTTGGTTAATGATTGACAGGGGTGTTTACGACTGAGATAGATGCAGAACAGGGGAAGGTGACGGTTTCCGGGAATGTGGACCCAAACAAACAACCACAACCAGAACAACCAAACAACCACAACCAGAACCAAACACGCAGAGTTATGGAATGTACCCAAACCAAACAACCACAACCAGAACAATCTTGTTATATGTAAACCAAAAACATAGCATGAAAACTGATATTTCCCTAAAAAAATCAAAACTGATATTTCCCTAAAAAAATCAAAACTGAAACACATACCGTAATGAGATTCTTCAAACACTTTCAGAAATGAACGATTCAACTCTTGTAATGCCTGAAACCGAAGAACTGGTGAAATGACGAAATGAACCGCAGTGAATGAATGAAGAAGAACTGAAACCGAATGAATGAAAACGTGAAGAAATGAAGAACATACCACAATCAAGAACGAACGATTCAAACACTTTCAATGACTGAAACAACGTATGTGATTTTTCTTTCGCTGTTAGGGTTCGCTTTCGCTGTTAAGAGGGAAAACAGAAAGAACAGAGAACGAAAATAGAAGTCTGAATTTTAATTTTAATAAGACCTTAGACAGCGCTTTTGGGAAAAGCGCTTTCTAAGGTATGCCTTAGACAACGCTTTCCAAAAGCGCTTTCTAAACCCCCCCCCCCCCCCCCCTTAGACAGCGCTTATGGTTTTATTTTTTTTTAAATTTAAAAACTTTAAACAGCGCTTTATCAAAAGCGCTGACTAAGGTGAATATTTAAAAGCGCTTTCTATAAGCGCTGTCTAAGGGGGGGTCTTAGACATCGCTTTTTAAAAGCGCTGTCTAAGACCCCCCCTTAGACAGCGCTTTCATTATTTTTTTGGAACATTTTCCGTGTTTTATTTTAATTTTAACCTTAGACAGCGCTTTCTCTTAAAAGCGCTGTCTAAGATGCGCTGTTAAAAAACATTTTTGGCGTAGTGTCAGCACCAATTTCCAGAAACCGAAGAAGCAGTAGTCAGGTGGAAAAGTATTTGCATTAGTGGGAGCTCAACCTACTAGTGAGGACCGATTGGTCAAAGGCACTTGCTTTATCAATAATGTTCTTTTATTTGTGATTATTGATATGGGTGCAACACGCTCGTTTATTTATTTGGAATGTGTAAAGAAGCTAGGATTGGAACCTTCCAAATTGAGTCGAGGAATGATTATTGACACTCCATCCATAGGTTCTATGACTACTACCTTGGTGTCTCGTAACTGACCTTTAATCATCTTTGGTAAAAAGTTTGGGGTAGATCTTATATGTCTGCCACTCAGTAATCTTGATGTGATTTTGGGTATGAACTGGTTGGAATTCAACCGAGTGTATATTGATTATTTTAGGAAGAGATTCTTGTTCTTGACTCCGGAGGAAGAGGCTTTGGCCAATTCAATTTCTACGAAGGAACGGAGGACCTTATTGGAAGATGAAGCGAAGATGTTTGCAGTGTTCGCTTCGTTATCCGTTGAAGAAACGATTGCTATTGAAGAGTTGCCAGTGGTTAATGAGTTTCTGGAAGTGTTTCCTAATGATATTTCAGAGTTTCCTCTGACGCGTGAGGTGGAGTTTACTATTGATTTGGTTCCTAGTACGAGGCCTATTTCTATGGCGCCATACAAGATGTCTGCAACAAAGTTAGCTGAGTTGAAATATCAAATTGGTGAATTGCTTGATAAGAAATTTATTAGACCCGGTGTGTCGCCGTGGGGAGCTCCAGTGTTATTGGTTAAGAAGAAGGATGATAGTATGCATTTATGCATTGATTACCGACAACTGAATAAAGTGACCATTAAGAATAAATATCCGCTTCCGAGAATTGATGACTTAATGGATCAACTTGTTGGAGCTTGTGTTTTTAGTAAAATTGACTTGAGGTCGGGATATCATCATATTAGAGTAAAAAAGGAAGATATTCAGAAGACGGCGTTTAGAACTCGATATGGTCATTATGAATATGTAGTGATGCCTTTCGGAGTGTCTAATGCGCCAAGAGTGTTTATGGAATATATGAACCGTATATTTCACTCATACTTGGATCCGTTTATTGTAGTATTAATTGATGATATACTGATATATTCGAAGTCTGAAGAGGATCATGCGAAGCATTTGAGAATTGCATTGCATGTGTTGAAAGATAACAAATTATTCGCTAAGTTCTCCAAATGTGAATTCTGGTTGAAGACAATAAGCTTTTTGGGGCATGTGATATCTGGTGAAGGTATAGTAGTAGACCCTTCAAAGGTCAGTGTTGTGCTTGAGTGGGAACCTCCGAAGACGGTAACCGAAATTAGAAGTTTTCTTGGTCTAGCTGGTTATTACTGAAGATTCATAGAAGGATTTTCTAATTTGGCATTGCCATTGACTCAATTGACCCGGAAGAGTCAAGCCTTTATTTGGGATGCAGCTTGTGAGAAAAGTTTTAAAGAGTTGAAGAAGAAATTGACTTCATCACCGATATTGATTTCACCGAATCCGAGTGAAGCTTTTGTTGTTTATTATGATGCATCTAAAATGGGTTTAGGTGATGTGTTAATGCAAGTTGGTAAGGTAGTGGCTTATGCTTCAAGAAAATTGAGGGTACATGAGAGGAATTATCCTACCCATGATCTAGAATTGGCTGCGGTGGTATTTGTATTGAAAATTTGGAGACATTACCTTTATGGTTCGCGATTTGAGGTCTTTAGTGACCATAGAAGCTTAAAATACTTATTTGATCAGAAGGAACTTAATATGAGGCAGAGGAGGTGGTTAGAATTTTTGAAAGATTATGAGTTTAATTTAAGTTACCACGCAGGAAATGCGAATATGGTAGCAGATGCTTTAAGCCGAAAGAAAATTCATATGTCGACTATGATGATTAAAGAAATGGACTTAATTGAGCAATTTAGATATTTGAGCGTGGTTTGTGAATTGACACCGGAAAACGTCAAGTTGGGTATGTTGCAGATAAATAATGAGTTTCTTGATGTGATTAAGGAGAGCCAAATGCAAGATGTGAAATTGGTGGACTTAATGCCTACCGAAGGAAATGATCAAGGAAGTGATTTTAGTTTGGATAATGATGGTATTTTGAGATTCCGAGGAAGAATTTGTATACCTGACAGTGCTAAGTTAAAGAAAGAAATTTTGGAAGAAAGTCATCGAAGTAGCTTGAGTATTCACCCCGGAGCTACGAAGATGTACCATGATTTAAAGAAGTTATTTTTGTGGCATGGTATGAAGAGAGATATTGTGCAGTTTGTTTATGCTTGCTTGGTGTTTCAGAAATCTAAAGTGGAACATCAGAAGCCTTCGGGACTGATGCAACCATTAGAGATTTCGGAGTGGAAATGGGATAGTATTGCTATGGATTTCGTGACGGGTTTACCGAATACGGCGAGAGGTTTTGATGCTATTTGGGTAGTTGTAGACCGGTTGACTAAGTCTGCACATTTTATTCTGATCCACATCAGTTTTCCGTTAACTAAGTTGGCGGAGATTTATGTTCGGGTTGTTGTGAAATTGCATGGTGTATTGTCGAGTATAGTATCAGATAGAGATATGTGGTTCACTTCTGAATTCTGGAAAATTTTACATGAAGCTTTGGGTTCTAAGTTGAAATTGAGTTCGACTTACCACCCACGGACAGATGGACAATCCGAGAGGACTATTCAGTCATTAGAAGACTTGTTGAGGACTTCTGTGTTAGAAAAAGGTGGTGCATGGGATGCTCATTTGTCACTAATTGAGTTCACGTATAATAATAGTTACCATTTGAGTATTATAATGGCATCGTTTGAAGCTTTATATGGTAGAAGATGTAGGACACCTCTATGTTGGTATGAGACGGGCGAAAATGTTATGCTTGGACCTGAGATTATTCAACAAACTACCGAGATTATTCAGATGATTAAAGAGAAAATGAAAGCATATCAGAGTCAACAGAAAAGCTACCATGATAATAGAAGGAATAACTTAGAGTTCAGTGAGGGTGACCATGTATTCTTGAGGGTCAACCTGATGAGCGGTGTGGGTCGTGCCTTAAAATCTAAGAAGTTGGATCCTAGGTTTATTGGACCGTATCAGATTATGCAGAAAGTAGGTAAAGTTGCTTACAGAGTGGCGTTACCGTCGAAACTTTCGAATCTACACGAAGTGTTTCATGTGTCGCAGCTCAGGAAGTATGTACCTCATCCATCACATGTTATCCAGAGGGATGAGGTGCAAATTCGTGACAACCTTACGGTGGAGATCTTACCTTTGAGGATTGAGGATCGCAAGATGAAGCGACTACGAGGCAAGAAAATACCTCTTGTGAGAGTAGCTTGGGAGGAGCTGCTGGGGGAAGTGTTACTTGGGAATTGGAGGGCAAGATGCGGGAATCATATCCAGAATTATTCCATTCAGGTACATTTTCGAGGACGAAAATAAATTAAGTGGAGGAGAGTTGTAACGCCCTGATTTTATAAATTATTTTTATAAAACAAATATTAAGACTATAGTGAGATATTTGAAATTATAGGGGAAGAGGTATTTTATTTAAATGATAATATGATGATGTGTATTATTATTATAATATTATTATTTAATAAAATAAAATAAAAGAGTAAGTTGGAGGTCTAAGGGGTAAGGTGGTAATTTGGTTATATTGTGAAAAAGGGGAGAACACGATACATTTCTCATTATCGTGCTTTTGACGAAGAACAGAGGGCTCTGGAGAAAAGGGAGAAGAAGAGGGAGATCAAGAATCGTAAGATTTGAAGATCAAGATTTCTCCAAGGATCAATTGAATCTGAGGTAAGGGGAGAGAAAGGGTTTTATATTGGTGACCTAACATAGAAGGGTAATTGGGAGTTCCTTACTCCCTTAGGGATTTATGATTTATGATTGAAATTGATAAATCCATGATATTTTTATGAATAAAATAATGATTGCTTGTATATGTTTGAGGTTTTGATGTTGAATTGTTGTACATGTACTGTGATATGTGAAATGTAGTTATGATTGTTGATAATGTTAGATGATTGAGGAAGATGAAGAGAACCTATGATTTTTCCCTAATTTGAGTTGTAAAAGTTAGGCTAAGTGGTGGATTGATGTTAGATGCATAAATTGGTAATAGGTATGTCAATTGGACTAATTTGGATGCTAAAAGTGACATAAAATGAACTGAATTCGTGTTGGTGTAAAAAGGGAAAAAAGTGAATTTTTATGAAAAACAGAATTTCTGATGCAGGATCCCTGACACAGGCCGTGTCACAGGACACAGGTGGCCGTGTCAGGCTACGAGAACATGATTTTGGATGGATTTCTGGGGAAAGGGCTTCAGGAGGTGTGACACGGGCCGTGTCACACAACACATGCGACCGTGCCAGCCCCCTGTCTTTCATAAAAAGATGATTTGTTTGGGGTGCGCTTCAGGCCACCTGACACGGGCCGTGTCAAGGGACACGGGGGGTCGTGTCAGGCCTCTTGTATTTGAAAAAAATGCCATATTTTGAGTCAGTTTCGTTCTATTCTTCTAGTTAAGGTTTGTACCATTAATTTAAGATGTTGATGATAATGTTAAGTAGCAACCATATGACCTGACAACCACTATTTAGTAAATGTGTTTTAAAGACCATTTGATTTGTTTTTATTATGGAGATGTTTGTTTTGTGTTTTATATGTTGATTGATGAATGATGAGGATCAAGAGGATCATGTGAGCATAATTTATATCTATGCATGTTGATGATATTATATGTGTAATCGAGTTTTGCATACGCATACATGACATGGGAATAACCATGTCTCAGATGGAGGATAAGTGGTTATTCGGATTTATTGAGAATCAATAGGTGGAGGATGATCGTGTCTCAGTAGGAGCGTAAGCGATGCATCCGGTCCAAATCGATGGACATTTGTTGAAGTCGGTACCGCATTTGCATTGTGTATAGAGTCACATTGCATATATATTTATTTGAATGTATGATTGGTGTTGTAAGTTATGGTTGGTGCGTAATTACTCCTTCAAGTATGTTGTTTGCACCATTATGATATGGAATTGTTTCTCACCCCTTTGTTTGTGTTGTTGTGTCAGTGCTTCTTCGGAAGTACAAATAACCCAGGTACCTGAGAAGTGCTTTGGTGTTGCTTATTCGAGTCCTAGGGCGCTCTGATACGTAACACGGGAATGAGGATTTTTGGATTATGCTATTTTACTTTGTTTCTTCAATATTGTTAAGTTACGTATTGATTTAATAAACTAGATGACCCGTTTTATGTTGTTGGCTTGTTTTGCCGTTGGACACAATTTTGAAGTGTAATCACTCACTTTGTTATTTGAACTCTGATTTTAATAAAAATTTATGTTATTTTTGAAAATGGGAAAAGTGAGTGTTACAACTATCATCACAATATCTATCTATTTCTTTATGATTATTTAATACAACTAAGTTCATATAATTATTATTTATCTTATGATTAAATAATAAATAATTTATTTTAAATTTACATATGCATCTAAATATATTTTATACCTAATCAAGTAGTTTTACTTTGGATTAAATAAAATGTACAAAATTTGATTTGAATACTTTATAAAATAACACAGGACACAACAGGTTAGATCCAAACAAAGAATCATGCATAAATATTGTTTTCAATGATGAAATGTCTGAAATATTGATTATTATGTATATGATTGAATAATTTATTTATTTTCACTCTTAAATCATTTACTATTATGGAATATGTATCAGACAATCACTCATTTGCATATTATCCTTGATGTGCATTATATCAATTAGGGGTGGCAAAATGGGTCGTGGCCCGCCGGGCCGGCCCGCACACCCGCCAAAAAGTGGCGGGTTGGGTTGGGATTTTAGACCCGCCGCCCACTAAAACCCGCCCCGCTAAATCCCGCCACCCGCCAAAGCCCGCCCCGCCAAAACCCGCCGCCCGCCAAAGCCCGCCACACCTATATAATAACACTATTTAAGTATTTGGAAGAGCCTATGAAAATAGTTTGTGATATGTACATAAGTTGTTATTAGATTATTAGGACTAATCTACTTTCTCTTTCTTTATTGTTGGACAAGTATTTGAATTTTTCTAATGAAAAATGACAAAAGTGTGATCGAAATTTGAATTTAGATCATATAAAATACTAAATGTGATATTATATATGATAAGAGTATTATTTCACTAAAAGTTGATGTTTTAGGCTAATAAAAATTATGCTTTTTAAATGTTGGTTTGATGTATTTTTATTGAAATGTAGAAAGAAGAATCTTTTAATTTATTTAAAAAAATAGAAAAAATAATTAAAAAAGAAGGCGGGCAAGCCCGCCGCCCGCCAACCCGCCACCTTGGCGGGGCGGGCTAGACTTTTATGCCCATTTCAACTTGGCGGGCATGCCCGCCCCTCTATTTTTTGGCGGGCTTTAGGTGGGGCGGACACAGGGCGGGGCGGACGACCCGTTTTGCCACCCCTAATATCAATTGTGTCGTATAAAATAATATTTCATAAACTTTAATTTAATTTCAAATAAATAATTTAAAATATAAATAATTCTATCCCCGGGTCTTCTACTAATTATTTACATTAAGACTTATGTACAATATTTGTGGATTCAGCAAGAGAGACGGAAAAATTAACGTTTTTTTTTGTGTTTAAATATTTTGTAGTTGTTTTAAATCGACGCAAAATTTTAATACTTTTTAATCTTTTAGTGGCGGTATTAAATCATTGTTAAATGATAAAAGTGGAAGAATAAAATTATGGAAATTGCAATTGTTTATATTCTATTAAGGTCTCTCCACCCATGTTTATGAAAGAAAAAAAACGCATTTCTTTGTTGTGTGTTTCTTTGGGTGGGTGGAGACACTCTCTCTTTTCTTTCTGACCCTTAGTTTTTCAAAATTTCTATGATGGCTTTTGACATACTTCACTCATATTGAATCACAACCAAATTTCCACATAGAACCTCCGATTGACTTGAATAAACCGTCACTAACCCTTCCTCCAACCAGGGCCGGCCCTAGGGGTAGGCCACCTAGGCTACCGCCTAGGGCCTCAAATTTTATTTTTATATTTATTTAACTTTAATAAATTGATTTTTAAAAATATTTTTAAAAATATTTAATATATCAATTAAATAATAATATATTTTAAAATATATAATAATAACACCGATTTAGAATGTGTATTCTTTGATTTATTAATTTAAATATCACATTTATGAATAATATTTTTTAGTTCTTTAAGACATAAGAGAAATTATATATTTTTTAATTTAACATTTTTTTTAATTAAGATTTTTTAAATAGTGAGAAAAGTGTTTAGATTAATTAATTTTATCATCAATTACAAATAAAATGTTAAATAAAATTAATTATAATAATTTAATGCTTTTACATCCTAAAAATTTAAAATATATTAATTTTTTTAAAAAATATTTTATTATATTAAAAATATTTAATTTTGAATTCCGCCTTAGGCCTCGAAATGTGTTGGACCGGCCCTGCCTCCAACTTCACCTCTACCAACGCCACAATATATACTAACACCCAAATCTCACATGCAACCATTACATTCTGGGTATGGAGAACCGTTTCTGTACTTGGGTTCGTGTGCAGAGGACGACGCTGTTTAGCGGGCAATGGATATTTCTGCTATGGTACCTCAACTGGGTACCTCAACTGGGTACCCACACCAACGTCCAATTGCATTTCGCGGAGCTCCAAACTCGATTTCAAAGCAATGGATAACTTGGTTATTGCTACTCATGTAACTTTGTTATCTTAGGATAAACCAATAAACTAATTATATAATTAAAAACTTAATTACTCAATTACTCATTAGTCCATCCAGTTACTAGGGTTTTGACTCTATTAACCCAATAAATAACCTTAAACCCTTCAACTGACTCACTATATATATTTTTCATTCTATTCAATCAAACGCCACTCAAACAAACCTCAAAAATACCAAACCTTGATCATCCCATTATCTTTTCTCCCTAATTTTTTGTTTATCATTCCCCAAAATTCTTGTTTGATTTTTCTCCGACTCAATGTTTTGCATTGATCGTTTCATTATTTCATCCACATTGCATGTCACTATTTCGTTCTTCATACAAGTTTTGAATTCAGTTCTGAAATTTCTCTGAACGTTGATCTCATTCGATAATCAAATTAAAAACACTCTAAATTTCACTCAATTTGATATTTATTTTTGATTTTGTCAGTTGCCATGAGTTATTGGGACAACATTCCTACGTTTAAGATGTCACCACCGCAATTCTCATCATCCAGCCGCAGCGATATTGAGGTCAGGCCTCAATTTCCAATGAGCAATCAACGCTTTGAACCATATTCAGCATCGGATCGTTCCCGTTCCCATTCATTCAAAAGGCCAAGAATGTCTGACAGCAGCCATTCCAATGCACTGATGGGCCCTCCTCCAAGGATGGATCACCCTCCACCAAACAGACAAACTGGCAACATTTTCTTCAAGACCCGCATTTGTACCAAGTTCGGGTTTGGTACCTGTAGAAATGGTGAAACTTGTACCTTTGCTCATGGGGTTGAAGAGATAAGGCAGCCACCACCAAACTGGCAGGAGCTTGTCCGTCCTCATACCGAAGAACGACTGCAATTGGGAGGGAATTGGAATGATGATCAGAAAATCATTCACCAGATGAAGCTGTGCAAGAAGTATTATAATGGTGAGGAGTGTCCATATGGCGATAAGTGTAACTTTCTTCATGAGAATCCTGCTAAGTTCAGGGACGACTCTTGGAAAACAAGTGAGTCCTCTGCAATCAACATTGGAACTTCTAATCATTTGGAAGGTAACAGGGCTGGGACTATGCCCCCAAGGGGCACTTATTGGAACGCTAAGATTTGTCTTAAGTGGATGAATACCGGGAGCTGTCCCTTTGGTGATAACTGTCACTTTGCTCATGGAGATGCAGGTAATAAGATTGATTTTGCTTTTTTATCATGTGATTCCACTGTTTTGTTTTGATAATATAAAATTTGTGGCGCCGCGAAACCAATGTTTATATCTGGTGGCTGCAATCTGCCATCTGCTATTGACAGCACTGGTTTATCTAAAGTTCATATATTAGTCTAGTTAAATGGACTGTGAACTACTAGACTGCTTTTATCTTTCAATAATGTCATAAGTGATTGAGACATGGCCTTTGCATGCGATTCTGATATGAATAATCGACCTTTAGATTATATTCATCTTTTCCAAGTCTGCTTCTCCTTTTTGGTTTCTGCTGATAGTTGCCAATGAATTTGATGTCCGACCCATTAGCAATTTGGAGGCAGGACATTGTTCATTTGCAAGTTTTAAAACGCAGCTATGTTGCAATCCTAAATCTTGGAGTTAAATATGGTCAATGTAGTTGCAATTACGAAGGCGAAGGCATCAAAAACCTTAACGTCTTCGCCACATTCGTGGTCATAGACGTGTTTTATTATATCTTGTTTGTTTTCGTGTCATAACATGTATAGGTATCTGTGAACAAAAATTAAAGATTATTATAAAAATTGAAACTGTTCTGTTTCCATGTACTGACTCATGAAGTATTGGTTGTTTTGCTATTCAGAGTTACTAGTTCCTGGTGGACGCATTGAAGCTGAAGCTGCAGTTGCCATAACAAATTCAACAAATGCTGTCATTCCAACTTTACCAACAACGGCCTTATCAGGTTCTGCCCATGATGCACTACCAGCGAGTGTAGCATCGGTGACGGAAGAGAAGAAGACCAAGAAGGAATTACTTTGGAAGAAATTAAACAAGATCAACCATATTTATGGTGATTGGATTGATGATTTACCTCTCGATCGTCCTGATTTGCCAAGGGAGCCCTGAGTTGAGTTTTGTGCTCTTGGAAACAGCCCACATCTGGATAAGGTTTCTTCTCCTGACAAATCATTTTGGAAACATGGTAATCAGTATATTTTTATAGTCACACATGCGTTGCATTTGTCGGTTTGAGGGGTTTTTCGATGAATTCAGCAACTTTTTGTGGGATTCTAGGTTGGGTGAACATGTGTCAAATTTCTGAACCAAAGTCCATATTTTAAATAGTGTTACATTCATATATGAAAATGTGATTATCATATCTGTGTTGTTTATATATAATATGTGGTTAAGTGAACTATGTTTAATTAACAACAACTCTACCACCAATTCAGAGCTCAACTCTGGTTCACAATATGGTGAATGGAGGTTAGTTCATACTAGCTAAACAAATCATGTATCCTGAGGTTGCGGTTTCTTATTCAGTGAAAGCAAGTGATGTGCATGTTAACATGTTTTTGTAGTGTACTTGTATAATTCTCTTCTTACAAGAAGAAACCACTCAAAATCAAGGGTGTGAGTTGTGTTGCTCCTTTGTGGATTGTCCTTGGGAATTTTGAAGGTTTTTCATTCATTTTATGATGAAAGTATACTTATTCTAACAGTATTTTTGAAGATGATTTTAAAACAGTGGAGTCATACTAGGAAAGAGGAAAGAATATAAGAGTCAATCACACTATTTGTCATCTAAATAGTGGAGTCATCCACAAATTTAGCAAATTCGGTTGCAAGCTTACAAGAGCCATACTTGAGAGATATGGCAAAAATTCTCCAATTAGGAAGAGGAATCAAAGGAACAAAATACGGGGAAAAAGTGCGAGGAAGAGATGTCAAACAGGAAAACTAACCAAACATGATTTCCATGCCAGCCTTGAGGAAATGTCAGAATCTCCTAAAAAAGGAGAAGTTGAAACCATTTGGACTCTCTTATTTCCAACACATTGTGGAACATATGTGTTAATCTTAGTAATTGAAAAAGGAGAAGAGATAACATTGTTGTCATCCAAGGATAGGGAACTGAAATCACCTCCACTTAGAAAAGGCATATTAGTTAGTGACTCAAAAAAAATTGGTAAAGTAACTCATTATCTCATGACAAATCTTGAACATCCCTTCAACCCAATCATTCCCAACATGAAGAGCCAAAAATGCTTTATTCTTTTTCATGCTCTTGACACAAGCATGAAAGCCATCATTGTTATTGTTCTGTTCGCGAACCAAAAACAAATGTAGTTAGAAAATCGGTGATCTTGAACGGTGATTCTGATCTCATTTACGGTAGTGTAGGGTGCACCTACATAGTTAGCACTCAAATGTTCAAGTTAGTTCAAGATTTAAGATGAGTATATTGAAAAGTGGAGATCAGAGATTGTCCTTTACATTTAACCTATGAATTGATTTTATACCTCAGGTCAAATGGAGTGGATTTGAGATGGACTGACCTTAGTTATTTGAGCCTTTGACTGGTCTAGAACAGTTTCCCTCAAAGCTTTACTAGACAATAAAGGAGTCGGGGAAGCCTTAAGTGACACTTACCGGCCTCCATGACGTGGTTTGATATGAAATGAAAGTGAAACACTTGGGATCAGTTTTGAAAAAAGCAATGGGGAACGTGTGCATTTAATGCGGTCCCATCATTAAAACACTTTGTCTCCCTTTTTCTGACCCGTGTAGTGACCAGCTAGTAGGGGTGGCAAAACGGGCCGAGACCCACGCATCCGTCAAAAAATGGCGGGTTGAGGTGAGATTTTGGGTCCGCCGCCCATAAAAGCATGCCCCACTAAAGATCGCCATCCGCCAAAGTCCGCCCTACCAAAATCTACCGCCTGCCAAAGACCGCCGCATCTATGAAATAATTTTTTTTTTTTTATATTTTTCTTATATTTTAGGTGAAAGCTTGTTGAAAGTTCTATTTTTAATTGAAAATTAATACTTGATGGGTTTAGTCTTTTGTTATTTATGTTTTCTAAATGTTGGTTTGAGGTTTGTTTTTATTGAAATATAATAAGAGAAGCCTTTTAATTTATTTTAAAAAATAGAAAATATAAATATAAAATGAAGGCGGGCAAGCCCGCCGCCCGTCAATCCGCCACCTTGGCGGGGCGGGCTAGAATTTTATGCCCATTTTGACTTGGCGGACATGCCCGTCACGTTTCTTTTTTGCAGACTTTAGGCGGGACGGGGCGGGGAGGGCGTCCCGTTTTACCACCCCTACCAGCTAGTGTATGATGCAATTTATAGAATACTTGAGTGCACTCCAGTTGACGTGTATCCATGAGTGGAAATCTAATTGTTGGTCTGATCCTTTTAGCTGTCGTTGCTTATAAATAGGCTAAATCGAGTATTTGAATTTTTTTGCAACATTTATCATTCAAACTTATAGTTACTTTCTAGAAAACTTTATTCGTTTCTTCTTCCATAAGAGTATCACTATAAGCGATTTCAGTACTTTTCGTAAAGCTTTCACCTTTCTTTCATTCATCATGCTTCATCAATCCCACATAACCAAATAACCTTCAAACTCAAATTTTTTATCTTTAGCATTTTCTATTTTCTAGTCAAGATGAACGATAATACGTCTGACCTAGTGAGCGATTTTGAATTTAAAACTTCATCTGCCTCTATAATGGGAACATTCTCTGATTCTTATCTTTCTCCTATTAGTAGAGACCACCTAGAACCAGAAATCATACTTATATTTGACGATTATAACTCAAAAAGGGTGTCTAGAGATTTCTTGGAGGAAGAAACTTCATCATCTAGTTCACTAGATGCCCTTGTATCAAATCTTGGTGGAGGAATAAATCGTGTCGAAGATCCTATGCCCCCTCCCGTCTTATTCGCGATGGAGATATAAACCAATCGACAGATGAGAGAAAACACTAAAAGTTATATCCAGGTTCGTCCGGGGACCGATAACTATGATCTTAGTGACACCAAAGTGAAAACTCGTTTAGATCTTCGAGCCCATTCATATGTGGTTGAGTTTGACTGCGTGTGTAACACCCCGAATTTCCCCCACAATTGTTAATAAATAAAATAAAACAATATCAGAGTAAAACATTATTTTCAATTCAAGGTGTTACTTTCAACCAACATCAAAATGCTCTTAAAATTTGATGCATAACATGAAATGGAAAATTATTCAAATTAAGCAGCAGAAAAACCAAACTTTAGCGATATCCTTAAACAGAACTAAGGAAATAAAATGACGTTCCCAACTCCCATAATAACAGAACTAAGGAAATAAAATGACGTTCCCGACTCCCATGTTACGTATTAGAGTGGACGTCACGACCACGACTACTCATGAGTATCTGCACGTTACCAACATATGAGTAACATTCAAATAGAAGGGGTGAGATTCTTAAATCAATTAAAAGAGGAAAATTATATAAATATAAGGCATATATCACATAAGTACAACAACAACATATTCATCACGACAAGAATCACAACCAAACTACACATCTACAACAAACACATCAACAACATATACATCCACGTCATACACATCAACAACAATGCATGCAAATGAGACTCAACCATAGACTCAATGCATGTGGTACCAATAATCGATCCCTATTTCATGATTCAGTTCCCGTCAGAACTCTCAACCCTTTTTCCATGGTCAAGTGCAACCTCTTTTTCACGATTACACCCTCGACCCCTATTTCATGGTCCAATGTGACCCATATTTCATGATCACACCCTACACCGTGATTGAACACAATCACCTTTTAACACCCAATTTCTATCCTTTAAATATAAATAAAAATCAGAGTTTACAAAAACTTCTGCATAAATGGGATATCACATTTCAACTTTCAACAAATTTCAACTTTAAAATTTTAACCTGCTTAATACATATCACTCTTCATAAATAAACATAAAACAACTTCATTTTAATTAAATAATTCAACTTCATAACGACATTAAGCAGCGAATTCATAAAACAACTTGCAGCATCTTTATCCAACATAGAAACAACTTCAAAATAATAAATAAACATTCTAAGTTCTTAAATTAAAATAAAATTCAGCATTGCCACAAATCAACAAAACAAACACGTGTCGTTCCACCCGAGTGCTACGTATCAGAGCGACTGACCACTGACTCGACTAAAGGTAACCGGCTACTCCTCTGGATTACCTGCACGTTGCCAACATAAGGACAACATTCAAACATAAGGGGTGAGTTACGATAATTATAAGTAATATATGAAACACAATACACATAAAAGGATTTAACATAATTCACCACTTCACAATATCAACTAATGCAACAACACAACGACAACTCAAAATAATGCGACTTTTATGTGACTCTACTAAATATGCATGTGGTACCATTTCGGAGTAAAACTCCCAACTTAATTCATTTCCAGGTTATCGAGGCATCAAGGCATAAGCATTCAACTTTCAACTTAGATTTGCCAATCCAGGCTAACGTGGTGTGAGCAACGACTCCGACAAAATGCATATGAATCTACATGACATACACGACTTTACAACACAAACAACATAACAACTTTTACGATATAAACAACTTATATTCGACTTTGGCATAAAAGCCTCCAACATATCAACTTCAGAATTGTTCCGTAAACCGGAAACATATAACAACTTAACTGTATCTGCAATCGACTATACAACACAATTTCAACAAAACAACGCAATAAAAACAAAGTTTTAATTTACCCGACCTACCAAGATTAATTTCGTTAAATTCCGGGCAACTTCGTTTTTCGCCTAATTCGGCTAAACCGACTAAACCGACATTGTTTCTAACTTTCTGCGACTTATTACGAATTTACTACAAACATCAAAATTCCGCGTTTTGCTAATTGTTTTAAGTCATAGACCCACCTGATGCTACTGATTCTGCTAAAGTTCTGGTTTAATAAGTTTCTGTCAAAATTTTCCATCACAGTAATACCTGCTACTGCTACTGGTTCTACTGCATTCTCTGATTTTCTGATATAATTAGAATTCCTGAAATCATAATAATTCTCCTACATTTACTAAATTAAATTAACATACTTAATTAATTAGTTCATTCTTCATGAAATCACTATTTCTCTAATTCATAATTATCCTACTAATCCATTTTCTAATATTACTAATCCATTTCCTCATATGCCTAATAATTCCATTAAGTAGTCCATGATACTTAAATTAAAGTGGCTCCTGCCACCAAGAGAAGTGACTTGCGCCACTTGAAGGATTCTCCCCACTAATTAACTTCATTAACTAATTAACTAAGTGGCACATGATTTATTCCACAATTAATTACATTACATGTACTAACTAGATGAATGTGCGCCACATAACCACCATTTCCTTCTTTAATTAATTCATTATCCCAAACTAATTAGAATTAACATGTCTTGCACTACACCTAATCACCTAATTATACCTAACTAAAGCAACAAAATGTGGCTCCTGCCACAAGTAGAAGTGGCTTGCGCCACTTACTACATCCCTTCCCCCTCACAAAATGTGGCACCCGCCACTTTGGCAAGTGGCTCCCGCCACTTGGCCTTTGTGGCCAATGGGTGTTCCACCCCACACTACCGGTTTATCTTCGTCCCCAAATTTTCAACTTTTCCAGAAATATTTTCAACGTAATTATTCCAACAATAACCAACATAATTAAAACATATCATAATCAGTAAAATTCAGAAATCAAACAATCAATTTCACACCGGCATTCATAACAACAAAAATCAGTAAATCATTCATAACAGTACAGATTCAACGACCTAACTACCCAAATCAAACTCAATCATAGTATTGAATTTCATACCCGATTATAAGAATCGAGCTCACCCTTACCTTAGGTTTTGGATCGAAGGTAGCCCTAGAATCGGATTCCAACTTTTGTTCCTCTTTCTCTCACGATTGTGCAACAGATTTTAATTTATCCTCTTCTACTGTTATTCTGTTTCTACCACTTTTATTCTTTTATTAAACTAACTAAATATTATAATTATTAACGAGCCTAATCATAACACCCCATATTTTACTAATTCGGACACGATTTTAAGTCCACCAACCCAACTATCACAACTACTATATTTTTAACTCTAATAATATTTCTACGGCTTCCGACTTATTTTTTCGGCATATTTTTCCGGCTTATCGACTTAGTCAACCCCAACCCCAACATAAAATATACCCACTAAACACAATTAATTACTTAAATATTTAATAAAACAATTAATTAAATATTTGAGCGTTACAACTCTCCCCCACTTAGAAGATTTCCGTCCTCAAAATTTTACCTGATTCAAACGACTCGAGATAGGAGTCTCGCATCTTGCTCTAAAATTCCTAGGTCGTGCTTTCTCCAGCAGCTCCCAACCAAACAACTTTGACCAACACGATCTTTTTTCCTCAAAGAGTCTTTGTTTCACGATCCTCAACTCGTACAGGCCTCGTATCCACAATGAGAATATCCCGCACTTGCACATCGTCCATACTAACCACATGAGACAGATCGGGAATATACTTCTGAAGTTGCGACACATGGAACACATCGTGAAAATTCGAAAGATTTGGCGGTAACACCATCCGATAAGCAACTTTCCCAACTCTTTCCAAAATCTAATACGGACCAATGAAGCGAGGAGTGAGCTTTTTAGATTTCAAAGCCCTCCCAACACCGGTCACAGGCGTGACTCTCAAAAACACATGGTCACCAACTTAGAATTCTAAATCCTTCTTTCGCTTGTCATGGTAATTCTTCTGCCTACTCTGAGAAGCCATCATCTTCTCTCGGATTAACTTTACTTTCTCGAACTAGTTTCGGTCCAAGTACTACACTCTCACCATATTCATGCCAACACAATAGAGTTCTACACCTTTAACCATACAGTGCTTTAAAACGTGTCATTCTGATACTAGAATGGTAACTATTATTATATGTGAACTCGATCAACGAAAGATAAGTGTCCCACGAACCTCCCTGCTCAAGAACACAAGCTCTCAACAAGTCCTCCAACGACTGAATAGTTCTCTCAGTTTGGCCATCAGTCTGAGGATGATATGCCAAACTCAACTCAACTTAGAACCCAACGCCTCTTGCAGACTCTTCCAAAACTTTGACGTAAACCTCAGATCTCTATCCGACACAATACACAGAGGAAGACCATGCAACTTCACAATTACTCGGATATAAATCTCTTCCAACTTCGCAATTGGATACGTGATGTTAATAGGTATGAAATGAGCTGACTTCGTAAGCCTATCAACAATTACCCAAATTGAATCATGCCCTCTTAAAGTAACAAACAACCCTATCACAAAGTCCATAGAAATGCTATCCCATTTTCATTATGGAACTTCCAATGGTTGCATCAACCTAGCAGGCTTCTGATGTCCAATCTTCAACTTCTGACAAGTCAAACACGCATACACAAAACGTGCTACATCTTCTTTCATTCCGGACCACCAAAATATTTTCTTTAAATCTTGATACATTTTTGTAGCTCCCCGATGAATACTCAAACATCTCCTATAACCCTCTTCAAGAATCCTCCTTTTCATATCTGCATCATCAGGAATACAAATTCTTTCACGCAGTCTCAACATACCTCTCGCATAAATCTTAAAGTCACTCTTCTCTGATTGACCACAACTGTTCATGATATCTACTAATTTCACATCCAGCTTCTGAGCCTCTCGAATACTATCCATAAAGTCATTATTAATCTTCAACATTCCTACAATCACACTCTGCGGTGTCACTTCGCAAACCAAACTCATATCTCAAAATTGCTCAATTAATTCTAATTCCTTAATCATCATTGCTGACATATGTAAGGTCTTTCTACTTAAAGCATCGGCCACAACATTCGCTTTACCCGGATGATAATTCAAACCAAAATCATAATCCTTCAGCAACTCTAACCATCTACGTTGTCTTATATTCAACTCTTTCTAATCAAACAAATACTTTAGGCTTTTATGATCACTATAAACTTCGAATCTGGAACCATATAGATAATGCCTCCAAATTTTCAACACAAACACAACTACAACAAGCTTTAAATCATGCGTAAGATAGTTCTTCTCGTGGATTCCCAACTGTCGCGACGCATAAGCAATTACTTTATTATTCTGCATAAGCACACCTTCTAAACCCATCAATGAAGCATCATAATAAACTACAAAAGGTTCTTTTGGATTTGGTAAAGTCAAAACCGGCGCCGACGTCAATCTCTTCTTCAATTCGGTAAAACTTTCTTCGCACTAAACATCCCACACAAAAGCTTTACTTTTACAAGTTAATCTAGTTAACGACAATGCCAACTTAGAAAATCCTTCAATAAACCTTCTATAATATCCAGCTAACCCCAAAAAGCTTCTAATCTCAGTAGCTAACATTGGAGTTTCCCATTGCAACACAACTTCTGCCTTTGAAGGATCCACAACAATACCTTTTCCTGAAATTATATGGCCAAGAAAACTGACCTCTTTCAGCCAAAACTCGCACTTGGACAACTTCGCATACAATTTCTTATCTCTCAAAACTTCCAACACTGATCTCAAATGTACCTTATGCTCTTCTTTTGACTTAGAGTAAATCGGAATATCATCAATAAATGCAACTAAAAAACGGTCTAGATAAGTATGGAAAATACAGTTCATGTATTCCATAAATACTCTCGACGCATTAGTCACACCGAAAGGCATCACAGAATACTCATAATATCCATACCGTGTTCTGAACTCCGTCTTCTAAATATCCTCATCTTTCACTTATAATAACCCGATCTCAAATCAATCTTACTGAATACACAAGCACCCACCAATTGGTCCATCAAATCATCTATTCTCGGAAGTGGATACTTATTCGTGACTGTCACTTTATTCAGATGTCTATAATCAACACAAAGTCGCATACTACCATCTTTCTTCTTCACTAGCAACACTGGAGCTCCCCCCGACGATACACTTGGTCTTACAAACTTTTTCTCAAGTAAATCTTCCAACTGCTTCTTTAATTCAGACAATTCGGATGTCGACATTCTGTACGGTGCCATCAAAACAGGTCTAGTACCAGGTACCAGATCAATAGCAAATTCGACTTCTCTCTCTGGTGGCACACTAGGAATCTCATCAGGGAAAACTTCAGGAAATTCCTTCACTATCACCAATTCATTAATCTTAGCTTTACTCTTAACAGACAACGTTTCCATCAGAGAAAACATATGAGCTTCTTCTCTCATCAATTGTTGTAACTCTCTGAAAGATAATAAACCAACTCCTTCCTTTTCAGGAGTCGAAAACCTCACAGACTTGCGATAACAATTTATATGAATGTAGTTATACTCTAAATAGTACATACCAAGAATTACATCCATCCCAATCAACGGTAAGCACACTAAATCAACATAGAAGTCTTTATTGAAGATCTACAAAGGACACTTTAAACACACAAGAGAAGTAGATATTGATCCCTTAGATGGAATCTCAACAAGAGTTGAGATATAAGGAAGTTAATCCTTAGTCAACCCTTTTGAGTCTATGGAGTAGGAGTTTTCATTCTCACACAAATTAAAACCCTTAATCATAACCCGGGGCAGGGTAGTTCCTCGGTTAACTCAATTATGCCAGTTGTCCTTTTTGTACACAACTAATGATGGTTCCGTGTAATCACTAAGTCCGACAGTCAATATCTAGCAAACGAAAACCTCACTAAGTCAAAACCTATTAAGGAGATTTAGTTAAAATTGAGACATCCCGTTGACTATAATCTTGAAACAAACAGTTCAGGCAAAAGGAAAATATGACAAAGTCAAGAGAAAAAGAGGTCACTACAAATCCTTAACAAAAAAAAAGATGAATGGCTTTTCAAGTAAACTTCTGGTTTCTGAACCATCGCAAATGTCAGTGATACAATTCCAAACTCCTTTGGAGCCTCAATGCATAAGTTAACCGTACATATGACTGAATAACATCACAAATGATAGGTTGAGTACAAATAAAATTTGAGCCTTTATCCTTTGTTTCTTAAACCGTGAACCAGGCCACGTTACAACCCTTTAAAAGTCCTAACTGAAACATGGTTAGTTCGAAAGCGTATTGCTACAAAAAGGTATCCTGACTCCTTTAGGGCTTGTTATAAATCTTGAGTTAATATCACAGTTTTTACAAAAAATGTCTTGCTAAAATAATTCGTTTTCAAAACTTCAAGACAGACATAAGCGTTGCATTTTGAATATCATTGTTTGTATATAACTAAGTTTTTTACAGTAGACAAGCCTACATGATGAACATTCAATAAACCAAAGTCCTCCTGACAGACAAAGTTGCTTCCTGGGCCTGACTCAGTTGGATCAAAGCCAATGTATACAAGGGGCACGGTCACTATCTTCCAATCAAGGGGGCATGACATGTTATTGTCCAATTCATCTGGGGCAGTCAAGTCAAGATTCAACGATGCTTAATAGCCAGGGGAAGGTCTCCTCATCTGAATTGCCAGAGGTAACATTACCGAGTTCACGATGCCAGAGGCATATTATTATGGGGAATCCTGTTTATTTCTCTTGAGGCAACTCTTTTCAAATACTTCCATTCTGAGAAAAATCATCCTCAGCTAGGGGCAACGCTAATCAGATCAAATTCAGTTGCAAACTCCTTAACCATTACCCTGAGTGTACACGATCCACCGCAGTTTGAAAGCACATTTCTCTCATTACATTGCCTTGATACCGAGTTTCAGCAAAAGTCATTGTGGAAATTAATTGTCTGCGCCAATAGTATCAAATGGTGTCAATATTATGTCTTCGGATTCAGTCATGATAATTCCTAGAAAATTACTCGGGGAAGTCGAGAATATAAGAAGTTCTGAATCCATTGATTACTTTGAATGAATATATGTTTTCAAATATGATTGATGTTTACCAAAATGCATAAAATTACAATAATAGCATTTACTAAGGACTCTTGGAGATTGGAATCCCCAGCAAGGCTTAAGTCTAACAGATCTCCACAAATCCATCCCCACAGAGTAATCTCTATAGGTTTGTTCCAGCAAAGTATTCCAAGTAGCCTCTTCCTCGAAAAAGATTGTACTTCCAACCCTACAAAGTCCCAGGTAGGATTCTCTCAAGCTTGATATCCCCAGAAGGGTTAACACTCGTTCAGATAACTCTCAGAGGAATGTTCATCCCTTTTATCCCCAGTCAGGATATTTAGGAACTTAATCCTTCAATAAAAAGCACGATGAATGATCAACTCCACTCGAATGCCTTCATGTCCAAACAGAATTCGAAGGATCCCAAGTACAATATTATGAAACAAGACGAAAACAATGTCTTCATATTCCTCAACAGCAGATAGGGATTTATTTTCCCCAGTTAACAATTGCTATATGAAGCCATTAATATGCTCTTACTATATAGTTCATTCATACATCATTTACCGTATATCACAGTATATGCATACAAAATACATATAACATTCTCATTCTCATTAAGAACGTCATGCAATATCTTGGGCTGCTATAAACCCCCAGGATCACATTTACCAATATCTTGGGCTGCTATAAACCCCCAGGATCACATTTACCACTATCTTGGGCTGCTAGAAACCCCCAGGATTACATCTATAAACGTCTTGGATTACTAGAAACCCCCAGGATTACATCTATCAACGTCTTGGGATGCTATAAACCCCCATGATTATATCTGTCTCTATCTTGAGCTGCTATAAACCCCCATGATTACATTTACCGATATCTTGGACTGTTATATCCCCTAGGATCACATCTATTAATATTTTGGGCTTCTACATCTATCAATATTTTGGGCTGCTATATCCCCTAGGATTATGTCTATTGGTGTCTTGAGCTGCTATATCCCTCAGGATTATACCTATCGATATTGTGGGATGCTTTATTCCCAAACATTACGTGTATCTACATCTTGGACTTCTTTATCCTCCAGGAATTACATTCAAGAAATGTTATCTCAGGGATCTTCGCCTCTCCACCAGATACTAATTACTCTGAATGGCATCTTTAAGCCCATTCAAGCAATACAATAAACCAACAATGTTACTTTGCGCACCGGCGAGTGCAAAGTTCTAGGCTTTAAGTGTTCAATCCTCTTCCACCTTCAGGTCACGAAAGGCATGTATGTCAATCTAATCCCTCAGGTTTGAGAAGCTTGAATAAGGGGAGATGTTGTACCCCAAAAGTTTCCCTCATATCTTTAAGACAATATGTCTCAAGAGGTCTCATAATGTTCATAAGATTCTCAATTGCTCAAAGGAACTCAAGGTTTCATCAGACAACGCCTCCTCCTAAACAATAGATCTAAAATTAAGGTTTTGTGTTTCTCAAAGTAAATTGGACTTCCAAAGCCTCAAGTGGACTTCATGGTATCCCATATACTTCAAAATATCCTCATGTCAAGTTTCAAGACTTGCCCTACAAGTTTGGCCAGTTAGATGCTCAGATAATCAATAATCATTTAGCTTGGGTAAAAAGTCAACTGTGATCTACATACAGTCAAACTTCAATATTTTTGGTCAACATAAAGATTATGAAGTAAGATTCATCATTTGATCAAAGGTTGATCTTGATTCATCAAGAAAACCTCAAATTCATCAAAAGGCAAAAGTTACTAAATTAGGGTTTTCTTCAAGAAAAGTCAATTGAACTTTGACCAGACATAACTATCATATGCTTCATCATAAGTTTCCCAACCAAAGCCCATTTTGAAGGAAATTCTATTATCTACAATTTTGTGTCTCACAAGCCAAGACAAAAATGCTTCATTTGGAAGATATGGGCCAAGACATTACAGGTCCTCTAAAAAATCAACAAAAAGTCATCTTTTTCAAAAGCTCATAACTTGAACATGGAAGATCAAAATGGAATGGGACTAAAAGGAATGGTTATAAGGCATCTTGGGCTTTCTAAAAAGTGTAAGAACACATTCAAATGATAAAAATTGAGGAAGTTATGCATTGTCAAAGTTGAGCAAACTTGATGGGGTGCATGAAGCAAGTAATGGCTAAAACTTGATTTTTTGCCAAATGGGCCCATTCTTTCATGACCCAAACTTGTTTATAAGAGGATCCATGACCTCATGGTCATATTTTTTTCATTTTATTTATTTATTTTATTTATTTTGGATTTAATTCATTTAAATTCAATTTTTATTAAAATAAATATTAGAAAATCAAATATTTGATATGGTTTTTATTATGGGATCAGACTTGAGAGATACTCCCATCTTAATAATTCCAAATTCATTCTTGGAAAGAATCATATTATTCATACAAAATATCAAAATATTGAAGATCAAATTTTCAAATAAGGAGAGTTTTGAACACCACTTGAATACAAGATCAAATCTCTTGATCCAAGCTCATTTTTTTGACCTAATTTCTTTTTTTATATATATTCTCATCATGTGCATATCAAAGGACACGAAATTCTTTCCTCAGGAACCAAAAATATACTTTAAAAAATTGTCAGAAAACAAAGTTTTGCAACCAAGAATCCTAACATAAATTGAAAAGATTGTAACTTGAAGCAATTTGCAGACCAATTTTTAGCTTGTTTCAATCCGTTCTAAACATTGCAATCGGTTCCTGGGATTCTTCTAAAGCTATCCAGACCGTTGCCATCCATCGAAATACATAGAAACACAATACGATTTGCCTATAAAAATTTCGAAATTATATATATATATATATATATATATATATATATATATATATATATATATATATATACATACATGTTTAATTTGTTTTGATTGTATATTCGTGTTTATAATCATGCTTCAATGTTTTCTGGATAAATCAATTGCATTTTAAGAACAGGTACAAGGATTCACCATGGCTAGAGTTCAAAGCTCCAAATCAGGTTTTTTTTTGTTTGTTTTAGCCATAATCGGACGAAACCAATACCCCCATCATATTTAGGAGGCGGTTTCCAATCGATTCATGTATTCATAGGAAATTTATTTTTATTATTTGTTAAGTTTGATTCTTGCAGGTACAACCTATTGCTACGAAACAAAAATTGTAGCCAAAAGCCTGTTTGCATGCGCGAAGAAATGAAGTCATGGTGCACTGTTTTCTTTTATTTAAAAAATTAAAATCAAACGCTTGTTTTTTTATATTTTTATAATCATCTAATTTAAAAAATTACTAATTTAATTAAGTTTAATTATTAGTTAATCACAATTAGCTTAAAAATTAAGACAATTAGATAATTATTTTTCTCAATTAATTTTATTTCACTTAATTTTCAACTAATTAATTAATTAATTTTTTTTTAATTTAAGTTAATTTAATATTAAGTCTAAAATCAATTAAGTTAGTTAATTTAGTATTCGCCGATTCACCCGACTTTTGACAATTAAATTAAGGTTAATTAATGTATCCTGCTTTTTTTTTTCTATTACCCGATTTTTCTTTATTTCGTGCTCATTATTATATAACTATTTCCGAGGTTGTAACTTTATTTTTTTTCGCACACTCTTTTATATTCTTTTTCCTATTATTGTAACTGCTTCCGAGGATGTAAGGGTTTAATTAAGACCTTTATATTCCGCATCGATTATTATGTAATTGTCCCAAAGCCATGTAATAGCGTATGGTTTTATTTTTCTGCTGTTCTACACTACCTTGCATGCTATTATAATAAATGTTGCTAGTAATTAGGATTTGTATGACAAGACTAATCAATCAACCTTAGATCACCTAACCTCATGATAAAATATTTGAATGCAATCGCATGCACACTTGCACCTCTAGGATAACCTCTCTTCGTTGCCTTTCGATATAATGGCCATGTCCCTCGAACGTAGGGGCGTCTTAGCAAAAGACGCTTACGAATAAATCATCATAGTTGCTTACGAAAAAAGATCATAGTCCCTCGATGACCCTTCGAGTTGCCTACGAAAAGATGATCTCGTCCCTCGATGACCCTACGTAAAATATCATAGTCCCTCGATGACCCTTCGAGTTGCCTTCGAATAAATGATCTTGTTCCTACGAAAATGATGATAGTCCCTTCGAATTGCTAAGGTATCCTTACATGTTTCCTTCTATGATCATTCGATGACTCTACGCTTGTCCCTCCAAATCCAAGGATAAGACTACTTACTAACTGATAGTAAGGACAATTCTATCCCTAAGGAAACGAAAATGACAAGAAAGACCTTACAACTTAGGGTAAGTAATTCTTAAATGTTTGCTCACAACTTTCAAAACAAATGCTTTTCACACCCTACACTTTTCTTCAAAATACTTTCAAATAAGTAAACACTCTGTATACATTCATACGAGAATCATTACAAAGTTAAATCTTTACGAAAATATTTTAATCACACACTAGACTTTTCAAACAAAGCAAGTAAAATGTGAGCTAAGCATTTAAGATCCCATGGATAACCATGGATACAAAGGGTGCTAACACATCCCCTTTGTATAACTTACCTCCCGAACTCAAAATCTTTTTAAAGGTCTTTCCTGTTCTTTTATACCTTTCCTAATTGGATGAAATAAAAGTCGGTGGTGACTCTTGCTTACCGCAACATATTTTGCGACAAAAAACTAAAAGTCAGTTCTCCCACCGTGTTATAGATATTCTTAACAATGCATAATTGATTTCATGATGATTCCTTAAGAATGATACACCACAAACCTAGAATTATAAATTAAGTTACTATAAGCAAGGTCTAACCTATATGGAACACCATCAATGCAATCTTGCAAATATGAATGAATGAATGAATGCTTGTAAAGTAAAAAGATAGGGAAAAGAGAAGATACACACACACACACCCATATATATATATATATATATATATATATATATATATATATATATATATATATATATATATATATATATATATATATATATATATATATATATATATATATATATATATATAATGCTTTGGCATTCGTCCTCACTTTGCCTATATGCACTCTACAATGGATGATGCGATCAGAACATAATCACAGTCTTCCACTAAGATGATAAAATGATAACACCATTTTGATTACAAAGAACTATCACATGATAATTCCTTTGATGATGCAGAAACTAAACTTCTAACACAATATAATATCCCTCAAGATCTTGATCCAATAGCCTTGCTATTCACAATAACCCTCTCTAAGTATTCATGTGTGGCGATCCCCATGATCCCACCAACTTCTTGTCCGAGCGATTGCCATTAATTGAGCGTATATTGGACAACTCCCAATTTTATCTATATGCAATCATTCTCCAACGACACCAAATAAGGACAACTTCCAACTCCGTTGTACGGACCGTTGATACTTGATTGTTCCAAAGTCTTCCTTGGAGTATAATGGAATCTCTCATCTTTTTAGATAACTCATCAACACCAAACTGCACTCAAGAAGCGATACATGCACCTGCTACAATAAAAATCTAGCTACACACAATAACATTAGATTTCCTAATGTACCACTAGTATCCCTTAAACTCAATCTTTAAAGGAGGGTCCATAAACAAGGAAAAAAACTAAGGATAAAGATGGTGAACAGTGCTAGGGAATCTCGACAAAAACTAACATTACAAGCGATTAGTCAATTAATTCAGTTTTGATGAATGAATAACACACACACACAAGGTTCAAACAAGTTTCTAAATGAGTGGGTCTTTGTTCTTGATGGTTATCATGAGCTTGATCAAATCCTCAATAATATTTATCAACCCATTCTCAAGTTCACACAAGAACAACAACCAAATTGCACAAAAAAGGATGCAACAAAAAGGATAAATAATTGATATGGGTTTAAAATCAAAAGGTTGGTGTTTTTAGAAAAAGAGAGAATGATGGTGTACAGATGAACACGCTAAGAAGAGAATACAATAATCATAATTTTTGTCACTATGGATCACCATAGGTTTCCCACACTTGTTACTTTAACCAAAAGAAACAATAATTTAAATAATTGATGTAAAATTGGATTTTTGAAGGTTTGATTTGAATCATGAAGGATTTTTTATTCGAATCATTATGGCTAATGCCAAAAGAACCTTTTTAAAGCTAGTGATTCAAATCATTTTTTTGTACTTGATTTGAATCAAATGAGGTTATGATTCAAATGATGTTCAATCTTTGATTCAAATCATTTGATCAAAAATTGTTTTTCCAATTTCCAATAGGTGATTGATCAGAATCAAGTATAACACATGATTCAAAATCAAATATGAAAGAATCAAAATTCAAATGTTCTAACTTGTGATTCAAGCTACTCATGAGGAAAAGATAAAACATTAACGTTCATAGGCTATAAAAAAAGAGAAACACCAACAAGGATCAAATAAATATAATTATGAAATGTAAAAGGTTCTCAGTGGTACAATTAAGTAGCCGAAGCGATTACAGTCAAAAGGAAAGAATATTACAATCACACAAATGAATTGAAATAACATACAAATTACAAATACACAATGAAACAAGAATCAAATTGTGAAACATCAAAATACAATACTTAAAACACATAAACAATACCAAATAATACTATATGTTTCAATCTTTAGGTGGTTGAGGTATTCTTTAGTTCTCCATATGGATCTTTGAGGTATTCTTTAGTTCTCCATATGGATCTTTCCTACTAGCTAGCTCTTTGAGGTATTTACCTTGTTGGGGGGTTTTATAAGATTATATGTGACCTTATAATGATTTGACATAAAATTGTTGGGTCAATTTGGAAATCCGAATGATACAATTTTTTTTCATTGTGTGTCAATAAATGTGAAAAATCTAGAAAATAAGAATATTTTTTTTGTTGATAACTGTTATATTGATGTATGCGATATATTCTTGTTCTTTCTCTAATTTATCAAAGAACATTGTTCTCTGAGCTAGTAACTATTTGAAAGCCTTTGTCATTTCTCTTGAGGAGTGTTTTTGCAAATTTTTGGAGATTCTGAATTGGTGTTGGGCTCTATTCACTAATGTTTATGTTCGAGAATTAAATCAGTGATCCCCAAATTATATCTGACACCCCAAACATTTATAATTCTTCAACTACCATTGAAATATTTTGAAACAAGTGAAAAGTTGATATTATCGAAAATTTCGATAAAAATATGAAGATATTTAAAAATGTTCGGCAAAACTTTTTTACACTACCGAAAATTTCGATACTATACCAGGAAATTCGAATTTTTTTTAAATTTCCAATAAAAAAATGAAAATTTTTAATAAAAAAAATTCCAATAAAAAAAATGAAAATTTTAAAATTTCCAATATGCCACTATAAATTTTATAATTTTCAATTTTTTAAAAATGATAACAGATAATTTCTATTCTATTATCTTTACAAAAATCCTCTGTGAAATAGATTTGGTTCAACACCAACGCCTCGTAACAAAATTCAGTTACAATGTTATCAGTATCAGGTTCATCTTCCATTCTTCACTTTCTTCCCGGTTCCGATCCTCCTTACAAGATTCTAGAAGAACACCCTTATCTTAAACTCCTCGCAAAATGCAAAAACATCAACACCTTCAAGCAAATTCACTCACTTGTCATCAAAACCGGTCTCAACAACACTGTTTTCGTTCAAACCAAACTCATCCAATTCTGCGCCGTTTCACCTTCCGGCGACCTCTCCTACGCTCTCTCGCTCTTCGCAGAAAACGAACCACAACACAAATACAACTACTTCGTTTGGAACTCTCTCATTCGTGGCCATTCTTTGAGCTCTTCTCCCATATCCTCTTTGCACCTTTTTACCCGCATGCTTTACTATGGTCTTCAACCAAATTCTCATACTTTCCCTTTCCTCTTCAAGTCTTGCGCCAAATCGAAGGCTACCTGTGAAGGTAAACAGCTCCACGCTCATGCTTTGAAGTTGTTGCTTCATTTTAATCCACATGTTCATACTTCCCTCATTCATATGTACGCTTCTGTTGGTGAATTGGACCTTGCACGGTTGGTGTTTGATAAGAGTTCTCTCAGAGATGCGGTTTCTTTTACAGCTCTTATTACTGGGTATGTCTCTCAGGGTTATGTGGATGATGGTAGAAGACTTTTTGATGAAATTCCCACCAAAGATGTGGTGTCATGGAATGCTATGATTGCTGGGTATGTTCAAAGTCGTCGTTTTGAAGAAGCTATTGCATGCTTTCATGAGATGCAGGAGACAAATATCTCACCCAATAAGAGTACCATGGTGAGTCTTCTCTCTGCTTGTGGTCACACGGGGTCACTTGAATTGGGTAATTGGATTGGTTCTTGGGTTAGAGATAATGGGGTTGGTTTGAATCTTCAGCTGACCAATGCACTCATTGATATGTATTCTAGGTGCGGTGAAATTGATACTGCTCGTGAGTTGTTTGATGGGATAGAGGAAAGAGATGTGATATCATGGAATACTATGATTGGTGGTTATTCTTACTTTAGTTTGTATGAAGAAGCACTGGCATTGTTTGAGGTCATGCTTAGATCCAATGTAAAGCCTAATGATGTGACCTTCTTGGGCATTCTTCATGCTTGTGCTTGCCTTGGTGCTCTTGACCTTGGTAAATGGGTTCATGCATACATAGATAAGAACTTGAAAAGCAGTAGCAATGCTTCTCTTTGGACAAGTCTCATTGATATGTATGCAAAATGTGGTTGCATTGAGGCGGCGGAAGGGGTTTTTAGAAGATTGCATTGTGGAAATTTGTCTTCTTGGAATGCCATGTTATCAGGATTTGCCATGCATGGACATGCAGAGAGGGCTCTTAAACTTTTCTCAGAAATGGTCAACAAAACATCATTTCAGCCTGATGACATCACATTTGTTGGCGTGTTATCTGCTTGTACACAAGCTGGTTTGGTTGATCTTGGACACCACTATTTTAGGTTGATGATGCAAGATTATGGGATTTCTCCGAAACTAGAACACTATGGTTGCATGATTGATCTCTTAGCTAGAGCTGGAAAGTTTGAAGATGCAGAGATTCTTATGAAAAACATGGAAATGGAGCCTGATGGAGCAATTTGGGGTTCTCTTCTTAGTGCTTGTAAGGCTCATGGACATGTTGAGTTAGGTGAATACGTAGCAGAACGTCTCTTTCAATTAGAGCCAAAAAATGCAGGGGCGTTCGTGCTTTTGTCGAATATATATGCAGGAGCTGGTAAATGGGATGATGTAGCAAGGATAAGAACAAGGTTAAATGACAAAGGAATGAAGAAAGTTCCTGGTTGTACCTCTATAGAGATTGATGGTATTGTTCATGAATTCCTTGTTGGTGATAAGTTCCACCCCGAGTGCAAAAATATTTATCAAATGTTGGATGAGGTAGATAAGCTTTTGGAGGAAAATGGGTTTGTGCCTGATACTTCTGAGGTACTCTATGATATGGATGAAGAGTGGAAGGAAGGAGCTTTGAGTCATCACAGTGAGAGATTGGCTATTGCTTTTGGTTTGATTAGCACAAAGCCTGGAACTCCAATCAGGATCGTGAAGAATCTTCGTGTTTGTGGAAACTGTCATTCAGCTACCAAGCTAATATCTAAAATTTTCAATCGGGAAATAATTGCAAGAGATAGAAACCGTTTCCATCATTTTAAAGATGGGTTTTGTTCATGCAATGATTGCTGGTGAAACTTAATCTATCTAATGGAATATATCATTTGCACTTATGCAGAAAGAGATGTCATTGATTTGCATTCATATGATTAACTATGATTGGTTGGTAGTACATAAGGACTCTCTCACTATTGAAATGCAAATCGTTATTTATAATTACATATGTGAAGACAGAAACTAGCTTAATGCTGCTTAAGAATTTAAGATTAGCCGGATGCAAAAATGCATCCAAATCCACGAACCAAGTTATGCATTTGGAATTCATGCATTGGAGGGTCGATTGAAGGAGTTCTTTCTTGCCGTTGCCAAGACGGTCTTGTCAGCTACTATGAAATATGCTGCTCCGGCCACTACAAACAAACAGAATATGAGAGTAAGTATCCAACCAACAATGATTGTGAGGAGAATAGTAGCTCAATGTTTTGACAGTAAGGATGAGTAAAGTAACCTGTTGAAATTATAAGAGCTTGAGCAGTGTGATTGAGGTTGGCTCTTGCCCAAGGTAGCATCCTAACACTAGCCAGCTGCATATCAAACATATTTATACTCCCAGTTAGCTATATGCCAAAAATCTATTTCTTAGAATATTTAAAACTATAAACTAATAATGAGATATGTGTGAAAAATAATGAAAGAAGATAGAAAAGGTGGAAGGAATGAGTAGTTACAGTTGGAATGGCAGTGGCAATAGTAGCAACAACAGCTGCCTTAGCTCCAGCCATCACACCTTCTGTTTACACAACAAATGGAGAAACAAAAACATAAAAAACAAAGGAAACAGAAGATTATATTATAGATTGATAGTAATTAGTTGATAAAGTATGCATTACGATGAGAACAGCGTTTGGCCATGGCCATCCTCTGATCTAGATAAGCCAAACTAGTTCTATCAAGAGAAGAGTTAGCAGCAACATTTCTCTCTGCCATCTTTAAAGATTGAAATGAATCGAGTTGCACAAAAGCTTAAAATGAAAGAAGTCTTTCTAAAGAGGTGAATATAAGATAGGTGTAGTTTTGAATGAAGATTGTATGAAGTTGGGTGCATATTTATAATGAGTTGGTGAAAGAGTAGGTTGATTAACAAAATTATTTTGATTTTGAACCCAAGAAAGAGAAAGTGGCACTGTGGCTGGCTGAGTTTTGATGGTTTCAGATGAAATCCACTGTCTGAGACAGTTGTTTTCACTTTGGTTTCTGTTATGATCAGTTGATTCTTTTGCTGTTTTCTAAATATAGTAAAATACTCTAACTTTTTTTTTATGCACATGTATTTTTCCTGTGATCCTGTATCTTATTGTTTATTTACTTGATGAACTTTGGTAAGATAAATAAAAGCTCCTTTAGCAATTTAGGTACGGCAATGTGTATAGAAGAAGGTAGTGGTTTAATGTAAAAGATGGCTAAAAACCATGGGTTTTGGTTACCAACGCATTGGACATCCCAAACAAAGAGAAAAGGAGCATGAAGCGTGTGTGAGTCAGTATAATAAAACCATTGGATTAAGGGTAGGCGGGTTAGCTTTTTCTTTATTATTCTTATTTTTAGGTGCATTGGATGTGTGATGAGAGCATCTGATACATTTGGTTTGATTGCAACACGTAGGCATGTTCTTAAGAGTTACAATAGTGCATTCTACGAATCAGTAACTGACACGAGTTAATGTTTGGTAGGACTTTGTTGGAAAGAGAGGTCATGGTTTTTGGGCCAAGAGTGGGTGGGCTCTACTATTAGCGTTTTGCATTTGCCTCATATGTGCTGATTTTGATTTTGAAGTTTAATTTGTACGTCTTAGTTTAATTTGCCTCAGGTGTGCTGATTTTGATACATAGACCATAAACCAACATAAAAAATCTGTCAAACTAGTGTCAAAGTGAAGAAAAAGTTATATAAAAATGCTACAAAACACTTAAATTCTTTTGCACCAAAATTCACTCAAAAGTTATTTTGAGTGAATTTGTTGAAAATTTTTAATAGTTTGTGAAGAAGTGGTGTGCAAATTTGTTGAAAAATTTTAAGTTTAACAAATGAACTTAACGAGTAACACATTAGGGGTGGATAAGAAATCGCTGATTGAAAAATCCGCAAAAACCATGATAAAATTGGGAAAACAGACGGTTTGAAATGGGCTTGCGAGTATATTTTTTAGGAGATTTCTTAATGCGCCTTATATATTATTAGGGCACTATGTGAAAAATACTTAAATGTTGTTGGGGTTGGTTGAAAATATACATATTGAAGAAGTCTTACATCGCTTAGTTTTGTGAATGAAGAGAGAATCCAAGGTTATATATATGATGCAAGTTGTTTGAAGTCCTATATCGCTTAGTTTTGTGAAGGAACAGGGAATCCAAGACCACATATATGATTCAAGTTTTTCATTCCAAAATGCACCGTTAAAAAACACTTTAAGCTTGTCTTTGACTTTCTTTATTCTCTCATACTTTTGTATTAGAATGTTGTAAGATGTAGTTAAATATTTATTTTGGAGGGTGTGAGTGTGAGCATGAGTTAGTTGAGTGTATATTATATGTTTAACAATTTTCACATATTTTATTCACTGATTTTCTATTGACAACGACCATGTTTTTTTCTTCGGTTTTGCAGTTTCTACGTTATGTTCTTGCATTATGATTATGTTCCTCTTTTTTCTTTATGATTTGTGTCGGGATTTGGCCTGTGACTGATTCATCGTCGAGCACAGTCCAATCCAGTTTAGCGTCGAGGACAACCCAAAGTGTTGGCCCAATCCGTTGGGACCAGTGGACAATATGTCCCTCACGTGCTCCTCACCTGAGGACACGTCACCAACTGAACCTGCACACCTCGCAAATTCGTTTTGCCTTTCGTAACGGACAAATTCATCCACTATCCGGGGAGTGCGGAGTGGCTGACCCTGGACGATGAGCATGAGCTGCTTATCCCCACTTTCACGTGGAAATTCTGACAATCATCTGTTGTGGGTTCTAACACCCAACCTATAACATATACCATTGACTAAGCACTGAGGGCCCACTATAAAAACTCTCACCTGTAAGAGGGTCGTGTATTTTATTCTTTAACCTTTTTCACTTACCTCTTCACCCGAACTGACTTAAGCATCGGAGTGCCTGCAAGTACACCTCATTTCTCTGTGATTGTTCAAGACTACAAACGTGTTGTCGGCCACTAACTTACTCTGATCAATCAGTAATATCAATTTGTTTGTTGTTTTTCTCTACAAATGCCTCCAGATTCCGGCGATGCATCTACAAACACACCTCAAGTACACACAACCTATGCCAATTCTGAGTGATGCCTTAGGAGTGTGATTTTTTTAATCCATATTTTTCCGTAAATACATTTTCGGAACATTGTGATACATAAATATAAGCAAAACATCATACATTTATATTTTGACAAAATAAAATTACCATTTATAACATAAAATCAGCATTACATAGGTGATGTCAACATAAAATTACCATTCATAACATAAAATCAACATTACATAAGTGATGTCAACATAAAATCAAATATTACATTTCAATATCCAGGTGGACGCTTGAACATCTTCACAATATCTTTGATTGATCTTGAAATTGTCGGTTCCAACTCAATCAGAACTTTTGTTTCGAAATGGAAAAAATATATTTCACATAGCCCTTACATCTGCATCCGTCTTGAGCTCATAGTTGTTGAACTCAATCTTGCCTTTGTTGTTAATTGAGAGTGAACGGTGCTTGAGCTACAAAATTTTCCGATTATCTCCGTAAGGTAGGAGAATTTTTCGTATTGCAGATCCGCAAAAGAGGTGTACTCATTGATCTTAAAATCTTGCCCGGGTGTTACGCTGGAGAAGGGGACATTTGCGACATTCCAAATGATGTTTATTTGTAACATTTGTGACATTTTTCTGTTTGTATGAAATTAAAAACAAGAATCTAAATTTATAGAAGTAGTGAACAAATGTGGATCTAGAAAATTCTATCATGTATCAATGCTGGTTTCAGAGATACAATTCAATTACCACCCTATCATCTTATTCTGGAGATACATCTTTGAAACCTCTCATAAACCTGATAGAAATAGAACTTGTGTGTTTTGTTCGGTAAATGATTAAATGTTTTTGAAAACATAAAAAATGTATTAAAATATTTGAAAATATTACACTTCATTAATGTTAATACACAATTACATACACTTAACTAATGACGAAAAACTAATTATTCCATCAATTTTCTCTAGCCTAAACTTTAACACCCCGAATTCGATTAAATTATTTAATTGAATATGATTTGGATTGGAAAAATACACTTTTTGGTCCCGTAATTATACTCTTTTGTTCAGATTAGTCCCTTAATTTTTTTTCGTGTCAGATTGGTCCCTTAACTCTTAAAACGTATCATTTTAGTCATTTTTGTCTTATTATCGACTTAAAAATTCAAAAATTGACCGCTAAATTCACCACTAATTGGACAAAAAAAGGACTAAAATTACATGTTTTAAAAGTTAAAGGACCAAATTGACACACAAAAATTTAAGGGACCAATTTGAACCCAAAGATATAATTACGGGACCAAAAATGATATTTTTCCATATGGAATTGTTTTATTTAATTATTTGATGTTGGTGCGCTTTAAAATAAATAATATGATTATATGTGATTGGGGCGTGGTAGTAATAATAGGATGAGGTGAGATGGTAAAATAAATTAGAAAATAATTATAATAATTGGATTTTTTAATTATTATTAAAAATAAAATAAGAAAATTGGTGAATATGAGATTTGGGCCATTTGTGTGAATCGGAGAAAATAAGAGGTGGAAGGAGAAAAGTTGGGAATAGACTGGGCTAAAACTACAAATTTGAGAAAATATCTAGAAACCTTATAAATTCTAAAAGATGGGAGGGAGCTAGGTTTTTAGAGAACATTTGACAGTACATGAAATAAGAGGCAAAGAAGAAACAAGGGCTTTTAGGAAGAAGAGCTAGGATTGTGAAGAAGAATCCATATAAATTGTTCAATTCATTATTGTTGCTAAAAATCTAAGGGAAGGTGGAGAAAGGACTATCAATATGTGTATATTACAAGATGGAGTAGATAAAAGAGGTCTTTACGAGTTCCTAGGTTTTTTGTAATGAATTGTTGTATGATGAAATTTTGAAAATTTGGTGGTTGATCTCGTGTTTATATGTGTTGCTAGGACTGAATCTGTTCTAGATTGGCCTAGCAGTTGCCATGTGAAGTATTGAGGCCCAATCTAGTTTAACGTTGGACACAAGCCCAATAAGTAATCTAGGACCCTGTGACTGTTGAGGAATATAGTCATTTGGATATAGTCGTTGGGGATCTCCCTCACATGCGCTCTAACGGCTCTCACGCGACCGACTGCCCCTCTGAAACTATTGGGCGCAGTTGGACCTAGTCAAGGACCACGTGCCTACAATGCACGACCAGATGCCCTTATAAATACCATCCACCTTTGGAGGCCATGTATTCAATTCTAATAACTTACATACTTTCTTAACGCTTTAGTTTACTTCACCCTGAAACTTACTAGAGCATCAGAGTACCTTGCAGGTACACCACCCCCTCTTACAAACATCGTTGCAGCCCCATCTGAGGGCCACAAGGACCTGTCCGGATCATTTATGTACATAATCTATGTTTGAATTAATCTGTATATGTATGTATGAGGTTCTTCCATTAATGAACATGTCAAAACTTGAGTTTTATTCATGATTGATGATGGACTTGTTTTTGAAATTATTGATGAAATTGCTATGGATTGTGATGAAATAAGTGTTGTATATGTTGATGATTATGATAATATGTTTCACTGTTAAATTTGTGTTTGGGTTAATTGATTTTGGGAAAAGATTAGTTGGAGTCATGTATAAAGATTTAGGGATGATGAACGTACGCTGAAACTAGTTTTTTTGGAAAAAGATACAGTGACAATCGATTGTCACCATATGACAATCGATTGCACTAGTTCAAATTTTGATAAAAAAAATTAGTCGTACAATCGATTGTACTATTTAGTTAATAAATTGTATGACTTAAAATCATGAGTTTTGAAAAGTCAGTAGCGAAATCATCTTGATAACAATCGATTGTCTTAGGCTGAATTGAAAAAAAATTGTTTCTGATTCTGTTGTGTTGTCTGACGATTTTGGTCGTAATTTTCGTTCTGTAAGTCCAAATCAGACGTCGTTTGAAGCATTAGAAAGTTAATGCATAGAGTTTCCTCATGGTAGTGCTTGGTTAATTGTTTGAATTTTAATCACGTGTCAAATGTGGAAATCTTAATGCTGACTTGTATGATCAGTTAGCAAATCATTATGTTTATATAATGATATGTTATTGTTATGGTGAAGTAACATGAATGAATGCTCATGAAGTTACATTTGTTCAGTTATTGTTGTTTGTTTGGTTTATTGATATCGTAACATCGAATAATTGTTGCATATGATGAATGATGTTGTGCATAAATTGTGAGATATGCACGGTGATTCTTTTGGTGATAATACATGTTGAGGAGAGTCATGCATCATTGTGTACGGACTTCCGTTCAGTTTTGATGTGCTCTTGTCTGGTGGTATGGATAGAGAATGAGTAGTTAATTCTAATAAAGAATTAGTGAAATATTACCTATGGTGATGGCAATGAACTTTGGTATGCTCTGGTCTTATGGTGAGTATCGGGAGCGAGATGAACCTGAGTTTTCATGAATGGTACCGCATACATAATGAGTTAGTTGTTGAGTACATTGCATATATATTTTCTTATGTAGTTGATTGTTCATGATTATATTGATTAGTTGTGAATGTGTACATTTGTGAATGAGTGTGAGACTATGTTGTTATTGATTGTGTAACGAATGTGTGCTTGTTGTATATCTCTACCTTAACATTCTTTACACTATTTATATTGAGTTTTTGTTTCTTATCCCATTTGCTTCATGTTGTCCACCTGGACATCTTGCATATACCCAAGAGTGATCATTATTGCTATGTGTTGGAAGGTTGCTTGTTGGAGCTACTTTTCACTTTCTTTTTATTCATTAATAATACATTAGTGATTTCTGCTCTGATAGTGTAACATCGGAGATGAGATTTATTATGTTTTCGAAGTTAATGTTGTTTTTGCTATTTTGGAGTTTATAAATGACTTATGAGTTTGCATTGAAAAATGTTTTTTGCTACGTAGTTTCAATTGATTTGATGAGTTTTCGAAGGATTTTCGGTGGTGACACCTTGAATTGTCAGTTTGAACATTTACGGTGCAACTTAGATGTTGGCAAGAAGCTCTTCAACCAACAACGTAATCTCACACCTTGTGTAATATTCATTGTATCAACACACCTTTGACTTGAACTTTCCACCGGTAAAAAACAATTATTCCATCAATTTTCTCTAGTTTAAACTGCACAGTGGAATTTGTGTCTGCAGCTGAACACCTCTTTCACAACACCACCATTCTTATCTAATGTGGATCAGAAAAATGTGCAGTCGTAGAACTTCTATCTCTGAATTGAATCAAAAGCTCTGATATCAATTGTTGAGAAACAAATGCATAGAGAAAAATATGAACATAATAACACGAGAGATTAACGTGAAAACTTCAAAACCGAAGAAAAAACCACAAGCGTTACCAAATGACAACCAGAAAATAACAACACATAACATACCCTCAACTACTCCATGCCCCACTTTTGGCTAGTGCCTCTTGCAACGAATAACCTGAATCCTATATATAGTTTTGAACTCCTGTTTCCTTTCAAAAACTAAATGATATGAGACTTCGAAGAACTTGAATCTTATATATAACCTTGAATTTTATCTTCCTCTTCACAAAACTAATCGATGAGAGTTTTCGTCAACATATATATTTTCAACCAATCCCAACAATAAAAATCAGAGAAAGAAGGAATTATTATGATATCCACTGACAGAGCTATTTATAAGAAAGTGTGGGCTCATGCCCCCACTAACTTATAAATCATCCATACGTCTCATATTACCACACTTTGATCTTTTTAAGTGAATTGGTTTGCTGCATTCAATATACAATTTTTTTTTAATTAGTCGTGATTTTTTAAGTTAACTACTACAAAATTACGTAACATTTTAAGATCTACTCCATAATATATATAACATATATAGTCATTTTTTCATACCAAACTATCTAACACAATAACATAGTATACTAGCATATATTATTATGTATCTGATAGTATTATATAAATATTTAGCTTAAAAATTATTCCATATATCTAATACTTCTCTATATATACTTTTAGTTACTAACATGTTTTATAGTAGTTCTTTCAAACTAGGGCCGATTCTCTACGGAAGGACTCCTAATACTAGCATATATTCCGAAGGAGTAGTAAACTTCAAATTTTGATAGTTTCCAGATTTTGAAAGATCTCATTTTTTTCATTAATATTAATTAACATAAAAAATGTTATAATAAAAACTTAGGATAATTTGGTAAAGTTACACCAATATAGTTAATTAAGATAATTTGGTAAAGTTACTATTCCCTCTTTTTCATTTATTATTGTTTCTTAATATGTGTAAAATGATCAATGTGATAAATAATATGGGACGGAGAGAGTAAATATTATAATAAAAACTCTATATATAAAAATAGGATTAGATATATGAAAAGAGAAGTTATATAATTGATTTGCATTCCTATAATTAAGTATGATCGACAGGTAGTACACGAGAGCTCTGTCACTATTGAGATGCAAACCATTATTTATTTACAAATACATATATGATGAGATCCACGAAGAAACTAGCTTAATGTTAATTATGAATTTAAGTTCAACCGATGCATCAGAAACCACGATCCAAGTTATGAATTTGGAATTCATGCATTGGAGGGTCGGTTGAAGGAGTTCTTTCTTGCAGTTGCCAAAACAGTCTTGTCAGCTACTATGAAATATGCTGCTCCAGCCACTACAAACAAACAGAATATGAGAGTAAGTATCCAACCAACAATGATTTGTGAGGAGAATAGTAGCTATGTTTGACAGTAAGGATGAGTAAAGTAACCTGTTGAAATTATAAGAGCTTGAGCAGTGTGATTGAGGTTGGCTCTTGCCCAAGGTAGCATCCTAACACTAGCCAGCTGCATATCAACCATATATAGTTATATGCCAAAAATCTCTTTCTTAGAATATTTTGAAGTGTAAAGTGTAAACAAATAATAAGATCTGTGTCAAAAAGAATGAAAGAAAATAGAAAAGTTGGAAGGAAGGAGTAGTTACAGTTGGAATGGCAGTGGCAATAGTAGCAATAACAGCTGCTTTAGCTCCAGCCATCACACCTTCTGCTTATACAACAAATGGAGAAACAAAAAACTAAATAAAGCAAAGGAAAAACAGAAGATTAATTGACAGTATAGTATTTAAAGTTAATTATGCATTACCATGAGAACAGCGTTTGGCCATGGCCATCCTCTGATCTAGATAAGCCAAACTAGTTCTCTCAAGGGGAGAGTTAGCAGCAACATTTCTCTTTTCCATCTTCCAAACTTAACAAAAACCAACAATGAAAGAAATCTTTGTAAAGAGGTGAATATATGATTGGTGCAGTTTTAATTGAAGAGTGTATGAAGTTGGGTGCATATTTATAGTGAGTTGATGAAAGATTAGGTTGGATAACAAAAGTGTGTTGAACCTAAGAAAGAGTGGTCCTACAGCAGCTGGAGTTTGATGGTTTTATATGAAATCCACAGTCTCAGACAGTTGTTTTAACTTTGATGTTTGTTATGATGGTTGATTCTTTTGTTGTTTTCTTAATATTGTAAAATACTTTTAACTTTTTTTTCTTCTTAAAGGGTTTGTAAAAGAAAAAAGTTTTATTTTTAAATTTTGAAGTACTTACCTTATCCAAAACTAGTGTCTTGAGACTGATGCAAAATCCATAAAACAATACAATGCACGTGTTCTTTTCCCCTGATCTAGTAGCTCATTGTTTACTTATTTGGTGCACTTTAAATATGGGTGCATAAAGCATGTTAGTAAGTAGAGTAATGCTATTATTACACTAATTTTTTTACAACACCGTATATGATACCTGAGTTTATACAATAAAGAAAGCATGGTTTGACACATATCTCTATATAATAAATTATTAAAAAATACAAAATATACATCAAAGAGTATAAAGTATCGTGTAAGTGTCAAAAATGGGTGTCAAAATAGCTTTTCTCTAGTAAGTAATCAAAAACCATGCTTTTTATTTATATTTTTTATTTTGAAGGTGCATTGCATGTGTCTTGAGAGAGCCTTAGATACATTGGTTTGATTATAACACATAGGTATGTTTTATAAACACTTAGAATATTATAAGTGAGTCACGCGAGTTAATGTGCGTGAGAAATTGAATGTCATGAACAAAGTAATATTGTGAGAAATAAAAAGTTTATTTAAAATCAAGAAATCTTAAGATTCAAGAAGAAATAAGAGAGAAAAGATAATAAAGATGATTAAAGCAGATTTTTCATTCACTTTCATAAAGAGTGTTATTTGTATATAAGTGAATCACCAACTATCTCTCTTACAAAGTGAGAGAGCACAATCTATTTAAAGACAACTAGTTATGTATCTAATGTAAGAAGATTAAAATATTATATGACATACATAACTATTACATACATACTTCGACTACAAGTCTTCGATTTTGTAAAAAAACTACAACTACATCTAATGCGTTTGAGTTTGATCCAACTAGCTTCTAACAACAAAGCTACAAATCTCCACCTTGGGACTAACTCCAAACCATAAAGCATACTAGATATCATCATGCAGTTTTATCAACTGCATACAATGGGAGAACTTGTAACTTGACAATGACTTAGTGATCATATCAGCAACATTGTGACCAGTCAAAATATTCACCACTTTTACTTTTCCCCTTTCAATTTTCTCTCTAACAAAATGCATCCTAACATCAATATGTTTTGTCCTTTCATAATAGGCTGAATTCTTCGACAAATGTATAACACTTTGACTATCACATTTAATAGTGATTGCTTGACTTTGAAGTCTCAACTCATTAGCAAAACCTTCAATACACAATACTTATTTCACAGTTTTAGTGATGGCATTGTATTTCGCTTCAATAGTTGATAAGCCTACAATCTTACAAAGTATTGCTTTCCAACTAACTGTTGTGCTGAACATAGTGAAAACATATCCAAACACATATTTTCTAGTGTTCATACATCCTCTATAGTCAGAGTTCATAAATCCTTCGTTTTCCCTTTGGTCATCTCGACCTCTGGCTCCACCATAAATCATGACTCTACTCAAGGATCCTTTTATGTATTTTAGGATCCATTTCAAAGCTTGCTAACGAGCTTTTCAATGATTAACCATGTACCCACTTACAAGGCTTACCACATAACCCGATACATACAATATCATACATCAAAGAACCCACTATACTAACATATGGAATCTAATCCATATAGGCCCTTTCGACTTCATTACTAGGAATTTGAGTTACACTCAACTTGAATTGTTAAGTTGTTGGCGTTATAATAGGTTTTGAGTTCGGCATGTCAAACCCATTGAGAATCTTCCTTATATATGACTCTTGAGATAAGTATAATGGCGTCTGCTTTCTATCTCTCTCGATGTCAATACCAAGAATCCTGGTTGCAACTCCAAGGTCCTTTATTTCTAATTCTAGTTGAGTTCAACCTTCACCCTCATTACTTCTTTGACGAAGTTGCTTGCTATGAGGATGTCATATACATAGAGAAATAAGATGACAAGTTGATTATCACATGAGAACCTAAATAGAACGATGATCGAAGTTTCTCCTTGTCAAACCTATGTGTAAACTACGCCAAATAAGGGAAAAGACAACACTTTTTTGGCCTTTAACAATGCTTAAAAGCGCTGCCTAAGGTGGCGCTGTCGTAGGTAAAGACAACACTTATTTATTTATTTATTTATTTATGAGAAAGAACTGCTAAAGGCCTACTTTAGGCAGCACTTTACCTTTAAAAGTGTTTTCTAAAGTATGTCTTTAATAACACTTTATATGAAAAAACGCTTTCTTAAGTGGGCATTTAGCAGCACTTTTTCTGTCCTTTTATGTTTTCTATTGGCATCTTTAAGCAGCGCTTTCTCAGGAAAAAAACGCTTGACAACACTTTTGAAAGCGTTGTCTAATGTATTTTTTATTTTCACTTTAAGACAACACATTTAGTAGAAAGCGTTTTCTTTTGTGTACTATAGGCAACGCCTTTTTCTAAAAGCGCTTTCTTTTCTTCACATTTTTCTTAATGAATTTAAAAAAATACATTTTCCTTCTTTTTTATGCAGAAACCTATTCAAGTCATTCTAATCCTTATATGATTCACATTTTAAGTCATTTCCAATTCTTATAAATCACATAATCATTCTAATCCTTATATGATTCACATTTTAAGCCATTTCCATTAACCATTTCCATAACAACCATTCTAATCCATAAACCATTCACATAATAATTAAACCATTCTGATCCATAAACCATTCACATAAGCGATTCGCATAAACCATTCTAATCCATAAACTATTCACATAATTAAACCATTCTAATCCATAGATCATTCACATAATTAAATCATTATAATCCTTTAACTTCTAAAGATCTCCTAATATACAACAACTTCCAAAACTATACAGTTACACTCCATAACTACACACCAATTTCCATACCTTATATGATTCTTTTCTCAATAAGGTATTCACACAATTTCTCCTTTATTTCTTCCAAATTATCTTTCGTGTAATGAGCACACATGTATTCATCAAAATACTACATAGCAAAACACAATATGCATGATTTAGTTTAAAATAATCAATTATATGAAATATCCGATAAATATTAAAATAAATCCTAAGTTATAAATCTATACCGTGATGGGAATCTCTAATCGATCCAAATGAAGAATTTCTCTCATAAACCTCAAAATGAAATAACCGCAGTCTATACCATTATGTTGACGAGGACACTACACATAGAAAAACAAATAAGAATTAATATATAGTTGTCCTGTGTTATCAAGTAAAATCACTATTATAAGAAACATTGTGAAAATTCATATACCTCCACTTTGATCCATGTAATGTTGTTTGCTTTAGATCATGATACTCAGACGTTTCTTTGCCCTCTGTATACTAGTATTGCTCTATAAAGGAAAAACATAAATTTAGAACAATCTCACATAAATAATTAAATATACAAATACACACGAATATTTAGAACAATTTCACTTACGTATCAACCATATCCTTCATATTTTGATATGTCATCCATTCATGATCTAATGAAAAACATAAATTTAGAACAATCTCACAAAAATGATTAAATATACAAAAACACATGAATATTTAGAAAAATATCACTTATGTATCGACCATATCCTTCATATTCTGAAATGTGTAATAAATTGTTCAACTAATTAAATAATATATTGATTGGAGTACCAGATGTATGAATGTATAACATCGATGCCTAATTAAAGATGCTTAAAAATCGGATCCATGTCCTCTTTTGCAATTGTTTCAGAATGAGGAAAACCAAAAACATTTTTCTCCATATCTATTTGACAAATAACACCATCCATTAAATATGATGTTGCCACAAGTGTTTCAAGACACATCCGAAAGCGAGATGTAATAGCTCTTTTTGTCTGCCTAGTCCTTGTAGGAGCTCTTTTTGTCTGCCTAGTCCTTGTAGGAGCTCTTTTCTTGCTGACTTGTTGTGAAACTTGAGCAGGAACCTAAAAATAAAATAAGTTAAAATCATGAAGCTTTTGAACTCAGACTTAGAATAACACTTTCAATGTACCTCCTTTTGTGATGCAATAGACTCATTGTGCGACAAAATCCATTTATCCTTAGATGCGGGTTTTGTAGGCGTCTAACATTACCATGTAAAAAAATGTACGTAATGGTTCAGAATTGACATTTGAATACTAAAAGATTCATAATGTTTTTCAACGTACCTCATCATTTGTGAAAATGAGGTATGACGGTCATGCAACAAACAAGGTCTAACGGCCATGAACATGCCTCTTTTTGTAATAACTATTTCTTTTTTGCAATATTGGTAAGATCATATGATCGATCACCTTACTGCAAATTGACTTGAAGAAAAAACTCAATTTAGTTATTGTGCTTCTTACTTTTTCTGGAAGAATAGAATGTATACCTATTGGTAGAAAATGTTCCATTATAACATGGCAGTCATGCGTCCTTAAACTCTTTAACTGGAGGTCTTTCATAGACACAAGTCTTCTAATATCTGAAGAGTATCCTTCTGGAACTTTAACTTCACTTAGAAACTTACACAATAATTTTTTCTCCTTTCTAGATAGAGTATATGCAGCAGGTGGTATATATGTTCGTTTTCCTTTCTTCAAGGGTCCTAATTCAGTTCTTATCCCCATCGCTATCAAGTCCTTTCTTGCTTTAAGGCCATCCTTAGACTTTCCTTGTATACTGAGTAACATACCAATAACATTATCAAAGAGATTTTTTTTTTCAATATGCATAACATCAAGAAAATGTCTTACATACAATGACTTCCAATATCGCAGATAAAAAAAATTGACATTTTCTTCCACCCTCTCTTGACAAGTATATGTGCAAAAGGCTTGCCAAATTGAGTACTCGCATTTTTCACCTTTTCAAAAATTTGATCACCTGTCAATATAGGTGGAGCTCTACCTTGTTCTGGCTCTCCATTGAATGCTTTTCTCCACCCACGGTAGTGATGATTAGAACTTAAGAATCTACGATGACCGAGAAAGACATTCTTCTGACTAAACTCCAATCGCGTCGAATCTGTTTTTTCTTCATAAATAGGACACACACATTGACCTTTTATGTTGTACCCTGATAGATTTCGTTATGCTAGAAAATTATTAATTGTGCCAAACAACATCGCCCTCAAGTTGAAACTTTCTTTCTTATACCCATCATAAACCTCCATATCGATCTCCCACAAAAACTTTAAATCTTCAATCAAGGCCAAGTATACGTCTATGTCATTCCCTGGTTGTCTAGGCCCATACATTAACATAGATAACACCATGTACTTACACTTCATACATAACCATGAAGGTAGATTATAAATCCTAATTATCATAGGCCAAGTGCTATGTGAGATACTTTGAAGATCGTGTGGGTTCTTTCCATCAGTAGATAATGCCAAACGAAGGTTTCTTGCTTCTTTTCCAAATTCAGGATAATCATCATCAATTTTTATCCATTATGGTGAATCTTCCAGATATCGAAACTTTCCATCAATAATTCTTTCATCTTCATGCCAAGTCAAGTGTCTTGAATCGGTCTCACTACAAAACATGTGTATAAATCCCAGAATCATAGGAAAATACCATAAGACTTTTGTTGGATACAACTTTTTCTTATATCAAGAGACACCGCATTTAGGACACTCATTTAACGATGCATACTCGTTTCGAAACAAAACACAATCATTTGGACATGCATGTATCATAGCTCATGCCAATAGAGCACAAAATATTTTTGGCCTCATATGTTTGATTTGGAATAACATTATCCTCGGGAATCATATCTTTCATAAGGGCCAATATTATTATGAAACTTTTATCAGACCATCCATTGCCCGCCTTTAAGTTGTACAACTTTAATACCGCAGACAATCTTGTGAATTTAGTGCAACCATTATACAATGTTTTCCCTGCATCGCTTACCAACCTCTCAAACTTTTTGGGACAATCCTTAAGATCTTATTCAAGAACTTCTGCAATCTCTTCGATTCGATCATAATCATATGTATCTGTGCCATTGTTGTTTGAAGCATAGGTCGTACTATCCCCCGGTTCAACATTCCCGTTAATTTTCTCACCATGAAAATTCCAACATGTATAACTTCTATAAATTCCAAGCCTCTTTAAATGCGATGCCAACTGAACCGCGTCAATCCGACTCCCGAAATAGAAACCCAAGCAAGGACATATCATTCGATTGGGGTCTTTGGCGTGCACAACAACAAACTTAACGAATTATGATACCCCATTCTTGTACTCTTTCCACAATCGAATTGAAGACATTCATTTCTTATCCATAGTTATACTAATTAAGCTAAACAAAAACAAAATTAAAAATATTTACCTGTAGGGAAACAATTCGACTTTCACACTTTGATCACAAGTAACCCATATATATATATATATATATATATATATATATATATATATATATATATATATATATATATATATATATATATATATATATATATATATATATATATATATATATATATATATATATATATATATATATATATATATATATATATATATATATATATATATATATATATATATATATATATAGCAAATGGCTGCAAATAATCTCCAGTTTCAACAACAAACAAATTATAGTCTTCAGGATTTGTAGACACAGATTGAACAACTTGCCACTATAATGAATGTTTTGCAACAAGCTCAAGGATCAAACCAACATCCTTTGGAAGAGCATTTTTTTTTTCCAAATAGATTTGCCTTCTGAAATTGTTGATGAAGCATATTCTGAGTTGTTATCTGATTTTCCATCATTTTCTAATTTTGATGATAATTACTCATGCGATGAATGTACTAGCACTGACCTTTGTTCTATTTGTGCTGAGATTGAGGTTGCCTTGCAGGTTGACATTTTGTTTCTATAGATAGAGTTGTAGCTGAAGCTCTCGCCATCCCGACTATCCCAACCAAACATTCCATTGAACAACCACCTTTTGAATCACTTATTGAAGATTTTTCATCAAAGCTTGGATTTGAGCAAGAAGATAAATTATTGCAGGATAATAAGAAGGGAATTGGATGGAACTTGATAGAAAGTCATGAATTTATCCTATCCATGAGTACACATAGGAGCTCACTCGAAGATGGAATAAAAGTAGTGAGGCAGCCCCTCAATCCTTTGATCTCTGATGTTGTGGAAAACAATATCACTTTCATGTGCCCATTTACTTATCAAAGATTATTCTTTGATCCTAGAATACAAAGCAAAAACGAGAGTGCTGATAATAACTTCAAATTTCACTGCATAAAAGATAGCCCTGCATTGATGGAAGAGGAAAGCTTAAAAGATCACTATTTAGGAAATGATGCTTATGTGAACACCTATCCACCTTAACTACTCGGGTGTGTTCTTTCCTTTCTCTCCCTTTTATTTTATATTTATGTTTTTTCATTGATGAAAATACATGTTTTAAGTGTGGGGGAGGGAACCATTTCCTTGTTTTGTTTTTATTTGTTTTATTTTCTTTTTCTTATAAAAAAAATTAGACTTACAAACACATGCATCTGTTGAAATTTTTTGGCTATAGATTACTTTGAGGTTATTTTGTGGAGACTAGAGAAAAGTTCACAAGATTGGTATCGTTTTAACACCTTAAGTCTTCTGAATATGGAAATCATTTTGAATACTTGTTATGCCATAACCTTGAGTTCTCATCCTTTAATAGCTCTTAAGTAGTTTATCTAGCAGTAAACACCATATAGAAATCATACATTAAGTAATTGAGTTGATGCAAATAAGTGAATAAACCTGTGCTTAATAAGAAATATGAATAAGACTCTGCCTTTAAAGTTAGGTGATTCTCACCCGATCACTTAGCCTAACGGTTGTGAAATGATCAAGAAAAAATGTTGTTTCTAAAGTGGTTATTTTTTAAACAGTGACAAGATATGGATCATAGTCACTAGCAGGCTTATTTACCATTTGTATGAATAGATAACAAGCTTAATGTGATTGCATTAGAATGAAAGAGAGCAAAAAGGAAGACGAGTAAGTTAGGTTTTGGCATAATAACATGATTCAGATTGGTTTGTATACGAGAGAGGCTTATGACCGCAAAATTGCGGATTTGTGTTCTTATGATATCCTTAGTATGCAAGATTAGTACCTATCGATGCTATCTTAATTGAAGAAGAGTTTGTAACCTAGAATGAGTATTTGAATGTTGTGTTTCTTAAGTTTTGATTTCTATTTTGCTCGGAGTGCAAAAGTTCAAGTGTGAGGGATTTAATCAGTGCATTTTAATGCACATTCTCTTATGTTTGTACTTAGGAATTCCTACATTTTATTTGTGTATTTTTACTATTTTAATTTGTTTTCATATTTAATTTTGTTTCTACCTTTATTTTATTTTCGCAATTTATTTTCAACATTAACATTTATTTGATACATTTCATTGTGCAGGTCATAAATTGAGCTACAAGATGCCGTTTTGTGCATTCTACCAGTTGATGGAAAGTTAAGACATAGAGATACAAGTTTTATGATGAAGCCAAGATCTAATTCAGAGTGAAATATGGTCAAATAAGTCATGAAAGTCAGAATCTGAATTCTGAGTTTAGAAAATAATTTGTTTCAGGTCGTTTTATGGGTTTGGTTTATGTTTCTGACCCATTTAGGTTAGAAGGGAAATTTGTGATACTTTTCTATACCCAGCAGTCGTGTCTTCTTTACCTTGGACCTTTTTTTCACAATTTTATTTTCCTTTTTGATTTTATGATTTTACGATTCTCATGGAGAACTAACCATTTGGTTGATCTGCTGTAACCGTATCTCCGTTAACTTTGAGGTTATTATAATATATAATTCAATTTCTTTTCTCTTTCAATATTCTTCTATATATTTTGTTTACTTGATTTGTTTTGATTGATTGATATTCCTTGATCATTATCGCATATTATCGTAGCTTTACCGTTAATTTGTGTATACTCATGTTTGCTTAATTCATGAGTGTTTTAATTCGTTTACTTTATTCGAATAATAGGAGTGTAAATCATATAGTGTCAATTTTTCTTGTTAATTGGTCCTATAATCAAAAAGGGATTAGAATCCGCTTAGGGCTTGGTAAATATAAAGTCCAATACATTGATCCATAAATTCAAAAAAAAAAATCAAATACTTTTATAAATTTAATTGATATAAAGATTTTTTATACTGTCAATTTGAAAAGTTTGACTTTTATTTTAACCACTTTAAAATAATACAAACGAATGGTTGTAATTTGGGGTGAGAAAATGGGTCGGGCCTCCGGACCGACCCGTTTGATCCACTGTTTTTGGCGAGCTGAACCGATGTTTTCGACTCGGTACCTTAAGTTGGCTTGCCCCGTCTAACCCGCTTAAAAAACATGGCGGGGCGGGGTGGATTTTGCCTGCGAACTTTTTGTTATTTTTTTACTTAGAATGAAAATTTGGAGCGCATTTAGAAACTCAGTCCAATTATTTTATTTTTTACTGGTAAAAAATTTTACGGTATTTATTTACATCATTCCAAAGCAAGTTTTTTTTTCTAAAATTAGGTTTATTACAATTTATTTCATCTGCCTGTCGTGTGCCTATTCCTCCACTGTATGATCGTTCTAATCAATCATCCAAATCATTATTTAAGTTTAAGGTAAAATTAAACTCAATTTTTCTAATTTGTTCTTCTTCCTCTTTTGTATTATTTTGGTAACTGTTTTGTTAACTTCTATTTATATACATGGAAAATTATAGCCTATAACAATATAAAATATTAAGAATGAATTAAAAGCTAATATTGTAACTTCCTCAGTATTAACTCGTTCATGACTTAAAGATGTAAAAAAATAGAGCTATATGTTATAATTTTAAATTTTACGTATCTAGTTATTCCTTATGACTAGCCTGATCCACTGGCACGCAGTCGCCTACAACTTTGGATAATATAAAAGATTTCTCACGGATTTTCATGTTGTGAATTACTACTTATATTTTTCTTTTATAATTTTTTGGCTATATTTTTTTAATATAATTACAGACTTATAGTTACAACTTAATACAAGAGATCAATTAATTGTTTTTAAAATATTTGTAAAGAGATCAGTTACGACATATCAATTAATTGTTTTCGAAAAGATTTCTCACAGATTTTAAAAATTACAATTGTTTTTTAAATAATTGTAAAGAGATCAGTTACGACATATCAATTTTTTTTGTTGTTGTTGGCCTCTTTGATAATCGTTAAATTTTTTAAATTTTTTTTGTAAACTATTTAATAAATCAAACTATAAAAAAATTTAAAAAATTGTGGGCTCGTTAGCAAACGAGGCGGACTTGACTTTTGAGCTTGGATACTTAAGTAGGTCCATCCCGCCCTGCCCCACTTTTGAGCGGACTTAAACGGGACGAGTCTAAATGGGGTAAACAACCCGCTTTACCACCCCTAATTGTAATGCATTAATAGTGTGAAAGTTTTTAGGAAATTATACCTTGTACTCCTACAATTATCCTGATACCCCTACATAATTTTTTAATTCCAATTTTGCCCTTTTAATATTTAAATTAAATATTAAAAGGGCAAAATTGAAATTAAAAAATTATATAGGGATATCAAGATAATTGTAAGGGTACAATGTATAATTTCCAAGTTTTTATACTGCAAATATAGAACAATTAATCTCTCCTTTTATTAGATATATGTTGATAAAATTGTATATAATGAGGGTGTCATGTTTAATTTGTAGGGTGGCAAGTAAAATTTTCGTTTAAAATTAATAAGTTAATTAAGGACCCAAGTAAAAAAACACTATCACTAGATCCAACCCAATTTTTACATGGTTAAATATGCTTGGACAAAAAAAACCTGGATTATTATTGCACTTGCTTTCTTTACAAGGCAGTCCAAAAAATGATGAAATTCTTTTCTCACCCTTAAACTTCTTAGAAATCCTTTGTTTCGAGAAAAATATGTTTTAGAATCTAAAAACTAGAGTGTGTTTTTAAAGCTCTTGTAAATATTTCTAATATTTTCACCATTAAATCCCTAAATTAGAAATCCTTGCTACTTTATTTTTATTAGTTCATCTCATATCTTCCTATTTTAAAATATGTTAGTACACACATTGCATGCCTTTTTCTTGTGGTGTTGGTATTGCTCATATTATACAGTCCAAGAACACGTCTAGATATTATTTCATATTATACCAGACATCAATTCATATTTTATAATCTGAATTGTAACAAACTGCATTCGATTTTAAGTTATATGTTTTTTCTTGTCAAAAAATTGGTCGATTAATTATTATTTGACTAAATTACAGTTTTGGTCTTACTATTTTATCAAACTCACAGTTTTAGTCTTCTTATGTTTTTTGAACAGTACATGAACAGTCAACATTTGTTTGAACCAAAATTGAGATGGAGATCAAAATTGTTTAAAAAGAAAATAGAGGGACTAAAGTGAGTTTAGTAAAACAGGAGGACCAAAGTTATAATTTAGCCTTATTATTTTTTTTTTTTGTAAATGACAAGAAATGTATGTTAAGGATGTGTTCCATGGGAAATAGAGACTCAACTACTTCCTCTGCTAGACAAGATCGTGAACATAAGTTAGTCATCAAGTTGTTGATGGAGTAATTGGATTAGCTGAGCCACAACCTTAACCTTAGAGTATACACATGTGTCTGATGGAGTTGGATCAGTTGAGCCACAACCTTGGCTTCAGATGTATGAGATGCAAGAGGTTAAGGTTCTAAGTATGATATGTAATCGAAAAGAGTGGAGTGAATTAGATTAATCGGTATTATTGAATTTTTTTCGATTATGATTGTTAGTGATGATGTTTTTAATTTTTCAGAACTGATATAAAAGTTAATGTGCTGAAAAATAAATGCAGAAAGTAAAAAACATCAAGATATATTCTGGTTCTTCTTTCTGATCACAAAGGCATATCACTTTTTGATTTTACAACATGTAATAGAAACCACACAACTTTCACTTGAATACAATGATCACAAACACTTAGTGAATAATACAAAATTTGAATAAATAATGAAGATGATTTTGTACTTGTATCAATTATGAGTTTCTAAAATGAAAATCTTTTGCTTCCCAAAACAACAATGAGAGAACTTAGAATAAAAATAATGAACACACATATTTTTATTCTAGTTTGATGTTAACGAAGCTACCTCCAGTCTATCCGTCAAGGTGATTTCGCCTTATCACAAGGATTTAATCCGCTATAACTAAACTTTATTACAACCACAAAGACAAATTGTCAATGTGTCTTCTTGAAAAAATATGACTATACCCTAGTCTCTTAAGGAAATATAACTCAAAAGTTTAGAAATAAAATGTGTTATACAAAGATGCTTCTATGAAAGCATATTACACAAATGTATTACAAAGATTTACACACAAAAATGTCTTATATGAAATTTTATGAAGAGAAGTTCCTTGCGTGTATACTTTTCTTTCTCTCAAAATTTTCACAGTATTGTAATGTTCACGTAGTAACTCTTCTCTAATTATTGTTTTTGTTCCATTCTTCCAAGACTCCTTTATATAGGCAATAGAAAGACTCGTTGAAGGAAAGAAATGGAATTCCACGAGTAGTTGTATCCTTGCATAACAGTTTATGAAAATGAGAGATAAAATAGTATAATATAGTACAATCTCTTTCCCACGAAATCAGTGCAGTGGAAAGAATATTCATCTTGTAATGTGTATTATTTTCTCATGTAAATCTTTTTGATCTTGTCTTTAAATATTCAGAGGCTTCAGAAAGAAAGTTTATGAAGCATGCATAGAAGAATCAAAGTTTGTATGAGAAAATCTTCAAAATCTGATCTTCAGAGTCTTGATATAGAGTCTGGTGACACGGTTCATCAAAGTTGTTGAGCGCAAAACTTCAGAGCTTGATAACGTCAGATGCTTCTCTTATCGTAGTCATAAATCGAAGTTTTTTTGGATGAGTGATGATCACAAGCATTGAGCAGAGTAATATAGAGCTTGATTATATTTGTAGAACTCACATCGTTTTACTTCTTTGAATTAAATCGCACTAGGTTCAGAGTCTGATGATGTCACATATCACTTTTTCAGAGTCAGAATTTGTATCTAGTAACTGCACACTTAAGAAAACCATTAGAGTACAAATATTTTCTTTAAGAACTTGTATATTGTTATCATCAAAATATAATGCCAGATACATAAACAAATCTTGTTCTTACAATTTCCCCTTTTTTTATGACGACAAAACCATGTATTTTGGTGAACAATTTTTACTTGGATTAATCACATAAAACTTATCGGAGTAAGCTAGTAAGCTCCCCCTGATTTTTTATACTATCAAAATTTTCTCAGCCTATTCAGAATGAAGTTTATAGACTCCTCCTGATCTTTCGTTACATCACTTTAGAAATCGAGATAAAATCTCATTTGCGTCTGAGGTATATAAAATGTGTTTTTTAGTAGTGACAAAAGATTTATTTATTTAATTTTATAGGAATCTTGAGAAATACTTATCTTTCATGTTGTGAGGATTTGCACGTGTTCCTTTAAAAGTCGGCATCAGAGAGTCCGCATATGGTCATTCAGTAGTTCGTTTTACCGTGGGGTTTGGCTCTTATAGGTTTTTGTACCCGACATTTTGTCGGGAATAACAACCTAATTTTTTTTAGATTCCTATCTCTTTCATGTATCGAGGTTTTTTTACCCGAAAGGTTGTGGAAGGATTCTTCTGACGACTCTCTCACTTTCTGGATTTTGATCAACAAAATTTAATTGTGGAATTTCGTAAGAACCAATTGTTGAGTTTTGACAGACGACGTCATTGTTTCGTACTAGAACTAGAATTGTGATTGATTGATGATGATGGACTCGTGATGCAGTGATGTCGATCTTTGATACTATGGTGTGGGGTGGAGCTACAAAGTTAACACTCCAACGTCCAAGTTAGTTACAAAGTTCAAGATGAGTAAAGTGAAATTATGAGATCAAAAAATATATCTTAATTAAATCTCACGAGTGTTGATTATATAAGTTAAATAATTTTGATTGGACTTTGCATTATTGGATCGAATATTTAGATCTTACTTGTATGACTGATCATTTGATCGATCCAAAACAGTTATAGATAAAAATCAGAAAGAGTTTATACAAAATTTCACTCTTTAACTTATAAATTGGACCTACTGATTTAAAAATAAAATTCGAAATTCATAAAAAAAATTAATTATCACATTTTCCTCCTACTAATGTTTATTTAAGCATATGTTTTGGGTCAATAACAAAATTTCAAAATTGATATCTCGTTTTTATGTATATATAAATACTCCTTATATTATAAAAAAAAAATGCTAATGTAAATGAATATCGATCATAGCCAGTATGAAAAGAAAAAGAAAACATCTGATATGACAGATATATATTCTGCTGTTATCAAGAACCATCAACATTGTACAAGCAATAACATAAAGTATATTCGACCTCGATCATGTTATCAATGAAACAACCAGTCCTTCACACACACACCACCGCAAGTCTTTCTTTAACCTCTAAATGAAAACAAAAAGCAGAAAAGAAAATGAAAAAGTTATCTGAGTACTTGACTATTTAAGCACATATATCTCACTTAAAGCTCATATTCATGTTTAAAGAAATCTATGTATGATGACAAGATGACATGATTAAAGCTGATATATACTTTGCCTATTAAATTAATGCTGTACTCCATTTCAATGCAAACAAATCTCAATTGTGACTTATGCTGTTTTCCTTTTAGAGATATATAAAATTAAAGTTACCCCTTATGTGGCAATGGATCATGTGGTCAAATTAATTAGGAAGTAACATATTCTTTGTGCCACACTGTCATGTCCTTATTTAAATTAAGACTTTCCAGTTTTAATCATGTTTATTTTCCTACTTGTTTATATACAAACATTATAACATAATACATGGATGGTGTTTGCTCACAAAATTTGGTCAAATGCTTCTGTATCTCTAATTCTAGAATGTTGGTTTTGATATAAGTGTGAGTTAGAAGTATATATTAGAGATTTTATAAACCGAAAATCTTAAAATTTGAGATTAATATGTAATGTGTTTCTTACTTTTGTGGTGTAAAACCGCAAGATTCTCCACCTTTCTCATTTCATAGTTAGTTCATGACAGTAATAGAATATGTACTTGCTAGTTTGTTAATGTTCTTTTGTGATCACCATGATGTGAAGATGAAACATTTATTGGAAAACGGGAAAATACCCTCTTTTGTTTTGACAAGCAGGCAGGCACAAAGAGATAAAGAATCCCAGAACAGGAAGCCTAATGAATGTTTCATTGTTATTTGAGCTTTCATGGACAAGAGATTTTGAAGTGTCATTCATAAAGCACTGATTCATAGTAATATTTTAGGTAAGAAAATGATTCCTCTTGAGAATTTTATTACTTCCCTTTTCTTTACTATGTTAACATTTCAATTATTACACCCATTTTTTCACTCTATTCAAAATGGTCCACACACTCTACACCCCCTTTTCTTCCCACTCTCACCTCATCATTACTGTTACCAACACAACACTTTCCTAAATCTATTCTCCTCCATTTTAACTCATCTTTTCTTAATGCATAATAATCACCGTTATTATTACTATTAACAACAATTCATGGAAAAAAAAGATGACAACAAAGAGCCCATAGAAGACAGTTCCTTTTTCTTTCTTTTCTTCATTCGGTGAAAAGGACATGTGAATGCTCATATAAAATAAAAAGCATACAATGTTAGTACTATAAAGTATTGTTAAAATAAATGTCTTTTTTTTTTCCATTCAATTTTCTCATCAATATTCACAACTCTAATTATTATCATCACATGACTTCATAAACTTTCATGAGAATCACATTAGTACAATTATGGAATCCTACTTTTCTACACCTAAAAATCCTCAACTACCATAGTTATCATATAGTAAAAAAATAATCAATATTATAATAATGACCAAATAACCAAGTTCAATGCATAGTAACTTTCTCATCATACAAAAAACTTGATAATTTTCTAAACTATTGTAATCACATTGATACTATAATTATTTTATTGAAACTCTAATGTGTAACTTTTGTTAAACACAAAAACATAAACATACATTTAGAAGTAATCAAAACGATGATTAGGTTGAAATGGTTGATCTCTATCTTTCTTGCTTAATTTAGGCACCATAACCCTATTCCTAATTACCTTGTTCTTATCATTAGGAACTTCAGGAGGTTTAACTGATCTAATCAAAGCCCAATTAACACCTTTGAAAAACTCATGTCTTTTAATCTCAACAGAACCCAAACAACTTCCAATTCTCTTATTTGGATTCTTCACCAACAATTTACTTATAAGATCTTGAACTTTCACCATTTCTTCAAACTCATAATTACTACTAACAGTAATCCTAGGAAAACACAGCTCTTGTTTAAGAATGTTAACCAATGTTTTCTCATTGTTTTCACCTTTAAATGGTGTTCTTCCATATAACATCTCGTATAAAAAAACACCAAATGTCCACCAATCCACTGCACTTCCATGACCTTGTCCTAATATAACTTCTGGTGCTAAATACTCATGTGTCCCAACGAATGATTTTGATCTTGCTTCAATTGGTTCCGCCACAAAATCGGGATCAAGATCAACCTCAAACTCCTCTTGAACATTCTCTCTTATAACTGTTTCAACTTTTGTTTTCTTTTTCTTGCTTGTTGATGATAACAAACATGACAAAACTGGTTGCATGGGTGAAATGCATGAAGGTGTTGTTGAAGCTCTCTTTGTTGTAGTTTTGATGCTACGTTCTAACCTTGTTTTGGTTCTTAACAGCTTTGGAACAACGTCGCATTTAAGAGAAAGATCAAAATCTGATAGCATTATGTGTCCATCTTCTCTTACTAGAACATTCTCTGGCTTCAAATCTCTGTATACTATTCCCATCATGTGTAGATATTCTAGCGCCAATAGTGTCTCAGCTGCATAAAACCTGTTCATAATTGGTTAATACTCGACACAACACAGACACCAGAAACACGATACAGACACCAGAAACACAGAAAAGAGAAAAAAAGTTGTGAGCTTACTTAGAGGATGATAAGGAAAAGCGCTTCCCAGGTTGGCGTTGGCGAGAAGCATATAAATCGCCACCAGGACAAAACTCCATGACCAAACAAGAGTAATGAGAAGCATCAAATTCAGTATACAAAGTAGGCAAGAAAGGGTGATCAAGCATACGCAAAATCTCCTTCTCCATCTCAGCTCTCTGGAGCTTCTTCCTTATAGCAAGTGCTTCTCTATCAACGACTTTCATAGCATACAAACACTGTGGCAAACCCACCACCGGGTTTCTTATCTGACAAAGATACACATTTCCTATGTCGCCACTTCCGAGCCGTTTCAAGAGTCGGAAGTGGTCGAGTCCGACTCGACCATGATCGAGTCGGAGTCGGGTCATGGCTTCCCATGCAACTTGGTTTGCTTTGTGAGGTTTAGCGTTGGAAGATAGAGTTGAAGAGGCGTATGTGGTGGTGGAAGAGACGGAGACGGAGCTTCGGCGACGGCGGCTTCCGAAGCTGAGGTTACTCATCCAGCTCCGGGTGGAGTCTGGTACGGTGATGGAGGAGGAGCTGCTGTCGTAGTCAGGTTCATCTTTGTAAGGTGTGGTGGCCATGTAAGTTAGTGAGAGATTATTGTGGGCTTCACATTATGTTTGTGAAGTGTAGTTTTATATGCTATTTTTGATGGCATTGGTAGCTAGCACATGCGTGACGTGGATATAATCCATAGATAAATTTTTATCCCATCAATAAATTCTTATATTATATTAAAGTTTAAAATATTTTTATTTTGAGATGGAAGGAGTAATAAATCATATAATGTCTTATAAAAACGGTTAGATCGAAATCGAATAGTCGATAATGTTTTGACTATTGATTTATTAAGAGGAGTGGGAATTTGTATTAATTCATTCAGCATCCTATCCTAACCTATATCTCTAGGTTAATAACAAATTAAACAAAGCTACAAATGGCTACTTTTTCTTTTATCTATTTTAACTTAATAGCATAATATACTTTTATTTGTTAAATTAGTATAAACTATACAGTAATGAAACAGTTAAAGCCCATATTTGGGCAACATTTTTGAAGAATTTCATATATTATATTGTTCACATGATATATAATCCCAACAAATAATGTAGTATATAATAAAAAAATAAATGAAGAAAGGAATCTTTTACTGAATGAGAGGCTACAAGGCAAAACATGTTGAAGGTAGAAAAAATGTCAAAAGAACAACAGTTGAGATTCTTCAAAAAATTGATATTCTATATGGTAGGCAACGATTAGGATTGAGTAAGTGAATCTTTAGATTTTATGCTGGTCATTCGATATTTGGATTATGATTTTTAGAGAAGGAATGGTGGGAAGAGGGTGTTGGGGCATTTTTTGGGATCAGACTCACGTTGGTGTTGTCTTGTAGGATTGTGTAAAATGTGACGACCAAAAGGTATAGTAACTAAAAAGGTTTTTTGGTGCTGTTCTTTGAAATGAGGCATGCTAGAACTCAGTCTCTGCCACGAATCCACTACGTTTTGTTCTCTTTAAAGTTATTTTCAAAAGGAATATGCCCATAAACTTTACTATTCTAATTTCTTTTTAAACAGTGAAACCATATTCTTATACAAAAATTTATGAATACGTGATATAATTGCTCTTTTAAAAATTGGATTGGAGATCGAACCGATGAAACTTATGGTTTAAGATTCAATTGATTCAATCCGTTAAATCTACAGTTAAACCGTTTATTAAATAAATTAATAATATAAAACTAAATTTCATAGATAAACACATAATTATATATTTACAACTTAATGAAATAAATAATTCAAAAATTCATTACAAATTTAATATAACAATATCGATAACAAAATATAATAACTAAATTTTATATAATTCTATATTTCATTTCAACCTTCATTTAAGAATAATTTTAACAAATTAAAGAAACTACAATAAAATAAGTTAAACTAATTCAAACCAAAATTAAAATAATAGAATATAATAACTAAAATAAAGTTCAAATAATTAAGAAAATCCAAATTAAATAAGATAGAATACCAAAAATAAATAATACAAAATATTTCATTAAACCGAAGAAAAAACAAATTTGAGTTGAACTACGACAAACAAGTCTTAATTGATAACAACAAATAATATTTACTTGAAAGAGAATTAATAATGAGTTGGACATCGTAACTATTTTTGAAAGAGATGACATGATGATGATGCAGTGGGGTTAAAAGAAAAACTATAATGGAGTGACAAAACTTAAAAGTTTGTATAATTGTAAAAAAACACGGAATTCTTTTTTGTGATTGGGGAATGTATGTTAAATCTTGATATTGACATATTAAAAATAATTTAAAAAAATTAAAAAATGATTAATTTGATGAATTTTTTGAACCAGACGATTTTACAAAATCGGCTCCAATTCTTTGGTTCAAATAGTTTTGGACGGTTCAATCTAGTTTTTTTTTTTATTTTAGTTCTGTTTTGATCCACTAGCAGTTTTAAAAGGTTGAGCCAACCAGATTCATCTCCGATTCCCAGTCCAACCAATTGAATCGGTCGGCTCAGTCCAATTTTTAAAACATTGGATATGACTTATACTTTATTTTTTTTTGGTTTTTTTAATCAAAATTTAATTTTTAGTGGTAAATTGAAAACATGTCAATTGCTGGAAATTAAAAATGATAAGTTTTTTTCCTTTTTGAATATTATGGAATTTAGGTTTTTGTACATAAATGAGCCGGACAGGTCCTCGTGGCCTTCAGTTGGGGCTGCAACGATGTTGTTGGAGATGGGGTTATGTACCTGCAAGATACTCCGATGCTCAAGTAGGTTTCAGGGTGAAGCAAACTAAAGCGTTAAAAAAGTAAGTAAGTGATTAGAATTGAATACTTGGCCCTCCAAAGATGGAGGGTATGTATAAGGGCATCTGGACGTGGATCGCGGGCGCGCGGCCCTTGACTGGGTGTAACTGCTTCCAGTAGTTTTAGAAGGGCAGTTGGTCGCGTGAAAGGCGCTAGAACGCGTGTGGGGGAAGTCCTCCAACAACTATATTCTAACGGCTCTATTTCTCAACAGTCATGAGCTCACAAATCTCTTCTTGGGCTTATGCCCAAGGGTAAATTGGATTGGTCCTCAATTAGACGCAGGGCACCTGCTATGCCAATCCAAAACAGGAGCCCCCCAAGTCGCTGTGCTTGAGCGAGGATAGTGACTTAAGGTGGCTTAGTGGCGAGGATCCATGTCGACGGTTCCCTTACCAAAAGATTCGCAAGTAAGTAATCGTCCTTAGAGCTCATTTCATAGCAACGAGCAGTTGGCATTTGGAGAAGTTCCACAGACACTAAGGGAAATGAGTCTGTTTTGAGAAGATAAAACGTTTTACTTTAATGACACGTGTTGGTGGCGCATTAATTATTTATGACACTTAGGGGGCTAGCCCTAGGTCATAATTACTTGGCTTTTGCGTTTCTCTATGCGAGCTTAAGACATTATAAAAAGGGGAAAAAGACGTTCATTTAGTCATTACACGCGAACTCTTACTCTCACAGTACTTTTTTTGCTCTGCAAATTTTCGCCGGAAACTTCATCGTCATCGCCGTCAATCTTCAACAGAATCTACAATGGACCAAGGTAACTTCATCTTCTTCCCCTCATCTTATTTCCTGGATGATGAACATTCATATGATTTCCTATGAAGTTCATGGAGACCTTCTAAGTTTCTGGGGATTTCCATGAATTTCTTGAAATCTGATGAATGTTCATCACGAACGTATGAATGTTAGGATGAACAATGGTTCGGTTTTTAGAAGATGTACATTTTAACCCTTTATCTTTGTTAGATTCTAGTTAGGATAATTTAATGTTAGTGATCGGGCATTAAGCCGTTGTAGGTGATGGTTTTGCATGGGGGACTTTTCCCCAGTAGGATCCTTATCCTTATAGTTGAGGATCCTCATTCTTTTCACGAGGATGATTCTGACACGTCGAACTTGTTCCCTTACGTTTTTATCTGAAAAAAGGGGTCGAGTTAGGGGCACATCCTCGGTTATAATCGTCGCCCTTTCACTTGACTTGCGGTGGAATGCTGGATTTGAGATCGTCGAATTCACTGTATTTCCTCTACTTTTCAGCTGAAGGGAGTCGAAAAGCCGACTATGGACTAGAAGATAGCTTTTCAGATGAAGCTCAGGGTGTCGCAGACGTCCTCGCTGCCGACAAGTTGTGGATCATGGAGGAGCCTCAAGAGTTGGCCTCCTAGTTTGCTGTGAATGATAAGAACGTGTGTAATTAAATCGAGAGGAGGAAGAAAGGGTATCCCGTGAACTGGAGGGCCTTGCCTCCGAAACCTGACCAGAGGATATGCTCGCATTATCCGTCTCTTCAGTTTCCTATGTATGACTTCGTGTTTTGCGAGGCTGGGTATCAGATTTTTCAGGAGGCTATATTTACACACCTCAAGCTTGCGCCCTCTTAGTTGCATCCCAATGCTTTGGCGTTTATCAGGGCCTTCGAGTTGGTGAGTCGTTACCTAGAGATATGTATGACCGTGAGCCTATTCTTCAGGTTCTTCCATCTTCAGAGGATGTCTCAAGAGGGTTGACACAGTTGGGTGTCGTTCAAGTAGCCGAGCAGACTCTTCAAGGCATACTTGGATTATGTTTGTGATTTCAAGTACAAATTCTATGTAATCCAACCGTACACACAGGTGGCCAAGGATTCACTCTACAAAAAAGAACTTGTCGATGGTAGGGGATGTTGATGGCTTACTTCCCGCTGGAGTGAGTGGATACCCATTTTCAACCTGACACTGATAGCTATATACAAAACCCGAGGACCTGAGCGCTGATGATACATCGTTGTTTAACACGCTCGTAAATTTTGTTTCAAGTTTTCACCCTTAGACCTCTAGGACTCATACGGGCATATACTCTTCAAATCTGACAGAACACTAGCCACGTAGGCTAGGCTGATCAACACCAACGAACCACTCAATTTCCCGAACGATGACACGACGATGCAGCTTTTTGGTGGAACTTTAGTTCAGTTACCATGTGTTCATGGATTTAATTTGTATCTAGATTTTTTTTTTTTTTTTGTTTTATAGATAAAATGGTCGAGATGCGTGAGCGCCTTGTGAAAGCCAACAAGGGAAACTTAAAGAAGGGGCCTAAAGGCAGGGTCGAGGCCATTAAAGATCAGGCCACTCTTGAGGGGTTCGTTGTGTCGGGCACTCCCACACCAGGCGATACTTTATTGGGCGCCTCTTCGCTGGGAAAAGGCAGAGGATCGACGAGTAGACCTCCCCACCCAAGACTACAGTAGTGCCTTCGGGAAATTTCATCCTGCCCCAATGTGTCACTCAAAGGTCACTGTTTGACGAGGGTTCGTATGTTTGGGTCCTCGATTTGGATGTTGCATCCATCCTGACTGCGGACCGCAAGGTTGTGAGGTCGGAGCTATGTCGGGATGCTAAGGGGATAATGAGGATCCTCGAAATCTCCCTTAGCTTGAATGATGTTGATACCGTGCCCAAGAAGGATTTGATTTCTGCCAACAAGATGATAATTGACCTTGAGGAGGAGAGTGCAGAGCTTTACAATAAAGTAAGTAAGCTCGAGGGGGACTTGGAGGCAAAGAAAGAGTTATTGATCATGCTGAAAGCTGAACAAGAGAAGGAGAAGGATGCTATTAAGGAGAATAAGAAGCTAAAGGAAAAGGTTGTGGGGTTAGAGGGTGCCTCGGCTATTGGCGAGGACGAGACTGAAGAGGAGAATGCCATGATGACCAGGGTGGAGTTGCTTACTCGCATCCGTCTGCTTGTGCAAGATAACCTAGCCATGGCTTCCTTCGGCTTCAACAATGTCGTTGAACAAATCACGACGAAGAACCTGGGTGTGGAGCTAATTGTTGACGGTACAGGTCCCTTGCATCGCGTGGAGAATGGTATGGTGATCCCTCCCAAAAAATAGTGAATTTCTTGCCTGCGTGCCATGTTTATCTTGGCCTGCGTGCCTTAGTATGCTTTGGTTTATGGGACTTAGTCCCTTTTTTGTATAATTTATGAAAGCATCCGACCAATTGTTCGGTTTTTAATATATAATTAATGCCTATTTATCTTGTTTGTGCATTGTTATTCATAATATGTATGCTTTAAATATTCATGTTATTGAACTGGGGATATGCTTGACGTGTTTTGATGAACTCGTACAGTGTATGGAACTTGTCGAGGATCAAAATTTATCATCGATGAAGGAAGATGTTAGACGATGGCGCGGATCTAGAAGGGGGGTTGAATAAATCCCTTTTTAAAATTTAACTTTTCAAAAAATATTTGAAAAATGTTTTACGGAAGTTCCTCGGAAAACACGTCTAAACTCAAAATTAAGTCACTCGTGATTGGATATGCGTTTGAAACCAAATGAGATATAAGAGATGATTAGAAGAATTAAAACAATGCAAATTTAATCACTTAAATTCAGCACACTTGAATAACTACTATCAACAATGAATTATAGAAGAAAAATAAGCACATATACCTAGAAGTTGTGTGTTTTGAACTTGTATCAAACACTTGGTGTGCACCCACACAAAGTGTAATTTTAGCAATTAGTGAAGTGCAAAATTTTTGTCAAATTGATATCTGTAATACGGTGGAAGAACTGACTTGGGTGTTTTTGTTTGACAAAAACATGTGCGGACAGCAAGAGTCGCCACCGACTTTTATTTATCCAACTTAGGAAAGGTATAAAAGAACAGGAAAGACCTTAAAAAGATTTGAGTTTGGGGGGTAGGTTATACAAAGAGAATGTATTAACACCCTTTGTATTCATGGTTATCCATGGGCTCTTAATTACTTAACTCACTTTACTTATGTTTGAAAATAATGGAGGTGTATTTAGAAAATATTTCAAAAGTCTTTAACTTTGTAATGATCCTCGTATGGATGTATACAAAGTGTTTAGTTTGAAAGTATTTGAGAAAAGTGGGGTGTAAAGAGCGTTTTTGAAAGAGTGAGCAAGTATTTAAGTGCTACCTACCCTAAGTTGGTCTTTCTTGTTATTTATTTCCTTTAAAGGGTAAGAATGTCCTTACTATTAAGGAGTAAGTAGTCTTTACCTTGGATGTTGTAAGGGACAGGCGTAGGGTCATAGTATGGTCATAGAAGGCAACTTATAGGGGTGTCTTAATAATTCGAATGGACTATCATCATTTTCGTAGGATCATTGAGGGACAAGATTATTTATGCGTAGGCAACTTTGAAGGGATTATGATCTTTTAATCTTGAAGGGATTATGATGATTTTTTATCTGAAGGGACATTTACTAAGACACCCCCACGTTCGAGGGACTTGACCATGTTTTTGTAAGGCAACCAAGAGGGGAAACCCTACGAGGTGCAGATGGCGATCGTAGAAGGATCGACTTACGTGTGTGAATATCAGTTTTAGTTATTTATCTTGTAATTAGTGGGCTAAGTCCAATTTATTCATCATACAATCTTTGCACTCCCTAAATTACTAACCACGCAGTTATTTGCAGAAATTTAAAAGCGAAAATTAAAGTCCTACGCTATTACATTAGGGGAGGGGGTACATTTGTCTTTTAGGAGGGTTGCATAAATTTAAATCTGGAATTTAAATCTAAGTTATTACATATGAGAAGCAGTTACATAATAAAAGCGAGAAATTTAAATTACATAGTAATGCGTCCTATACAATTCTCAAAATACGAAAGTTAGTCCAAGATAATTATACAGATCAATTTCCCATGACTTGGGGAGTTCAAATATGCCATCAAAGTCCTTGAAAATGCCTAAATCAGAAGTTCCTAATCTTGAGCTCTAAACCCTAACAATGGTGGTTTTCATATACGGCCATGAAACTTCATAATTATGATAATTAATTAGTTGACCTAATTAATTATTTTAAATTAGGTTTTGGTATTTTAAGGGATTTAATTATTAGAATCTTGTGGATTGTGAAATATTATTATTTTGTTTAGGGATTTATTAATTGATTACTTGATTAATTAACTAAGATTTATAATAATAATTATAGATTTTCATGGGAAATTAGGAATAAACAATTATGACTTATTTTGGGGTTTATTTGGATTTTCATAATTATTATATTTTTATAAACACTATTTTTTTAATTATTTCTTCATAATTATATGTTAATATTTAATAGAAAAAGGATTTTATATTATCTTCGCCAAAAAATATCTTGAGACATTTTCTTTAGAAATTTGGGGATTAAACTATTTCGGGATTAAATTTTATTATTTTTTGGATTTCAAAATATGTGGGAATTAATGGCATTTTGGGGGTTTCAAATATATTTATTAAAGGGATTTAATAGGGGTTTCTTAATAAGGGTTTTGGGGTTTCATAACTATTTTGGGGGTCTTACAAATTATTTTGGGATTTTATAATTGTTTTGAGGTTTTATTATTATTTTGGGGTTTTAAATGAGATTTTAATTAAAAGTTTTTATAAAGAGAAAATCAGGGTTTTCTTAAATACTTGATCAAAATGAGGTTTTAAAAAGTAAGGGTTTTTATCACTTAGTAAGGGGTAGGGGATTAGGGGAATGGAACTACGATGCTCTGATCCCTCTTTGAAGGTACGTAGGCATATGATTTTTATACAAAAACCCTAGCGAGTAAATTTAGGATAAAAATAGGGTTTAATAAGAATAACTGGATTTAAATTTTGGATTAATACAAACAAAACATACCTTAAAATTTTTAGAAGGGATCCTATTAAATATAATAGAGGTGAGGGGTGCCTAACACCTTCCTCCCACCTAATCGACTCCCGAATCGTAGGTCTCTCCCTTAGGATTTAGGTTTATCCTTATTTCCCTTAAAAATAGGATGGCGACTCTTAGTTTTTAAGCCTGCCACGACAGCTGGCGACTCTGCTGAGGGGTTATATGGGGTTTTATCGGATGTTCATCTGAAGGGGTTATACAAATGGGATTTATGAGGTTCTACAAAAAGGGTTTTATCTAATGTTTGGTCAAAGGGATTGCCCATGGGGTTCTAAAAGAGATTAATAAGGGGTCCTATAAAGAGATTTTAACTAATGTGATTTCATCATAATGGTATCAAGGAGTTCTACGGGATTCCTGTCCAAGCGATTTATCACGGGGTTTTAATCCGGATTTTTAAGGGGTTCTACCAGATTATTTCTCTCAGGGATTCTACTAGAATGTTATTAATGGGCTTCACCAATGTCTTATCATGTGGATTCTTCAAGTTTTTATCAAAGGTTTTTATTAAAAGGTCGTACCGGGGTCTTATCAAGAGGTTTTCTATCAAGGGATTTTGTCGAAAGGTTTTTTCCGAAGTTTCATCCAAGGGGTTCCATCAAAGGGTTCTACCAAAATTTTACTAAGGGATTTTCATCAGAGATTCCATCAAGGGATTTTATAGAGGAATTTTATCAAAGGGAGTTTATCAATGGGGTTCATTCAAAAGGAATTTCATTAAGCGACTTATCTAAAGGATTGCATCAGGATTTTTTAAGGGCTTGATTCGAGACTTATCTAAACATGATTTCATCAAGGATTTACCAAAGAGGTTTTACCAAGGGATTTATCAAAAGGGTTTCATTTGGGATTTTATCAAAGGTCCACCACAAGTTCTCAAAGAATTTTAAGGGTTTTTATAAAATGGATGTCCATCTAATGAGGTCTATCGGAGTTTTCTCAAAAAGGGTTCTACCAGATTTTTGTAAAATGGGTTTTACCAAGGGATTTTTATCTAGAAGGGGTTCTATCAGAATTTTATCAAGGGGTTCTATAAAGGGATTTTCATCAAAAGGGATTCTATCAAAATTTTGTCAAAGGGGTTCTACCGGATTTATATCAAACGAGTTTTATAAAGGGAGTCTTATCGAAAGGATTTCACAAAAGGGGTTATATCGGATTTTGATCCAAGGGGTTATATCAAAATTTTATACCATAAAATTTTACTAAAAGGGTTATACCGTATATCTATTCAAAGGGGTTATATCAGAGGTTTTATCAATAGATTTGAAGGAAAATTTATCGGATTTTTATCTTAGTGGTTATATGGGATTCTATAGAAGGGGTTCTACCGTATTTCTATCCAATAGATTTATGGGGTTCTACAAATGGGGTTCTGTCAGATGTTTTATCCAAGGGGTTGAATATGGGGTTCTAATAGGGATTTAAGGGGTTCCATCCAGGGATTTTGTATTCAGGGTGATTTAAACAGTATGATTAGAGGATCGTAGGAATCATAGGCGATGTTCACCCAGAACGGTTGAAAGGGATTAAGGTGTTCTATCGGGAATTAATAAGAGGTTCTATTAGGGATTGGTAAGGGGTTCCATTGTGGTTGCATTTATTCAAGGATTGACATCAAAGGGTTCTATCGGGGGTTTTATCAAACAATTCAATTAATAATTGTCACAAGGGGGTCCTATTGGGTTTGTCTATCAAAACAATTCACTCTGAAATTCCCATCTAGGAGTCCTACCAGGGGTTTTCTAATAAGATCGGGTTTGCAAAAGTTCTATCTAAGTCTTATCATATACTGGGATATGAGAGCGATTGTAGCACCAGGTTTGACTTGCTCTAGAGCCATGGGGTCTGTTTTCGCCAAAATTAGGGGTCCTCTTATATTTAATCGTCTCCTCCTCGGAAGGAGGAAGGCTCATCGACATCATTTGTCTGATTCGAAGCCGATTAAATAGGGGCAGCTGTCGTACCCTAAATTTTGATCCGCTATTTTTTTGTCTAAAAGTCAAAGAAGGACTCTTTTGACCTCTTAGACTGACTTTTGAATTTTCATTGGATTTATCATTATTTACTTTTAGAGCTTAAGGGGTACCACATTATAAATTTTTTATTATAATTTTATACATAATTATAATGAGGGTTTTATTTTAAAAAAAGAGGTATATTGGGTTTGTTAATAATATTACAACTAACATTATTTTTAATTATAACTGGGATTTCATTAAAAGTATTATT